>VZTE01005528.1:271891-318794 GCA_013397775.1 Eulacestoma nigropectus
TTTTTTTTTTTTTTTTTTTTTAGCAAAAAGTAATTGCCTATTTATTTGTGATTCTAGTCTCTGTTCCGGTATCTGCTGGTGATAGTTGGCTAAGTCTGAGCTGTCCTTCCCACTCCATATGCTACTTTTTTGAATTCAGTAAAACTAGCATTTTAGATCTGTTTCGGTTTGGAATAATTAACCTCAAGTACTTTCCCCCATATTTACCATAGGAATTTCTTTTCCACTTGATGAAAATTGCAGAAGCAAGACAAAATTTGTTTTGAATTTCAGATTTTCTGTAGTTTTGGCAACAAACTAGTGCTTATTTTTAAGCCTTTCTAGAAGTTAACAAAATAATTAAGAGCAATACTCAGAATGTGTTCTGGAGACCAGAGAGGTAAAGTATTTTTGTTGTTCAGTCAAGGAGAAGATTCTAGTCTGGCACAACAAGTGAAGGGCAAAGGCAGAGAGGAAGGTGTCTTAAATTACTTCTTGCAGTTACTTCATATGATCAGACAAAAATGCCATTCTGTGCTGGGACTGAGGAAGTAAACACATTTCTCTTCAAACTAAATAAACTGATTTTTGAAAAATAAACCCTCATTGAATGAAACTGTAAGATGTATATGCAAGTGATAATTTTTCTGGACAATAAATGCATATTCAGGACAGTTTCAATGTTTTACCAGAGGTTTTATGCTCTGGCAGTTTGGAAAGCAGAACTCCCTAATCGCAATGCAGATATATCAAAAGAAGTTCCTTCCAATGCCTCAGCAATTTGCCTTAAGAGCCTTTTTAAATGCTGTTTTATTGATATGATTTTTTTTTTTTCTTGTTGGGTCTCAACAAAATAAACACAGTGGTGTCCTAAGAATAGCACTGATATGTCTAATTCCTTTACTGTGTTTTCTATTGTACTTAGGCTCAGAGGAAAATATCTAAGTCACTACTAAGCCAGCTTAATTGCAAGTGAGTAATAGAGGCTAATAAGGATTAATCAGTCTTTACAGCCAAGCAGCTTTTCCAGCAAGAAATCTGCTCAGACTTCAGCTGAAATAAAATTTATTAATCTTTCCTAAACAAATAGGAAAGAATTATCTGTTAATTACTTTTAATGACTGGACACCAAGAGAAGTGTTTGGTAGCAGATATATTTTTATAAACACACACACACACACACACACACACACACACACACACACACACACACACACACATACACTTCTGTCACTTTGTGGGTGAAATCCTCTTCTTTAAGTTCTTACAGGATATAACATCTTACTGAAACACATGATACCTACCACTTTAGCAACCTTTGGTTTCACTATGAGTTTTGAATGTGTGAAACAAGGAAATGAGCACAAAAGAAATACAAAAAGCAATGGTCCTGCTGAGGACTTATAATAGTCTTCCATGTTTAAGAAAAACTAGTCTTTCATTAAAACTTAATCTGTTTTGGAAACTTTTTATGAAATCTCTTCCATACAACCCTCTTCTCCTTTGGCCCTTCTCCAGTCATGTGCGCACGTTTTATCTGGTCCTTTCTTTTTTGAGGTACATGTGACGACCAGAAGGTGCCATTAACTGCTGATGGAGGGAGCCAGCTGGCTGGCTTGAAGAACCAAGCTGAAGGTGGCCGTTAGCTACCCTTTAAGATAACAAAGACATAGGAAGAGAAAAGACCATCTCTGTGGCTTCCATATGGGTGATAAGGACACTAGGATTACAGTAGGAAGGAAGGCTCAATGTATTTCCTTTTTAAAGGTCATGAATGCCAGTGAAAGGTTTGCTTTCAAAATAACAGCTCAAGCAGGACAGGATGGGGGTTGTGGAAGGGCATGCTTTTTTGATCATTCTAATTTTGGATGTTCTGCATAGTTCTGTTATTTTTCTTAAAATAACAGCTCAAACCCTCTCTGTTCTGTTTATAGTGTTTAATGATTGTGGATTGTAGGTGGAAAGATTATACCCAAAATGTTCCTTAAGGACTCCACACTCTTTCAAACATTGCTCTTTTACTACAAAATCCTTTCTAATATTTATATTATTCATTTGTTCTTCTGTTCACCCTGTCTCTTATAGTATCTGTATGGAGAGAAAAAAACCCCCTAAAGCTTCATGGATGTTATTTGATAATTTTCCAGAGGAAAAAGTATTTAACACATAGGATTCCTACAGTGCCAAAAATGTATTATTTTAATTTGCAGTGGCAGATATGGGAGAGACAGGAAACAGGGATGGAGTGATAGGACTTCTATAAACAGTGATTAATGTGACTCCACACACTTTATAAAGGCAGGGACATATCCATGGTTCCAGCCTATAGCATGAGATCTCCTTATCCACTTAAGGAAGAAATTTGTCTAATTGTCATCACCTCACAGCAGTCTAACCCCAAATCTTGTTCTCAGCTACACCCCAGGTATTCCATAATTATTTCAGTACAACACAGATGATGTCAGGGAGAGAATTAAGTCCTCTGTTTAGGATGAGAGTTGTTTAATTGTGTAATTAATTGAGCTGGCCAATCCATCATTAATTCCAATGCCTAGTGAGGGCAGGATCAAATTGCATTTCCACCCTGTCTGCTGGCATCAGTTACACTTTGCACATTTGAAACACTTCTACTACATGTGCTGCAAATGTCACCATTATGGCCAACCTGATCTTGTCAGCCCTGAGCTTCGGGCATGGTCTGAAAACTCAGGATACCTTTACTCAAATGCTCTTGGGAACCCAGTGCTGTAAGCTTACATGTAACTGAATATACACTGACAACATCAAATTTGGGGCAAAATACAACAGCCACAAGATGGGAGACTTATTCATCTCCCTTTCAAGGAGTTTGGACCCACATCTCTAACCTCTCAGGGGAGTGCCATAGCTAAAGCCTGTGCCGGTGACTCTGGTCTCCTTTGGCTGGAGCGGGACCTTTAGACAAACAGAAGTGCAAGTGCCAAGGGGCAGGGAGCAGAGAGAAGTCAGATGTGATTGTTAGGGGCTGCAGACTCCAACCCTCTGGAGTCTGGACTCCTCCCAGGTGCAACTTCAGGTTACAATCTGTCTGCAGGAAGTTTTTTAAGATGCCTGAAGATCAGGCTGGAAATCTGACATAATATGCCTTCTTATTTCTTGTACTCTTCACAAGACCAGTGTCTTGGGCTAACTACACTGCTAGCCTGAGGTGACACGCCTGGTTTTACATCCTCCAGTGCCTCACCAGAGGCTCTGTTTCCTCTAAGCTATGCTTAGCAGGTTTTTGTGGAGGAACAGAGAAAGGCAAGAGGTTGGGCCAGAGCCCACCCTGCTGTGAGCAGAGATGGGGCGGGGCTGCACTGTGGACCCAGAGGTCTGCCAGCAAACAGCTGTTACCTCTCCCCTTCCTTCCCATTCCAAAGCAGCCTTGAATTCCATGTTTGTACCAGCAATTCAGGTAGATGGAGGTACTCAGCTGAGAACATAATATCTTGGTCTCCTTACACACTTTTAGACCAGATAATTTGCTGTGCCTTGCAGGCTCCCATTATATGTGGCTGTGGTTTGGGGTGACTTTGTGCAAACAGCTAACATTTCAGAGTCTGTGGACTTAACATTCTTTTCATTATGCAGGTTTTCTCTGTGTTGCCAATCATTTTAGCGAACAGAATAGAGAAGTAGAGAGGCAGTGAACAACAGATGGAACACAGAAGAGGGAAGAACATGTAAGAGAAGAACTAAGAAAACTCATAAAGAGGAAGAAAAAATGAAAAAAAAAAAAAGGAGAAAGGAGGATAAGAAAAAGAAAAATAAAGATCCAAACCAGCAGCCTAAAGTATACTCAAAAACTACTTTGTACATACCCTGAAATAACTAGAGAGGTCCACAGGGTTCAAGTACTGCTAGGGGCATTGCCAGTAAGGCCCTAGGGAAGACGATCTGCGGGTAACCCAGCCATGCTCTGTCACCCTCACCCACTCTCTTGTTAGCTGAGAGAAGAGTGGAGAGAATGACAGCAAAGGTGTCCCTAGAGTAAGGACAGAGCACACATAAAAGCAACAAGAGGGATAGCAAACCATTTTGCTAAACTGACAACATAGCACTCGTACTGGAGACAAGAAATACATCTGCAACTACCTCACTACAGCACCTGCCAGCTTCTTTATTTTTGGTTTAAGTCTAATCAATGCAAACATGGAAAAGCAAATTATACCACCATATAAACACATCTGATGCCACAAACAGTGCACAGCTTTGGCAGTTTGCGTGGTGGGACTGCTCCACACATTCAACAGAGGAAATCTGAAAATCTAGTTTAATACTTTCAGTAATCATCAAAATAAAAATTATCTGTATGTGACGGAAAAGTGAATGTGTATCATTTTGATACTATTTTAAGGCATTTTCTCTATTATAATGACTACCAAAGTAACTAGACTCTGTGCAAGTGCTCATAGTGTCTTGCTTTCTAAAAATGAATACAAACAATGAAACAAATGAGTACAAGTTACACACAAATCCAAGATGATTTCAAAAGACTACTCTATACTCAGTTCAGGCAAATGGGTATGTCAAACTTCTGTATTTCCCAGCTAACATAAAACAAAATTATGCAAATTAAAATATTAGAATTTGGGAAAAGCAAAGACAATGCAGGGAGCCTATTTCTACTGCAGAGTTTTCTGTGAGAAGACCCATTTCTTTGTATTGGTGCCACCTCCCAGACAATATTAATGCAGCTATGCTGGATAGGAAGCTCTTAGACCAGAAGGAATATCTAAAATATCCGAACTTCAAACATGAAGCTAGGATGATGCCAAAATAGCAAATGAAGAGAAAAAATATTATCTAATAAATAAGACATCCTTGAAAGTTCATTGCTTGTTGCATCTGTTTACTGTGTCATGTCAAGCTGTCAGATTTTTTTAATCAACTAACTTGCTTCGATTTTCATTAAGCTTTTCTGCAAAGGTTGCCACCTGCTGACATATGTTCTGAAGATAAAATATTTTTTTCATTTGGTTGTGAAATAGATGGGTTCCTATCTCATTGGGCAACAGAACCCATAACAAATAATAAGGCAAACTGTGAGAAGTACTTTCAGACTTCATTGGAAGTCTTCCCACAAGCCTTAGTGAGCTCTGATTGTGTCCTATGAAGAATTACCAAGCATTTACTGAGAAAAAACCCCCACATTTCTTGATGGAAAGAAGAAGTTTTTTCCTAAAGCCTGCTACCAGCAGATGAAGGTAATTTCCCATGGAGAAGTGAAAAGACAGTGAGCTTCTTAGTACTATCATGTTAATGTAGGAAGGAAAAACCTGATCTGGTCCGCTTCTCATTTTCAGTCGTTCCAGGTCATGTTCATGAACAATTGTTTACTTATTACCAATTCCAGTTCTACTAGTGGTGGTAATCCAAAAAGGGAAGAGTAATATTTAGGGCAATATCTTTATCTTGGTAGTGCTCTCCATTTAAGCAGACATATGCCTCATAAAAGGCATGGGGCAAGAAACTTTATCTCCATAGATAATTAAGTTAATGGTTAAATCATCGACTTCATTTGCCACTGGGTCTACATGCATGTGAGGGTGGAAAGACAATTGTTTGTAGAAGCAGTATTGAAAAAGATTTTACTAAACTCAGTGACTATTATTCCCAGCTCAGGTTTGTTTTTCTAAAAGCTTCCACTATATTTGTGTTGCCTCATCAGCATCTGCACTCATTGATTTTGGATACTTTCTGTAAATCCATATTTATTTTTACAAGGTCATCCAAATTTCACAAGGTAGTCCAAATTTTTGTCTTCTCCTGGCTCCAAACTGTGGCAGAAGAAGTGGTCTCTTCATTTAAAGTGTAAATAATCTTTTAGGTTAGCTTCAGATATTGCAGCATAGAAACTTGAAGGCTGATTTGGGTGTCTTAACATATACTTAGTTTATATATAAGATGCACATGGTTTATATACTCAGATTGAATTTATTAACATACGCTCCGTATGTGTTAATGGAGTCCATTTTCCAAAACGTTCTGCTTGAAATGTGGATATTGATGCCTGGAGAACATGAATGGAAAATATACCTTGCACAGGCTTCTGTAAAGAAGAGGATAGTAGGTTTGACACTGATTTTAGAGAAAGTCTGATGTGAGTTTTGACATTTTTTACCTTCTGCCTAGAAGAATTCGTGCTGCCATTGAAGGAAAATAGCAGGGAAAATTGTAAGGAGGGATCAGATGTGTACTACCTGAAAATACTTGGTTACCAGTAATGGACATATTCAGCTTTGTACAGGTGTTCTTGTAATTTTCAACGTCTGACACATAACTTAAAGCAGTGTATATTCAGCTTGGAGCACTTCACTACTGAAATGAAGTTAATTCATTATAATGAAATCCCTTGGTCAGATCCTGAGACAGATTCAAATTTTGCATAAATAGCAAATGAGAGAAAACTGTGTAAATATTTTGCTGCTTAGTTCAACAGCTGTATAACTGAGTACATTTAAAACCAAAACATGTTTGGAAGACCAGACCTAGAGTTCACTAAACTTATTAAGATAGTGATAATTATCACCATCATAACAGTTTACAAGAATCAATGATTAAAAAACCCCAGCTGGTTGTTCAATAAAGCTGAAGCTCACCCACTGCTCAACTTTAGCTCGGGAAATGTAATAGTGTTAAATTTGTCACTAATCCTTACCACATCTGACAGAAATAGCTGTTAGTTTTCATTCCTTGCTTGTAGATGCCCATATTTCAGGCCTCAAAAAGAGAGCAGAATTGCACACTTACAGGGCATGGTTTCTACAGTCCTACGTGTTCAATTAAACATGGAATTTCTTTTCCAGAGAAGAGAAGCTGTTCGGCCAATTTGGCCCCCTTTAGACTTCCTCAACTTTTATCTGTTTCATCTTCTTCTGAAAGAGCAAACATAAGTGCAAACCTCCTAATAAAGTAACCCATTTCCCTTTGTCATATCACTTTCACTCATCTTAGCCTTATTTCTGGCTTTCTAATTGTGTTGCCCAGGAGAAAAATCAGAACAGTAGTAGTCAGTGTTTAAATATGAGAAACTTCATAACCTCACGTTTTTATGGCTGGACATACTATTAGTCTATAGACAGAAAGTACTTTCATCCAGGAAGCAGAATCTTGATTCTACTGAATTCTTAAGAAAATTTGCTGTTGATTCCAGTACCAGGTATTAACTGGAGACTGTAACAACATATTTGCTTGTAGAGTGAATAGCATCATTTACATACTTTCTTTAATCCTTTGTCTTAGAAATGAGTGGACATGAGAAAGTAAACGGTGATTCATATTCTGCGTTAAACTCTCTTCCTCTTTCATGGAAGTTAACAACATTATTAGCTGCTGTGTATATATTCTATCTTGAAAATTCCTCAACAGCTATCTCAACTCACTGTAACATTTCTTTTCTTGTTTTCAAAGGGCAAGAAGAGCTAATTTGTGGTTCTATTTTTCAAAATATTGTATTTCCATTTACATAAAGAAATAAAATTTGAGGATGCTTGTCTCTTCTACAGAAACTGACTTTTTAATATGCTCTGGAGTGCTCAGTTTAGTGGGGGGTGTTATGTTTAAGGGCCAAAACAGCATAGAAGTCTCTGCCTCAGTGAATTTCCAGACCAAGTTTTTAAAACCAAGTAGCTGATATATTACTGATAAAAGCTAGAATTTTCAATGACCATCCAATGTTTAGAATCACACTACATAGCACTACATTTTGAATAATAAATTCTGTGGAAAGAAAAAAGTTCTAAAGTCCTTGTATAGAAAACATGAAAGGTCGCTAGGTGATAATTTGAATAAAAATATTTAAATTAAAAAAAAATATTAAAATCATGCCAAAAAATTTAAATTCAAGCTCCCTCCCTGCCTTATTTGTTGTTGAGTATTGAAATGACATCTGCTCCTCCAGGTAGAAAAAGAATACTCTGAACCTGTACTAAAACTTTAAAGTTCTATGCTGAAGCTATTTAAAGAACAAGGGACAGTTTCCTGACTATATTTTGGATTTGCAACAAGAGATGAACCTGTTGTATCTTCCATGGTTTCCTCAGAACTCACGTTTTTGTGGAATTAAGTGCTGGACATAGTTAAGATCATGCCTCCATTCAATTTAGCAAGGGTGTGCTACCAGAATGAAAGAAGAAATAATTAATGTATATATTATGGCAATTTAAGGGGGAGAAAAACCAACAAGGTGATCCATATTTAGACTCCCCCTTTTCTTTTGAGTCCTCTTGTGTTGGATTATACAGCAGTCTCACTGACTATAAACACTTTCCCTTGTAGGGTTGGTCCTATGACGCCTGTAGCTGTGGCCGGTGGAATAAGCCCATATGCTCAGTGAAAGCAGTCAAAGGATAGTAGTGCAAGGAAAAGGTTTCTTTCTTATTTCAAGGAGTTCTTCATCTCTGTGTTCCATAAAGAGTGAAACTTTGCACAAAACCGTGTGTGGAAGAAAGGAGTAACTAGCAGCCAAGAAAAAAGAGAGCAATTAGACACAACTCACTGTAATTTCTGTGTATTTTTGGCAGCATTTCAATAATCCAACAACAGCAGTAAAAAACATAGCTGGGTCCTCAACTGCTATGGGCTTTCTAAAGAATTTTATACTCTTATCTCTGGGAAAAAAAATGAGATACAAAGTTGAAAGATGTTTGAGGCACATACTTCATAGGGAAAATTTTGATCTAAAAGCATTCTGTTCAAATTGTGTGAGTTCACTTTGCTAAAAAGGATTTTTAAAAGCAATTTTTTTTTCTTTTGGAACGAAGTTGAGAATTTTTCTATATTCAGGGGATTCCCTTCTGCTTCACCCTTTTTAATAAGTCAAATCTTTGTACCCAAAGAGTTTTCAAGATCTAACTGTTCCTTATTTTCCCCAGGGAGCTAGAGTGACAAGAAAACAGTAGAATGAATACTCAGTAAAAATTCTCTCTGATGGAACACACACACATATTACATATATGTATACATACATGTAGACATAGCGTGCAATTTTGGGTACTACATTATATGAATGATATAAATCTGTTAAAGTGTATCCAAGGGAGGGCAATGGAGGGCCGTGAGGGGAAGCCATATGAGGAGCGGCTGAATTAATTTGTCCTGTTCAGCCTGGAGAAGAGGAGACTGAGGGGAGACCTCATTGTAGCCTACAACTCCCGCATGAAGGGAAGAGGAGGGCAGGTACCAATCTCTTCACTCTGGTGACCAGTGGCAGGAATTGAGGAAATAGCCAGAAGCAGAGTGAGGGAAGGTTTGGTTTGAATGTAAAGAAAAGGTGTTTCACTCAGATGGTGGTTGAGCAGTGAAACAGGCTCCCCTGGGAAGTGGTCACAGCACCAGCCTGACAGAGTTCAAGGAGCATTTGGACAATGCTCTCAGGTACATGGTGTGATGCTTGAGGGTGTCCTGTGCAGGGCCAGGAGGTGGACTTGGATGATCCTTGTAGGTCCCTTCCAGATCAGGACGTTCCATAATTACACAATTTGATGTTGTGTATATATATATGTACACTATTTCCAGTCAGTGAGCTAGCAACTGGAAGTAATATGGTAGTATAATTTTTAGATACTTGTCCAAGTTGTAAGCAATTATTTTATCTTTTCCCTCTATCCAATGTGGTTTTTGAGTCATAAGTTTAGATAGCCTTCAATTTTTCCTTCAGTTAGTCCTCCTTCTTCGTGCATTGTTTGATCTCTTTGTCTAAACTTTCTGTCTTAGAGTTTTGCCACTGAGCCTTTGGCTTCCCATTTTTATCTCAAAGATAATTGCTCAGTCTACACTATTAGAAGGAAGCAATCTGTCTGCAGGAAGTTTTTTAAGATGCCTTCTCTTGCCCATGGCCTAACTAGGTCACAGAGATGTGCTTTTGTCTATCTTTAGAAGAAGGTTTATCCAGCATAGAGCTTCCTGAAATAGAAATAGGAGTGTATTTAGTGCTCCACTCATCTTCATGCTCTCCACCCAGCATTTCCAAGAATGACGGTATAAATAGCATCAACATGTCGCAGGTGATAGAGGGAAAATGTGTCTAGTTTTCCAACCTAACCTTTGCCTCGTTGGCTAGATACATGCACACAAACATACACATTCATGTAAGTAAGTGCGTTCCTCAGGTGGGACACAAGGATGTCACGAGCTTATGCAGAGAGAAAACTGGAATGGCCAAAGCCCAACTGGAACTGAATCCAGTTACTGCCACAAAAAATAACACAAGAAGTTTCTATATATACATTCACAACAAAAAGCAGGCCAAGAAGAATCTTCATTCTTTGTTGGATGTGGGGTGAAACTTAGACTGAGGTACTTTGTGCCTTCTTTGCTTCAGTGTTACGTAGTCAGACCAGTTGTTCTCAGACTGCCCAGGCCTCTGAGCTGGGAGACAGGGAACAAAATGAAGCCCCAATAATCCAAGGGGAAATGGTCAGCAGCCTGCTACCACACTTAGATGTGCACAGGTCTGTGGGACTGATGGGATCTGCCCAAGGGTACCAAGGGAGCTGGTGAAAGTGCTCACCGAGCTACTTTCCGTCATTTACCAGCACTCCTGGATGTTTGAGGAAGTCACAGTTGGCTGGAGGTTGGCAAATATGACTCCCACCTACAAGAAGGTTTGGAAGGAGGGCTGTGGAGCAGCTCATTCTGAGTGCCATCACACAGCACATACAGAAAAAACTGAGGGATCAGACTCAGCCAACATGGGTTCATGAAAGGCAAGTCCTACTTCACCAACAGGAACTCCTATGACTGGCTTAGTGGAAGAGGGAAAAGCTGTGTATTCTTTGTTCCTGGACTTCAGCAAAGCTTCTGACACCATTTCCCACAGCATTCTCCTGGAGAAACAGACAGCTCATGGCTTCATGGGTGCACTGTATCCCATGTAAAAAAATGTCAGAATGCCCCCACCCAGAGAGTGGTGTTGGATGGAGTTACATCCAGCTGGCAGATAGTCACCAGTGCTGTTCCCGAGAGCTAAGTATAGGGCCAGTTCTGTCTAATATCTTCATCGATCTGAATGTGGGGATCAAGTGTAGCCTTGCTAAGTTTGTGGATGATACCAAGTTGGGTGGGAGTGTTGATCTGCTGGAGGGTAGGAAGGCTCTGCAGAGGGATCTGGACAGGCTGGATCATGGGCCAAGGCCAGTGGTGTGAGGTTCAACAAGGCCCAGAGCCGGGTCCTGCCCTTGGGTCACAACAACCCCAGGCAGCGCCACAGGCTGGGGCAGAGTGGCTGCAAAGCTGCCCACAGGAAAAGGGCCTGGGGGTGCTGGTGACAGCAGCTGAACATGAGCCAGGGTGTGCCCAGGTGGCCAAGAAGGCCAATGGCATCCTGGCCTGTACCAGCAACAGTGTGGCCAGCAGGGCCAGGGCAGGGATTGTCCCCCTGTACTCAGCATTAGTGAGACCACACCTCAAATCCTATGTTCAGTTTTGGGCTTTTCACTCCAAGAAAGACGCTGAGGTGCTGGAGCATGTCCAGAGAAGGGCAATGGAGCTGGGGAAGGGTCTGGAGCACAAGTCCTGTAAAGAGCGGTTGAGGGAGCTGGGGTTATTTAGCCTGTAGAAAAGGAGGCTCAGAGGAACATTATTACTCTCTACAACTGCCTGAAGGGAGGTTGTAGCCAGGTGGGTATTTGCCTCTTCTCCCAGGTAGCAAGTGACAGGACAAGAGAAAATGGCCTCAAATTGTTCCAGAATCTTACAGAAAAGGTGGTCAAGAAGTGAACCAGGCTGCCAACAGAAGTGACTGAGTTACCATCCTTGGAGGTATTTAAAAGATGTGTAGATGTGGTGCTTCGGGACATGTTTTTGTGGTGGACTTGACAGTTAATGGCTGGACTTGACGATCTTAAAGGTCTTTTCTAACATAAATGTTTTCTGATTCTACTACTATAGAAGGAAAAGGAAAAAAGTAGCAGCCTTATTTAAGATGAACCAAAATTTATAACCAGTGTTTTAGACGAACCACAAATTCAGATGAAGCTCCCCATATGATCAGTAGAACATAAAATTTTGCCAGGAGAAAATTATTAATCTGCTTTATCACTTTGTATCATCAGATATGCTCAGAGCATTTTTAGGTGTCAGTTACTCTGGAGTCCCAGGGGTTTCGTTGACATCAGTTCTATATTTAGTTTTATAGCGGTAATTTTGCCCACCTGTTTAGAAACAAACAAACAAACAAACAAATTGTAGTTAAAGCCTATTAAATTGAATTTAATTTGGAGAGTTGTCAAATGTCTTTCCTCCCCCAGATCTGCCAGGCAAATATCTCTGGGATTAAAACAAAGAAAATAAGTTAATCTCCGCCTTCTTATTACAATACAAAGTGAGAGTAGCCAGGAAACATGGCGCAAAAACTGATGGTACACAGTGTCCTTAGATCACTTGGCCATTGTTTTCTCTCACAGCAGCACATGTTAATGATACAAAGAAGTTTAACATTTTTTGGCTTTGGCTTTTTCATGTCACAACCATAATAAATGTGCATATTATTTTTTGTATTGCCATATCTTTAGATGAACCACCAGTTTCTAGAGCCTGTGCATGCACAGCCAAGGACAGAATTTTGACCACAAACAGACTGACTGAATTAAATTAAGGAGAAACATTGCCATACAGATTCAGCTGTGAAGTAGTGTGTCACGGTACAGAATGTTTATATTCTAAAAATGTCGCATGGGTCAAATCTGCTGCAGGAAGACCAGGGCTTTTTTGCTTTTCACTTAACAATTTAATTCTGCATTAAAAGGCCTTTGTCTTATATGGACCTAAGACATCCTTAGTGATATTTAGTTAAAAAACCCAACAACCTTCAAAACAATAAAATAGTCAATAGAATGTTAAATCCAGAAAAACAGGAAGAAATAAAGAGATTTGAGGTTTCTTTTGCTTATTTTAAGGAATTTGGGCCACAGAGAAAAAAATTGAATATGTTGAAGAACGAAGAAACAAGTTTTAATGTGGACAATACCCAAGCCTCTCCCTTCTCCCACTGCCTGCAGCCACTCAGCCCTGTTACAAAGCCACACAGAACAACTCCGTTTGACGAAGAATTCAGAACACACCTCTCACATTTCCGCTATGGTCCTCCTCCTCTTGAAAACATGGAAACGTTCCAGGGGTCTTTGGAAGGAGGGTCTCGTAAACGCAAAAGCATGCCAACAAAAATGCCTCCTCCCATCACCCTTGAGGATTCCTCATCACCACCAGCTAGACCTGAAGATCACAGTGACATAGGCTCTTCCAGTCTCCCTTTGGTGTTCCAACAGCCAACTCAGCCCAAGTACAGTTCCCAGATGATTGACCTCTGCAACTTTGGTTTTCAATTCTACAGAACCCTGGAGCATTTTGGAGCCAAGCCCATTAAGCAAGAACCAGTGAAGCCTAACATGGCATGGCCCAACAGCACAGCATTCATGCAGGCTCCTTACCCTTATTATCCTAAAGTCCACCCTGGCCTAATGTTTCCTTTCATTGTGCCACCAAACTTTCATTTCAGGAACCCTTTTCAAATGAAAAGACCTCCAGAACCACCCTTCAAGAGGGCTGAAGTAAGAGAAAGTGGCGAAAACAAACAGAAAGTGGAAAGAGTAGACGTCAACCTTCAGATAGATGACAGCTACTATGTTGATGTGGGGGGTGAACAGAAACGCTGGCAATGTCCCATGTGTGAGAAGTCCTATACATCCAAGTACAATTTGGTGACCCATATCCTGGGGCACAGTGGCATTAAGCCACATGCTTGCACCCGGTGTGGCAAGCTTTTCAAGCAGCTGAGCCACTTGCACACGCATATGTTGACACACCAAGGCACTCGGCCGCATAAGTGCCAGGTGTGCCATAAGGCTTTCACTCAAACCAGTCACCTTAAGAGACATATGATGCAACACAGTGACATCAAGCCTTACAACTGCAGGATCTGTGGCAGGGGTTTTGCCTACCCCAGTGAGCTGAAAGCACATGAGTCTAAGCACGAGAGTGGACGAGAGAACATTTGTGTGGAGTGTGGTCTGGACTTTCCAACTCTGGCCCAACTGAAGAGGCACCTAACCACCCACCGTGGTCCTATACAGTACAATTGTACCGAATGTGATAAGACCTTCCAGTACCCAAGTCAGCTGCAAAACCACATGATGAAGCACAAAGACATCCGCCCATACATCTGCACTGAATGCGGCATGGAGTTTGTGCAGCCCCACCACCTGAAGCAACACTCCCTGACTCACAAGGTAAGCCAGCCATCACCTTGCATCTGAAGGTAGCACGAGGATTACAGGCTACTAAACACAAATATACCCACCTCCTCAGAAATGTGGCCTCTTGCCAGCTGCAGAGGCCTATGCAAAAACTTCAGCATTGCTGGCAGTAGTATAAGCCAGATGTCTTCGTCTTAAGAAAGTACACACAAACCCAACTTTGCTACAAGCAGTTCAATTAAAACAGCTGTATTACTTCCCCAAACTGTATTCGCATCTCTCTGTTTCTTGGGGTTTTTTTTTGGAATGACCTTCTATAAAATAACATAATTTTGCAGAGCTGTATAACCACCCCCTAATCCCAAAATTTTAAAAGATTTTTTTACTGAAAGCTAGTTCTACTACTTTGTTTCCTTAATTAGGAAGTAGATGGGTTTGTAGTGGACTGCAGCAAAAAAAAAAGCATGTTATTACTCATCAGATTTTGAAGAACCATTATAATGAGACATTTAAAAACCAAAAAACCCTAAGAAAAATTCCCCTTTGAGCATACGTTATCCGGAATGCCAGTTGATAGAAATGGACAAGCAGGATCATAATCACAGCGAATTCATATCAAGTGGCAGTCTTGCCACTGCTGAGAGCAGTGACAGCAGAGTCAGCTTAGGGTAGAAGCAAGCTTTGGAACATTCCCAAAAAGATTGCTTTCAAAAATAGGAAAAATGTAATTGTTCTATTCAAGAATCTCTGAAATTGACTATCCACTTTTACAAAAATAATAAGACAATAATAAGACAATAATAAGACCTTTCACTTCAATAAAAATTTTCTTCCAGATCTGTATATTTTTCCTTTAAGGTTTGAATTTGGCTTTTACATGAAAAACATTAAAAATACGGAAAGCTAGAGCACTTGAGTCCTATAACCATGTAATCTTTGAAAACCCGATGCTTCCACATTTGCTTTTTCTTTTCTGCTTCAAGTTCATAATCTCTCTTCTTCCTGGAGATTCCCTGGTCATTGCATTTACCATGCAAGATTCCACTAATTGAAGACTTGGTAGGTTTTTTTGTCACAGGAAATGAAATGCCCCTGAGCCCTTAGAGAGCTTCTGCTTCTTTGTCCACAGCTGCAAATGAATTCAGCTGTGAATATAGTTTACAGTACTCAGCTGACTAAACGCAGCCTCATATCAGATGAGCAGACACTTGAAGCTGCTGGTGACATTCAGTTTTAGCTTTGTAATTAACTGTGAAAACCACTGACAGTCATTTCACACGTTTTTAAAGAAGGCCTGCGGAAGGAGTAATTGCTCTCAGCACCTCACTAGTAAATCCTTATTACCTTCAGCCGGTTAAACTCTTACGCTGTTTAGTAGCAAATTCTTTGATTTTCATAGCATCTAAATCACTGAGAAGCTGACAGACCACACAGGTGTGAGTAAGAATATTGAATTATGCAGTAACAAATTGAGTAGTTAGCATAAAAGGTGATAAAAATGTTCTTTAAACCTCATATAAAATGATATCATTCCATTAGGGTTACTGAAAATCCCACTAAGAATAAACAGATTTTTCTCTCTTCAGTAAATATAAGATGTATAATCTTACTTGGTAATATTGCCTGACTACTCTCAGTTACTTCAGATTATTTTCTACAGCTTTCTTCAAAATAGGGCTGTGCCTTTTTCATAATCCTGTCATATTCCATTATTAAAGGCAAACACTACTTTAGTCTTTTAACTGGTGGGCTTTTATTCTTGGTCAATAAGTGTATACGTTTGATCAATATTTTACTTAAGCAGCAGAGCAGGACAGGGAAGTTCTGACACTGACTGTGTCACATTGATTTGTAAACAAACTTCATTATTTCATTAAGCTTACATTTTGTTTTACTTCTCTGCTTCTCAGAACCTTGTAAAGGTTTGTCAGGAAAAAATACACAGTACCTTTTACTTGAAAAAATATTAAAAGTGAAATAATTTATTATCAGCTTTGCCAATGTAGAATGAATAATTCGGAAGTTGCTGTACTGAAGATTAAATTACCTAGAAAATTTCCATCTACAGAATTTTTCTTTTCTTTCAGGGTGTGAAAGAGCACAAATGTGGAATTTGTGGCCGGGAATTTACCCTGCTGGCCAACATGAAGCGACATGTCCTGATCCACACCAATATCAGAGCCTATCAATGCCATTTGTGCTTCAAGAGCTTTGTGCAAAAGCAGACTCTCAAGGCCCACATGATTGTTCACTCTGATGTCAAACCCTTCAAATGCAAGGTAAGTGCATTTGGTGGCAGAGTCATTAACCTACAGTATATTTCTCTGATATTATCATTTTATTATATGGTAGAATTAGAAAAACAAAACTTGCTATCACATATTGCAGTTGCATTTAAATTAGCATAAACCAGTCTGGTTTTCTTTCTTTATTGAGGTTCTGCTTATGTAGCACAAAATAATGGAGGTAAATACCTGCAGTTAACTCCCTTTCCCTTCAGTATCAGTAACTTTCATCCTCCCATAGTTTTGGGGTTTTTTTGCCTTGTGAGCATTTAAGTGCCACTGATGTTTGAGGACAATAAACATATCTGACATGTGCTTAGTACAACCATCCACATGAAGTCCAAGTGCTTAATAGCTTGAAACACTGACGAAAAGCATAGATCAATCATGCACCCTGCAGAGGACCATGGAAAAGCAGCAGTCACAACTCCACACAGTGATGCTATGCAACAATTCAAGAAAGGAGTTAGAAAAAGCCACAGCAAAATACAACTACAGGAGGAATGTGAAAGGGCCAAGTGTAGTTACCAGACTGAAATTCAGGGCAGGACATCAGTATGCTAACAAAACAGCCTCTGAGACCATCTGGCCTTTCTACGATGCTGTGCAAATTCCAATTTGCTGCTTCCCCCCGAGCACCGGAGGCTAACATTCCCTTTCCATCCTCTCTTCTCCTCCCTCCCCATAAAACTTTAAGGCTTTCTTGACCCTGTTTAACTCTAATATATTCCTTATGAATTATTCATGTCTATATTCTTACTCAGTATTGGATGCTGTTTAAGTTCTTTTGCTGCTGATCTGGTTCATTACTGTAGTCATACCTTGTGAAGTCAAAGGTCGTAGATTTTTTTCCCCCTTTAATTTGCTCTAAGAGGGCTGTAAATATGGAGTGGAGGTTATTACCTAGCTTATGCATAAGTAACCAAAGACTGATTTGGAAGCAATTTCTATAACTCCTTCATCCTACGTCTTTATGATATTGAATATTTTCTTAAAAGGAACATTTCATGAAGAAGCAGAGATGGACAAAAAATTTTAAATGGAATTATTTTCTCTTGAAAAAAATGTAGAACTTCAAAATATTGTAGGACTATATGATATTCAGTGCTAGTTTTAGTAAGAAAATGTCAAAGCGAATCTGTCTGACTTCATATTTTTCTTTGTTAACTTCAAAAAACTTTACTTTGAAAAACTAGCAGCAAAGTCTTCCAACTTCAGTATTTTGTTTTATTTTAATTTATGTCCTATTAAAATATTATTTTGTATAGTAGGGCTTACAATATGTTGATAAAAGAATTTCTTTTACTGAAATTCTTAGGCTGTAATATGTCAGGTCTTCTGGAGATTTTCATTCTTTGAGAATATCTGCAAACCTCCTTTTCATTCCTATTTGGTTGAAGTCCTCCTCTGACTCCTCAAAAGTCAGAAAAGAAACTCAGTTTTTGGATCAGGTTTTGTGGGTGCAGTATGTGGATCCACACGACTTTTTAGGTACGTGCAGATTAACTGGAAGGTTGTGTTCAGCTCAGCATATGATGATGATAGAGTACTGAAACTTGGAGAGGGCAGTAGTTGGAACTGGGAAACGGAGTATCACCACTATGTTTTCCAGCCAGTAACCAAAGCTCTACAGGAACACCTGTTTTTCTTATTTTTTTACTTTTCTGTCCCCACCCAGTGTTCCTAGGAGGAAAGAAACAAGTAAGCACAGTGAATCTCTTTCTCATATGGCTGAAGGGGTATGAATCAACATCAGTGCCCCTGACAGTGAAGATTGCAACAATAAGCAAAGGCAGAATCAGGAATTGTTCTTTTGCATTAGGAACATCCTAATATTACCTCTCTGACAGAGCCCTCAAAAGACTCTTGAAAGCAAATATTTCTGGCTGGTACTCGGAGGGTTAAGGCAATGACCAGATAGCAGCCTTTTGGCACCAAGCTCCTCCTCAGCAGAAGGAAGGATATAGCTGTATGAACAGCCTGCTTAACAATGGCTCACATGTCCCCAGGGAACCGCCTGCAAATAGATTTCATCTTGCTTTCTCTTGTACTTTTCAAAGCTTCCTGTTTTCTCACGGTCCTTTTGGACAGTTTACAGTCATTCTCCCTCTCCTTCTTTCTTTGAGGAAAGGAACACCCTTCTTATGAAGGAAAAAAAAAAAGAAGAATGCAAGGGAAAGAGAGCACAGCAGTAGCCTTTATACTTCACCACATGCAATGGTTTTCTTTACCTTTTTCTCACAGCAAAAGAAAACATGAGCTTTCCTATGTGTCTAATCACAGCTAAGCACAGACTATCAGAAGTGAGGGAGTAGCAAATAGTTGTCCCTTCTGTTTCCTCATCCAGCTGCAGCCTGGATCTCTGTTTAATTTTCCTCTGAAGAGTGAACTTGTCTGTAGAATTTAAAGGCCTGAGCCCATGTTGCCTTGTTTATTTCTGTTTAAGAAAAAAAAGACTGAAGAGTTATGAAGGTTTTACACCAATTGGTGCAACGCTACTAATTCTGATTTGTAGAGAAAGGTTCCATGAAATTTACTATTGCTTTTAGTGCTGAGGTAATCAATGTTTCAGACCTCCAATAAAGGATGCAATAGATTTTTCTTCAGCCCAGACAAATACACTCTGCAGCAGATGTTTTGAACTCCACTTTTTTCCCCTTCTAAAAATGTGTGTTTTAAACAGGAGCCAAAACCAAAGAAATTGTGAGAGAGAAGTACTTTGAGAAGAAACAAAAGAGGCCGACAAATCTAGAAGGACGATATTTCATGTGCTGGCTTAGGAGGAGAAAATCTAGGGTTGAACTAACGTAGACTTTTCTAGCAAACTATACTGAAGTCTGTTTCATCAGCCAGTGCAACAAAGTCTGTTCAGCAGACCTGCAGCTGAGGTGTTTCTCTTCAAGATGTTAGTTTTATTTTGTCTAAAGTAGACAAACAGAAAGCCCACAAGTAAACCATGTTGTTCCTGATATCCCAAGTTCTCTTGCATAAACTTCTCATCTCCCTGAGTGCTATGGTGCACTGCAATGAGTTCTGCTGGATCTCCCCCCCATGCAACTGTCTCAGGATCATCATTCACACTCTGCTTATCAGTGCTCACAAGCCTGTCATATCACAGAGAAAGAATATCTTGTACCATCTTATAGTTTGATATGCAGACTCAGGATCTTTGATGAGCATTAGCTGTGTGCTCCAGCTAGGTTTGAGTTGCAGTCTTCCAGCATATGAGTGAGAAACCTACTTCCTTTTACCACTGGATCATCGATATCCATCTGAAAGGTGTCTTCTGCCTTTTTAAAAGGACCAGTAAAAGAGAGATTATGCCAAAGAGACACAACATTCCGAAAAACCATTTTCCTATCTGCATTACTTTAGTTTTCCTGCCACACCTCTGCACTCTAGTACCATTTCCTCATGTCCCCGGAGGAGATTTCAGGACATGAACACATTACACAGCTCTAAGATGTGTCTGACTTTGGGAAATGGAAAACCTGTCAACTTTACTGATAAACACAGAGTTTTATGCTAAAGAACTACCCTTTACCAAGTCACTGTCTTTTCAGTATGAAGAAAGAGAAACAAATATTGCCTTGACAGAAGGAAATTAAATGCTCCTCCTAGATAAGTTTTAATACTCAAGACCTTATACAGATACAGGTTTGCATGCAGTACTCTAGCCACTCATCTATTCAACATGATTTTCCTTGGTTACCAGTTCAGACAGAAAGGACCTGCTATAGGAAAGCAAGTTCTGGCGACAACATAGGTCAGCCACAATAATAGCAGATAACCAGAAGCCTCCGGCAAAGACGTGTTAGAGAGATATCATTGCTGACATTTTTGTAGGAAGAGTAATATTGACATGTTATAAGTTGTTCCAGCAGCTGTCAAGATACAATCAGCTGCTGTTATTCCTTGCAAATTTTCTGTGCCCATCATTCCTTCTTCTCCTCTGTTTCCTTCCAGCACTTTCTGAGCTGTTTTTTGGTTCCATCATTTCTCTGAGTATAAACAACCCTACAGATTATCTTTGTTTGATTTTGAAGAAGACAGTTTTCTTTCCTCAGTGGATGGATGACCCATGGAAACAGATACCTTACTTTTAAAAATTAATTTTCAGTGGCTATTCTTTTTTTTCCCCCACCAACTGTCTTGTCTAACACTTTGCTGATAACTTGATTTGCTAGAAATTTCATTTTAGCAAAATCACAGACAGAAAATCACAAAAGGGTGCATAATCAGCTGAAGCAAATCATTTTTTGAAAAGCAAGCGAATGTTTTCAGTCTTTCTTTTTGCCTCACTGACTTGGCTTTAGTTTTTATTTTAAAACAGTACACCTCTAATTTTTGTATTAATTAACTGATTCATTAATTAACATTCATTTATTAACTCAAGAGAGGTTTTATACCACAAAGCATGCAGTACTGTTTCTCCAAGGATTCTTTCATTATCTACATTTCATCCAGATATTCCAGGTGATGACTTTCTGAATTTTAATCTACAAGTTCTCTATCAGATATTCTGTAATACTCAATAAATAAAATCAGAATTCAGATTATACAAAAAATCTGGTGGCTTATTAGTATTTTTTATTTAGTAATTGTCTGCCAGATGGTTTAAAAAATGAAAATCTTATGGTAAAACAAGTCAGGGGAAAAAAAAAGAAGTAGAAAGCAAACAGAGAAGTTTGCAGAGGATGGAAATAGACACTTAAATGTGAATAAAACTATAAATCCTGATAAGGAAAGCCTAGAAAACAAGTAAGACTAGATGCCTGTAATAGTGATGTCAAACTCTCATGTCTTAAGAATACATAAGAGTCCAGACTACAAAAGAGCCCATCTAAATAAACAACAACAGTGAATAAAACCCACCCTTATTGTTCCATCAAAGGGAAAATTGCACGATCAATGGCTTGAGCTGGCAGGAACATGCTTCAGGGAAAGCTGAGTCATTCTTGCGGGCTCATGAGTGTTTAAATTGCAGCTTACTCACCAGAGACATGAAAACACAGAAGCTGATAAACAAAAGATAAAGGGATCAGGGGAAAAATGGATGAGCAAGAAACACAAACAAGGAATTGCTTTTTCCAACTTAAAGCAAAATGTGCAGCCATTTAATTTCCATTTAAAGAGAATTAATATTCTGCTTGACTGTTTCACAGAAACCCTTAATTGGTTTTATCTTGTAATTCCATCTCTGCCTGGCATTGTTCTTGATTAAAGGCTGGATGTATAAACTACAAATGGAATGGTTCACCAGGGCAGAAACTTGTACTTCGGATCTCATTCAGGTTAAGAGCCGTGCAGATTACTCCCTTAAGTCTTTCTCCTCCTTACAGCAACATTGACTGCTTTTCGGAAATCCTTGGCTATGTGCCCTGGTCACCAATATTAAAAAATGTCAGCAGTTCAGAACACCTTAGATACTCAACCATATGTTTTTGTCTGTAGGACTTCTGCCTGGAACTTTGAAAAACATATTGCAGCCAAAAACTGCCGGGGTTTAAGTTGAGAAGTGTAGGTTCTATTTCCTTTAAAAATTTTGTCCTTGAAAACATTGCTTCAAACTAATAATTTTCATTTTTACCGTTTTTACAGCTGTGTGGAAAGGAGTTTAATAGAATGCACAATTTAATGGGACATATGCACTTGCACTCAGATAGTAAGCCGTTTAAGTGCCTCTACTGTCCCAGCAAATTCACCTTGAAGGGGAACCTAACCAGGCACATGAAAGTCAAACACGGGGTCATGGAAAGAGGATTTCATTCTCAAGGTAATAATTTTCAGGAAGATTATTCTCTGTGAGATCTGAATATGCATATCAGTAAACACAAATGGGCTTTGTACTACAGATCCACCAACTTGTGCCGTAGATCCAATGCTATTGCAAGAGGTAGAATCCCATAAGCCTGTGAAGTTGTTATTAGCTATATTACTATAACGTCAATAAATCATAAATTAATCCTAAATTCACAGAAACAGAAAATCTAAACCACTTATGGTTCTTTCTTACTGCTTATTGGATTCCAGTCTGGAATGGGGATGGAATTCTCAGTGGGTCTACATCCAGGAGCCTTGGTCATTCTGTGCTGTATTGACATAGCTGGTGTCAGATGAAGGCCATAGGCTCAAGAAGCATGTGAACAGGAGGAGGAGGTATTCCTCCCCCATCTCAAAGTATAAGGATTTTTGACTACCAAGTGTATCCTGCAAAATATTTCCTGTCTGCCACCTACCATGTATACTTCCTGAAGTCACCTTCATGTGTGTACACGTCAATGCTATCTAAAGAAGTGGGGAAATTAAGGACAATTTTTTTGAGGGTTTGGGTATCCAAGATACGTTTTTTAAGATTTTGCAGATAAATAATTCTTTAATGGGCAAGATTTCTTGGTGTTCCTCATATTCAAGCTTTAGGGCAGCCTAGCACATGTGTAAAATGCTTACTCTAATGACATTTGGTGTAAAATTTATGGAGATCCTAATGGCTAATGAAATAAGTGTTTTTTCTGTAAATGTCCTACAGTACCATGCTAGTTAGACAATTACTTGTAATTGGAGATTGCCTAAGAGCTTTTCATTGTACAGAGATTCTGCAGCCCTCAAAGCTGATCAGATACAAGACAATTTGTGAGGCCTGACACCTGTTTATGAACTCTTTTAACAAATACAGCTTGTTGCAAAGTAGCATCTGCTATCTAGTGAGACTGCACAGATCCTTCAGAAACTGGATTCAATTACTGAGGAGAAAATAGAAACCAAAGAAAACAAAAGCAAGTAAAATAGTGACTTTCATAGGTATTTGCTATTGGGTGAAATCCTCACCCTGTATTGTCACTAGTCTTTATTGAAGCTGGACTCTGCCTGCAGTATTTGAATTCTTTTCAATATATCCTGATGATGTTTGGAGCATATTTTAGTCCACAGATGCCTCTTGGATAATCTGTGTTTCCAGCAAGAGGGAAGACACTGACAAATACCAAGACAAACCAGATCCAGGACTAGAGGCAGATTTATACTACACTGCTCAAAATCATCATTTATTTACAATTATTTCCTCAAGGTGAAGCATTATCCAGTGCACAGAGCTTTTCAGCTAATTGGCTGAGTGGATGAAAGAGGAAAAATTAAGGAGGGTCATAGACTGCTGAGACTGTTGTCTTTTCATTTTTAAAGTATTAACTTTGAACCATAGTGTCCATAGAACAAATACATTAACATGTTTTTAGTCTCTTCCACTCCTCTGAAAAACAAGATACAAAACCTGGGACTTGTATTATGGTCTGCGATGCTTTACATCCAAGTTTTCTTTTAAAAAAAGAATAGGAAGGAGGAAGTGAGTATGTTGATCGGCAAAATTCCGTTTACAAAAGGCCAGACCACTTCACTTTTCTTCCCAGTTGCATCATCCAGAGTCTGGCAGGTACAAAACAATGTTTTGTGTGTCCTAGCCTGGCTGTGAAGTGTATGAAACAGCTGTTCTTTTTGCAGCATCTCAAAGGAGATGCCATGACATGTAAACAGTGAAGTACTTGGAGATAGCTGGATGGAAGAGAAAGGTAAAGTATGAAATACAAAACCACCTCAGATTTTGTTTTATAGCCATGTATCAAGTAGTAAAATTCCCTATATATAAATTTTTCCTTTTCTCCTCCCCTCAAACCACTACAAGGTTTTGGAAGAGGAAGGATTGCTCTGTCCCAGACAAACGTCTTGAGAAGCTTGGAACAGGAAGAGCCATTTGATCTTTCCCAGAAAAGCCAAGGGAAGGGAATCTCATTTCATTCTGATGGCGAGAGTGCCAAGGGAAGCTCATGCCAGGAAGAAGAGGAAGACAACTGCTATGAGGCAGAGCGGTACAGCCCTGCCATGTACCATCATGATGACAACAAGCTGTACATGGCTCAAGATCTCTCTGGCAAACCTGAGTGCATGATGAAGGACTTCAGAGAGTCCTACTGCAACAAGAAAGAAGAAGTGTTAAGTGAGGGAGGACTGGGGAAGAGAATAGGAAATTCAGACAAAGAGGAGAGACATGGAGAGGGAGAGCTTGCAAACAACAAAGAACATCTCAGCTTTATATCCTTTGAAAAGGCCAGACTTGGTCACTCTCTCTCTGATTACTTGTATTTCAAGCACAGGAACAAGAGTTTGAAAGAATTGCTGGAAAGAAAAATGGAAAAACAAACAATGCTTATAGGCATTTAAAATGGACATACTAAAAAAGCTGGAAAATGGCAACCAGATAGATTTTAACATGACCTGTAAGCTACCAAAGCCTGGAAGTCTGTAGTAGTATTTAGAAATAAATAAGCCAAATTATTAAAAATAATTTAGGGTAAAACACAACATTACAAGAATAAAGCAGCTCGAGGTCACCAAGAAATGCAATAGATATTGAGAAATAACACTTTTATATTTATCCATTTGATATATAACAGACAATAGGTTGGGTACAGAAGTTTACTTCCTATTATTTGGGGATAGATACTTACATGCAATTTTCTACTTAGCAGAAAGCAACATACTTTAGCATCTGATTTATTATCTGACTAAATACGTATGAACACTTCTAACCACATGCCTCAAAAATATCTGAAAATACTAAGTATTTCACATTATAAGCCAGAGTACTATTAAAAACACCATGCATGAAAATGCTGTCAACATTCAGAGTTAACACAGTCCAAATCCTTTGATTTACTGAAGTAACTCTTAGTTCAACTACTTACAATGAGAAATGGGAAACAAAGAAGTAAGAAATACTATTTCTTGGGAGGCAGTAAAGGACAGCTCTGCAATGCTTTGAAAGGACTGGAATTTTTTACAAAAGCTAGTCCTCTGGCACAGGAAATGTTCGTGTTTTGCTGTGTTTCAGCCAGTATGGGAGTATTCAGAAATTCTTGAAGTGAAATAACATAGATTGTGTTGACATTTTGTTCTACTGCCTGCTCAGACCAATATATTTACTGAGCAGCATCAGTGTGCAGCATTTGCAATCTTGCCATGGTTACACATAACACAGTGTGAGTCATTTCACTGAAAAAACTACACAGTTTTGCCATTTATCTCTTCAGTTTATCATCACTAGTAAGGATAATTTTGAAATACACAGATCTGATCAATTTTCGTTTCAGAAGGTAAAAATAACCCTTGTAGAACAAACAGTACCTCACACAGGAAAACCTTCCTCTTATTGGAGTCAGAAATTTTCTCTTATTAAACACATCTTGAACAGTAAGCTGCAGGCCTTTCAGATGAATTTCACTCATGCTGTTTTTAGGGAGTCAAACCTAGCTTTTCATCCTCTGATTCCCATACAATTATAAGTTTATAACAAACATGGAAAGAGCATAGTCCATTAAACTTTTCATTAATTGCATGCATACTTTGAACAGCATATTAGTTCCTGTATCTTCAAGAAAGATGAAAAGCAGCCCTGCACCATCCTATTGCTTACATGGAAATAAAAATTTAGTTAGTCATAAAATTTGTCCTATGTCCTTTGGACATCCCAGCTCAAAACGTTAAAATCTATATATATGGTACATCTCTTCTAAATATTACTCCCTTCTTCACCTACCTGCCAAGTTCTTGATTTGAAATACATTGCAATCATGCTCTCTCTATATAGCAAGTTATAATTAAATATAGTCATCTACTTATGGTTTGCTAAGACAAGTCATGTAGCTGCAGCTCTCTGCCCCTATAAGAAGACACACACCTTTCAAATTAATGATCCTCATGCCTGTTAATCAGCATTCACAGGGCAAAGTCCTTATCCCTCATATAAAACTAGATTTGTGTAGTCTGAGGCTGCAGACAGTGTCTTCCTTTCTGAAGGCTGAAACATGGCAGAACACATGCAGAAATTCATGCAGAAAAAGCTGTTGATGAAAGAAACAGTAACATCCACGTGATTCTTCTAAATTAACTCTATGTCTGACGTGCATATTTTTTAAAATAAAAAGATTATGCCAAATTGAACTGGAAGGTAGGTCACTTTAAACCTAGAATTTAAAAAGTCTTTGAAAGTGGGGTGTGTTTTAGAGGTACATAGTCATGTTTCTTCAGGGATGAACTGATGTATCGTAAACATTCCTCTTCCTTGCTTTAGCTGTAAGATGATACGTATAGAAAAAGGAGCCATCTTTCTTTCAAGGAAGACAATGTGGTCAAGAAGGAAAATTAGAAAATTTTTAGAATAATGAATGTAGCTGTATTCTTTCTTAGGCTATATGGGAAATAATCAGGTAGAGATTCAGCATGATCTAGCAGATCCAGAGCAACTCCTTCAGTTAACTTGGCACTAGCTTGCCTCTGCCAGACAAAAGCTCACATTTGAGTACGTATACATCCAAGAGCTGAGCGCCACTAACTCTTCGAATTGTCTCCCTCTTGGTGGTGTAGTTTCCAGCTGTGCATGGTTCCAGATCAGTCCACTCCACCTTTCCAGACATTAGTTGCCATGATAAAAAGAACAAGCAAGGAATCAGGAATCTCTTCTCAATTTCTAGGAAGGTGATCAAGCAGATGGGTTGAATTTATCA
Organism: Eulacestoma nigropectus; assembly: GCA_013397775.1. NCBI lineage: Eukaryota > Metazoa > Chordata > Aves > Passeriformes > Eulacestoma > Eulacestoma nigropectus. Next base: position 298,925 of record VZTE01005528.1, read on the forward strand.
AGTCCTTCACTCCTGTGGTGGGCAAAGCAGGAAGGCACAGCCCTTCCATTGCAAAGTCTTGTCTATTCACTGGAGAGTGCTATGGAGCAGCTAGACAATCCTTATCAAGAAAGAAACAAAGTATTGCATATCAATTGCAGTCCAGACAAATGGAGAAAAGGAGATATTTTCAGTAGAGTTCAGCTCCCAGCCACTAATACCAAAGGATGTATTCTACCTGGGCTTCAGCAAAGCCTTTGATACTATCTCCCATGGCGTTCTCCTGGAAAAGCTGGAATCTCCTGGCTTGGGCAGACAAACTCTTTGCTTGGGTAAAAACCTGGCTGTATGGCTGGGCCCAGAGAATGGTGGTTAATGGAGTTAACTGCGGTTGGCAGATGTTCACCAATGGTATTCCCCAGGGGTCAGTACTGGGCCCAGCCCTGATTAATATCTTTATTAATCATCTGGATGAGGGGATGGAGAGCCACTTCAGTCACTTTGCAGCTGACACGACGCTGGGAGTGAGTGTTGATCCGCTGGAGTGCAGGAAGGCTCTGCAGAGGGATCTGGACAGGCTGGATCATGGGCCAAGGCCAGTGGTGTGAGGTTCAACAAGGCCCAGAGCCGGGTCCTGCCCTTGGGTCACAACAACCCCAGGCAGCGCCACAGGCTGGGGCAGAGTGGCTGCAAAGCTGCCCACAGGAAAAGGACCTGGGGGTGCTGGTGACAGCAGCTGAACATGAGCCAGGGTGTGCCCAGGTGGCCAAGAAGGCCAATGGCATCCTGGCCTGTACCAGCAACAGTGTGGCCAGCAGGGCCAGGGCAGGGATTGTCCCCCTGTACTCAGCACTGGTGAGGCTGCACCTCATACCCTATGTTCTGTTTTGGACCTTTCACTCCAAGAAAGACGCTGAGGTGCTGGAGCATGTCCAGAGAAGGGCAACAAGCCAGACACCATCCCTGGAGGTGTTCAAGAAATGACTGGATGTGGCATTTAGTGTCATGGTCTAGTTGACCAGATGGTGATTGGTCAAAGGTTGGACTTCATGATTTTAGAGGTCTTTTCTTACCTAACGCTTCTGTGATGACATGATTTTGCAATTGCAAAAATTATATCTACTGGAAGCATGCAGGCCAGAGCTTCCTTAAAAACCTTGCAAGAGAATGTGTCAGATGTGTCCCTAGGAAAGGAAATAACTGCAGGTAGTTCTAGGCTGTCTAAATGGTTAATCCAAACTCCTTCAACCACACTCATTGCAGTCAATTTACTCGCTTCAACTGTTGCAGTTCTCACTGGAGCAGAAGCACCTGACAACCACATACAGATAGATGGAAAGGAGTCCCGTCAATAATTCATAATGTGAACCACTTTTCATTGCATTTTTCTAGAAAGCAGAGTATTTCTTTACAATGAAACTTTGAGATTCTGCCCAGTCACAAAATCACATTAAGCTAATTCATGAACACCCAAGTCTAATTCATGACAGAAGAGTAAAGAACACATCTAAAACTGTAAATTATCAATAAGAGAAATTAAAAACAAAATTATTAATGAGGTAAGGAGACAGTGCCAGGGGACCCAAGTAAAGTGGTTAGGAGATGATAGTCCTCCCTACTGTAGAACACAATGCAAATGAGTCTAAGACACTTGTTACAAAGAGGCCTCAAGGGACAAATAAGAAGTGAAATAACAGCCTTCATTGTGAAGCACCTTGCTTTTCAAACATAAGTTATTTTCACACTATTTACATTGGCACCGCTTTGGGAACAGACAGTAACAGCCTTTGCTTTTTAATAGCTTTGAAAATGCTTTGTAGAAATTTGCTCTCATAATGAAGCTATTTCCCATTTGTAATTTTCAAGGGATTAGCTTCCTTATTTTGCCTTATGTAGAGGCTCAGAAGTCCAGTAGAGACATTGCCTGTGTCCTGGACATTGGGGGATATATTTTCTTCTTTTTCTCATTCCTAATGTGAGTTTATCTACCTTCTTCTAGCTATGTTGTGGAAAAAAAATATTTATCTTACTCTTACTCTCTGTTATTTGGGTTTTCAGTTTATGGGGACGCATGAAACTAAAGCCCAGTCTCCACCACCTCTATATAAAATCACATCTATACCATTTCCCTGCATTGTTATATGTAATCTTTTTTCATTGTTTCGGAGAGCATTGCAGCAAGTAAGAGTGGCTACAAACTTTTACAGCTGAGATGCTTCCAGAAGTCCTGCTGAGGAAAAGTGAATTTGCCCTACTGTAACAAGTCTGGGCAAGTGAAAACATGTGGTTTGTTAAGTTAGAGGCTTTTCTGATGTTAAGGGTAGCAGGGAGAGTTCTGCAAGACACTTTGGAGTAAAGAGCAGGTGGAGGAAAAGCCAAAAGCTGGGCTAGTAAAGTTTAAGAGTGAAAATAGACAACATATTTATAGGGAAAGCAACGTTGTATGTGACCTTGGAACATGGTGCTTCCAGTCTAGCCACAAGGACTCAGCCATCTCCTTGTGAAACGGAGTTTTCCTGGCTGCCAGACAGCCTTCAGTTTGTGAGAGCAAAGACAGGTGCTCTGTGTTCAGAAGCTCAAAGGGTAAAATACTTCACGATAATATCATAATTAAAGTTTATCCAGCGCTGTTTCCTGTAAAGCAAGTTACTGGAAAGACCAAGTAATGCTACTGCACCCACCTTTTCACAATTCGATGTTTGTCTACTACTTATTCTTAGATTTCTCTCTTCATATGGTGCTGCTGGACTCTGCTGTTTTGAGTGTACAGTTAAGAAGTAATATAAGTACTGTATTTATTATTCCTAGAAGTTTTAATAATTATTAACAGTTTTGAAAATGTCATGTCTGCTTAGCTGAACAAGATGTAACAGAGCTAACATTTTGTACTCCTAACAGATTTTGCAAATAATGTGTTGCATATTTATTTCATGTAGAACATTGAGTTCCTATTTAAAGCCACAGCTCATGAAAGGAACCAACTGTATGTGAATCTTTAGTTTCTGGCTTTCTGTCTCAATAATAAAAGCATGTATGATGTATTGTATTAATTTAAGCAAATAAATACGTATTGGAGAAGCTGCTGTACTTTGTATTGAAATGGACCTGGAGTTCTTGGCATTCTAGGTATTTTACATGGCAAAAGCATGGGTCTGGTCTGACAAGGTCATTCATCATTGAGCACCACTGAAGAGTGGTTCTTGTAAAGAGAAGGCTAAATCAGTGATGGAGGACTAGTTAGAGGACAAGAGTAGAAGAGCTGCCAGGTACTCAAAGGCAGAGAGATCACTTTACTATTATAGGTTACACAGAGGACGTAAGAAATGCTCTGGAGTGGTTATGGTATTTGTCAACTTGGCTTCAGACAAGCTAAAAGAGAAAGATCTTTTTCTTAGAGATTTTTCAAAGAACTGCATCATGTAAAAAGAGTGGAAAAAACAACCAGATGTATTCTAAGATTGAGTTAAGAAAATAGAAATACCATTATACCTTAAGAAACAAGCAGAAGGCTGAAATCAGAGATCTAATGTTACTTTTTCTAAAGGGAAGAATCACTTTTAAGTACTAATTAACCTCTTGAATTTGTTTTAATGAGATCCTGATTGAATTGGCATCATCAGACTTCACAGAGGACATTTCAAACTGTTTTTGAGCATACAGAAAGCAACTGAAATGTTTGCTGTAAGATAACTGAAGTAATAGCAAAATAGATGTTCTGTTTCTAATTCTCAGAGGTATATGCCTTAAAAAGTGGAAGAAGGCTTATGCAAACACTAGCAATACATGCTGGAGGCTAAAAAAACCCAGAACTAAGCTTTTATTTTCTTCCCCATTTTCTTTTGTTTTCCCTCATGATTTGATGGTAGGATTGTAGGCTACCTTTACATGAGGAGGACAAGGATATGTTGGAGATTGACCTAGTTCACTCCCATGCGACTCAGTATCAGTAAATCTTGAAGTTTCTCCTTTGTCTGTCACAAAAATACGATTTAGAAAAATATATGTTTGATATTTTTCACAAACTTCTTCTTCAACTTAGCTCAGTTCAAAACTGAGCCATGTTCACTTATGTTTTCACTTACATTTTCTAACTAGCAGAAATTAAGTAGAAGAGAAAGAGAGACCCTCAGACGTTCCGGGGGGGCATTTCTGTGACTGTAGTGACAGGTTGAAAGGTCCAGAGTATCTAAAGGTGCGGAGACAGCCAAATTAATACACAACCTCTTACCAAAATTGTCCCATTAATACACTCTTAGGCTCATGTAGTACGATACAACTAAATGCATTTGCCCACTGGTTCATAAAGCAAAAATCTGACCTAAAATCACATGCAGAATGTCAGTCATTTCAGCATTTGCAAATGATGAAACACACTGTTAATGCTGCTTATATATATATCTCTCTCTACACATATTTACATATGCATATATATATATATCACACATATGTGTGATATGATGGTGTATGCTGTATGATGGATCATATAGCATAGATTTCCTTAAGGGTCACCTGTAATGAAAGTACAGCTGAACAGAGAACAGACAAATTATGAATAAGTTTTCTGGTGTCCTATCATTCTGATTACCCTCTCTGAAAAAATACTTTACATCTATCCCATCATAGAAATGATTTAATTTGGATGAAGCCAGTCTTTCCCTTTACTGAATTATTTCCTGTACTGAAATATTTCTTGTAGGGAACATTTTATTCAAAAGACCTCTGTCAATTTACATCAGTAGAGAATGTTAGCTTGTGTTTTTGGAGTTGAGATTTTCTGATTGTACTGCATTTTTTCAGTACTTAAATACCCCTACACTTCTGAACGGAAAATCATTGAAGAATAAATGATGTTCAAGACACTAATTAGCCAACTAAAAAATAGGTTGCAGTAAAATGAAAATGATGGAGTTGTGTGAGAACTAGAAAGGTGTTTCTACTTTGTGGGGAGATATTATGAAATTAATGGAGATAGGAACTGTCTAAAAATGTCACATAAATGTCTCTAAAGGAAATACAGTTATACAAGATAAGTGGCAGAAATAAACTCAGAAGAATATTTATTGATACAGAGTGATATGTTGCAAAGGAATTCTGCAAGTTGCTTTATTCTTTATGGAATTTCTGCTACAACTTATAAGACTTTTCTAGAAACACTAAATCATGATCTTTTCTATTTGTTTCAAAGGCCAAGATTAGTTTTCAAAATCAGTTTATAAAGCCAGCCAGCAACATAAATATAATGGTAACTGCCAACAGTGGTGAAGTCTTGCTGTGAAGAAAGTTACACTAAAATTGAAACAGTATTGTGCCTAGTACAATCTGTCCTGGAAGCATGTGAGAACAGCACCAAGATCAGACAGGTCCAAAATTACATAGGTCTGATAAACATGCATGTAGACACTGCCTGGATGCTTTGAAAGAAATATGATCTTAGTTAGGTAGAAAAAATTAAGTCATTCCCTAATGAGAGTTTTTATTAAAGCTACTACGTAGCAAGTTCTAAAAGGATTGCATGAGGCAAACTTCACATGAACAGTGAAGACTAGACACCAGAAAAACTAATTCCACTGGAATATTTCCTACGGAATGTCTGGGTTTGTTCACAACCACAGTGGCTCACACGTGCTTGTTACCAGCACTCTGTGGGAGAAACCACCCCCAGCCAGCTGGCAGAATGGATCGTGAGGGAGGGATTGTGCAAATGTCACCCTATTACACTGCAGCTAGTTCATTTTAAATGTATTATCCCCAGGTTAAGCAAACCTGTCTAATTTCACTCTGAAGGGGATGAGGCATGCTTGTGCAGCCTGGTTAACCCACTCTTTCGTAACATGCAGCTGTGAGACAAAAATATTTTAAATAGTTGCACCCATTTTGCTAATGAACATCAGATGAGGACATGCATTCCTGATTTCAGCAGTGACATCAGTGGTCTTCCTCCTTGACTTATACTAGCAGATCCAACATGTAACCACCCTGCCACTCATACCTGTTGGATAATGTAGGGCCTTTGAATTTCCATTGTGCTAGTAGTCTCATTGTTAGGAGTCTAACCACATTGCAGATAGTTTGACCTATTTCCTCAGTTTCTTACAATCCCGTACTTACAGATTTATTTTATTCTAGGGCTTTAATTGTGCATTATTAGGCTTTCATGGGGAGCCAAAATTTGTGTAGATCCTATTATGCGTATAGAGGAGAGGGAATGATTAATTGCACGTGGTTTTGACAGATAGTGGCAAAATAGCAAAATGCATTTTCTTATTCTTCTGCTCTTTTTTTATTTTGTATTTTTTAAAAAAAAGTTTATTCTCTTTTCATTTTACTTGTTCTCATTAACTCCTTAAGGCCCTAGTGCTTAGACCACCAATAACCTTTCTACAGGGGATGCTAAGTGGTCAGGATGATCTCTGAGAACACTGCTGCAGAGCCAGTTCTTTTCTTATGGAATGCTTGAAAGAAAAAAGAACAACATAGTTGCGATAGATGAGCAGACAGAATGACAGACACAGGTGCACTTACCATTGTCAAGTGACTGTACTGTGAGTGCAGCACAACAGTCCTTGCTTCTAAGCAAAATGAACATTTAATAAACTTTAGATTAATTTTAAAAAACTGTTTCAGGGTTTACACTTTCCAGATTACAGAGCGAATATGTGAGTAATAGCACACAGTCAGAACATACAGATTTGCACAGAGTGGTCAAAATTTTTAATCTCACTTTTATTTTTAGATCTCATGAATTAACAGTCTAGTCAGACAGAGTATATTTATAATGGGTTGATTTCCATATATGAAATTTTTCAAAGACAAATGAAAAAAAAATTCCTTTGGATTGACAGCAATAATAAAATCCTGCAATCAGATTATGAAGAGTGGTCCCATCCTGTTCCTATCATCCCAAAGCAACAGCTTTATAAAGCAACACAGCCAGCAAACCTACACTTGCTCCTTGGTATACGTGGGTTTGTTGTACAGTTAAAGATCTGTTTGCCAAGAATTATCTGCCACCTTCTCTTTTCAGCCCAAGCTGAAAATTACACCTCAGTAACAGTGCTGTTTAAAGGAGAGGAGCAATCGCTTGTGCATCAGAAAATTTCCCCATTTTGATTTTTTGGTTTTCAAGTGTCTGCAACTTTTCACCTTAAAATCTCATTCCAAATAGCCATGAGTCATACAAAAAGACTTAGCGGAGCAGGAAAAGATAGCATAATCCTTTAGGAGGTCTAATTGATAAATAAAATAGATAATCTTACCAATATTAAATGCCTTCCAATTTTCCAATAGTAAACAAAATAGAATTTTAGATTCCTTCTGTTTTAGAGCTGCTTTATGAAGCATGAAGACAAGTCCTAGTGACCCAACAAGTAGAAAGCTGTCCTACGCTGTTCAAACCTGAAAGCCCTCCAAAAGAATTTAATCAAACATGTAGCTTTTCAAGACTTACACTGCACTTTTTCTTTGCTGTATTGTACTTTCCCAGCATTGTACTGACCTTCCTGCCACTTTCTGATGCAGTTACACAGGAGGATGCCTGGAGGCAAGGCCATCAGAAGAACCACATCTCCCTCGCCCTGTAGCTCTATCCTCTCCAGCCAAGGAGTCTCCTGCATTTTACAAGCTGGTTAGGGCGCAAAACCTTTTCATCTTAGGCTTGTGGGGTATAAGCCATTGCAGTCAGGTTTGTGGGAGGGACTTGAGTCTTTTCCCCACTATGACAGAGGGTCGCAATCTTCAAACAGACCCTGTGGCTCCCAGGGAGAAAATGGTCAGGGTTTCCCTCTGTGGCACACAGCGAAATTTGGGTCAGCCTCACACTAGGGAAAAGAAGGATTGAAAAGGTATACAAAAGAGAACTACATCTGCATGCCATGACTACCATGAGTCAGCACTTATAATTTCTCCCATAAAGCTCAGTCTGAGTGGATGCAAGAGACAGGGTCTTGATTAGACCTGCTGTGTACATTGGCTGGAATTATTTTAGGAAGGGTGCCTTTCAGGAGAGCATGAATGCACTCAGGAGCAGTCAATTATCTGAAAACCAGCCCCATAGCTCAATCAGGGGAGAAAAATGCAGTCATAACTGAGATACAGCTGTGTATTCCACTGCTTCTAGCTCCTCACTTAGCTCTCCCTCCATTTTCTCAGGTCCTTCACCACTGCAGGCTACAAGCCATTCTCATAACATCTCCAGCAAACATCTGACAAGGATATCCAGTCCTTGTGCTCCTTTTCTTATTTCCCTGTTTCAGGTTTCTAACATCTGTAAAACAAACATACCAAACCCTCAGCTTTAGCTCCAAGCTCTGGGGAAACAGCACTTCTTCCCTTCAGCCCTCTTGAATGCCTCTCTCCATCTTGCTGCTCCCTCAGCAAGGTGACTGACCAATCTCCCTCACTGGGTGTGTGAGCTCTCTTGGTTTCCATGCTGATGGAGACATTTGAACCAATTTCTTGCCCATCTCCTCACACCTTCTTTATTTCTGCTAACCTTTGGGTGTTTGACTTTACAACCCGAATAATGTCCTTTTTGGGTATATGTTAAGTTGCTATGGAGCTCTCCTTTGTGAGAGGAGGAATAGCATCACTTGCCTCAAGTGCCATCAGCTGTCTTTTCTAGCAATCTTTTTTTCCCTTCTGCTCTATCTTCCTTTTGCTTATTCTTTCCTCTAGGCAGCTGCTACTAGCACATCGTCTTGACAAGTGGGAAGCTGTAGGCGGTTATGTTAGTCAGACTGTAAGACCAAATATAGAGCAAAACTGCATGCTGCTCCTAAGCGTGCTAAGGTTCACTGTGCAAGAAAGGAAAAGTAGCTTCCTATTTGTGGTGGATGGGACTGCACTCTCCATGTCTAAATGCAATTTTTAATTCTCTTGTCTTCAGCTGCCCTATTAATGTTGCTTTTTAAAGGGTAAATTTTAAAACCATGATCTATGGGAAAGTCAATTTGACTTTCAGAACTGACTTTTGTTTTACCACAAGCCAGGTGTTAACACATGTGAGAGTAAAGAGGGCTTCAAGGAGATAGTTCAGCATGCTTGTACAACATCTCAGGTTTGCCTCCTGTCTTTAATGGGCAGCAGATTGGGCCTGATAGTGAGAGCAGTGGTCACCTCATCCAACGGCAGTGATGATATCCACCTGAGGTGTTTGTCCTTAGGTAAGGCACGCAGGCAGAACTTAAAGGACAACATAGTCCACCCCACAGCTCAGATGGAAAACAGCTTTAGCTCTCAGCTGAGGCTGCTGTCTGCAGCTTACACTTTTAGCCCATTACTGAGGAAGGGATGTACCTAAAACAGGTGCCAGTAGACCTTTCAACTTTGAATGCCTGACCAGCTGCCAGTTGTGTATTTACAATAGAAGATAAAATAAGGTTTCTGACAGTCAAACTTCCTTTTCTCTCTCTTCCTCCACTCATTGCTGAGCAGACTCTGATCTGAAAATGCTCCTGTGCTGGTGTCTGACTAGACAGCATTACCCTGGTAAAGTGTAAACCTGACCCAGTTTGACTTGGCTGTTCAATTTTTCATGGCACACAGCCAACTTGCTACCAGTTGGGCTATTCATGCTGCAATAGGAAGCAATCTTCCTGACATGCAAACTTCCTTCTTCTTCTGCCTGAGCAGCAGTGCATTCAAAGATGCTGAGCTAGATAAAGAACAATTTGACCCTATAAAATATGGGTCTTGACCCAAGGCTTTACTTCAGCTTTATTGTGCTAGCCAGCAGAAAAAACTATCATTACCCATGGCAAACCGGAAAAGACAAAAATGAATTCTTGCAATAGAGAAACACAGTTACAGCTCCTAGAGAAGCACTTACCCCATATTCAGATGTTAATTTGTGACCTGCAAATCTCTGGGAAAAATTGGACCATGAAAAGTGGTAATTAAAACATGAATTCAAGGTGCCACTGCAGAGTTTGATTACATTTATCTTTCTGGATAGGAATACTCATACAGTAGGAAGGGTTTCATCACTTGTTGGTTCAATTGGTTATATGAGATCATTTTCTTCCTCTTCTTTTCTGTCCTCATGGAAACTCCTAATCCTGTTAAAGAAAAGCCTGAAACGGATTTCACAAATGGGTTTCACTAGTCTCGTCACTTGAACTGATATACAGTGTTCTTCCTGGAGGACAGCAAATTACAAGAAGTATCTATTCCATCTAAGAACGTCAAGACATCAGTATAAGCCACGTGTTTGAATAAGGCTCTCCTTAGCTCCTTATCTGAAGGGGAAGGAGAAGCTTGGAACAGCAACAGGAAAGAAACAGGGAGCCTTTATTTTAGCCTTCAGCTGAAACAAAAAAGCCTGTTACAGCCTATACCCTAGCACACTTATATTTTTGCTGTTCAATTGGGCAACTGGAAATTAAAGTCACTGATAAGAAAGACTTCAAGGAAGTTAGAATAATTTGAAGTTTGTAATATCCAACTATAGGGTCTGTAGCGTACAGTCTATTTGCCTAACGGAGATAAGAAATCCACAATAGGAATAAAGCAAGAGTACTCATAGAAGAATATCGTACTTTTGGCAGAATAACTTTCCCTCCAAGCTGTTGCATCACTGCGACCATGGCGTTTTTGAGTCAACACCCCATGAGAATCTTTTACCTCTTGCCGATCGTTTCCACTAATTTCCACCAGTTTCCCAGAAGACTGAGAGGTGAATTAAGGCAAGAGACATTCTCACAAAGTTGCAGAGTAGGATGTGGGTCCACATTGGCTTGAAACAGCCCAGGCCAGCACCCAGGGAGCTTCCCCAGGAATGACGACTGTGTTAACCATCCCCTCAGTACAGATGATACCAAGTAGGGTGTGAGTTGATCTGCTGGAGAGCAGGAAGGCTCTGCAGAGGGATCTGGACAGGCTGGATCATGGGCCAAGGCCAGTGGTGTGAGGTTCAACAAGGCCCAGAGCCGGGTCCTGCTCTTGGGTCACAGCAACCCCAGGCAGTGCCACAGGCTGGGGCAGAGTGGCTGCAAAGCTGCCCACAGGAAAAGGACCTGGGGGTGCTGGTGACAGCAGCTGAACATGAGCCAGGGTGTGCCCAGGTGGCCAAGAAGGCCAATGGCATCCTGGCCTGTACCAGCAACAGTGTGGCCAGCAGGGATTGTCCCCCTGTACTCGGCACTTAAATGCTGTGTTCAGTTCTGGGCCCCTGATGACAAGGAAGAATTGAGGTGCTGGAGCACATCCAGAGAAGGGCAACAAAGCTGTTGAAAGGTCTGGAGCACAAGTCCTGTAAAGAGTGGTTGAGGGAGCTGGGGCTGCTTAGGCTGCAGAAAAGGAGGCTCTGGAGAACAGTATTGCTCTCTGCAACTGCCTGAAAGGAGTTTGTAGCCAGGTGGGGATTGGATTCTTCTTCCAAATAACAAGTAATAGAACAAGAGAAGAGGTACTTAAGTTGCTCCAGGAAAGGTTTAGATTGGATAGTAGGTAAAATTTCTTCACAGAAACGGTTGTCAAGTATGGACTAGCCTGCACAGGAAGTGGTTGAGTCACTACTCCTGGAGGAGTTAAAAAGATATGTAGACATTGTACCGAGGGGCATTTTTTAGTGGCAGACTTGGCAGTGTTATGACTCAATGACCTTAAAGGCCTTTTACAATATAAAGTCTATGATCCTATGCCTTTCTAGAGGTGTGTTTGACATTACTGGGCAGCAATGCAGAGAGAGAAACATACAGTGACTATTTTTGTGAATGCATAATACGCACATAGAAAAAAACCAAGTTTTGTTTAGATCCTTGAATTGCCTACTTTTTTCTGCCTAAGATAAATAGTCACTTGTAACTGTAAAAAAAGGTGAGGATTAGAGTTTGAAAAGGCAGTGGATTTTAGAAAAGCAGTAGCTTTGAATCAAGTATCAAGTACCCTGAGGTGTATATTTCTGCTCTCAGCCAGGAGTCTTTACATAAAATGTTAAATCTGGAAAGTTTGCAATTTGGGGCGTGTGTTGCTCTCTGTTTACAAAGAAAGTACACAAAATTCTCTCTCTTTGAATACAGTAGGAACAAGCAACAGGAGGCAGTTTCTTTGTTCAGAAAATGAAATCTGTTTTAAGCCAGCATTCTGTCCAAAATTAGAACTTTCTCTCCCACTCTGGATCTCTTCCAGGACCATCCATGCTGCTGGTACTTCCTTGGCTGTTCTGGCTCTTTTTTGACTGCATTTTTGTTAGACTCATGTCACACTCACACATACGCACCCCTATGATCTAATCTCAACCAATCATCTGTGTTTGCAGAATATCCCAAAGAAAGCTTTTTGACTGGTACAGACCAGGCTTTCCTTAGAACCTTGCTGGTCTGTGACTCAGATAGCAGTTTCTGCTGTTTCATCTCTTGCTAAATAAAAAGGTATCTAACAATTTTCTTAATGAGATTTATATAAGACTCTTCTAGCCAGCTATACCAAGGTTTGAGAACCACCAATATGTCAAATTATGAACCCTAACAGCTACCAGCATCTTTTAGTCTAGAAGTGTTGTATTTGTTAAAAGAAAACAAATTTATGTCTGCAGGAGTTCAACTGGCAGGTTGGGAATTAAGGAGATGAATATGAACTATATACAAGTATGCATGTAAAGAGGAGCATTCTTACAGATTTAGATTATTAAGTGTTACAGTACTGCGAATAGGACTTGATTAAATTCCCTTTGAATATGAACTAAACTAGATTTTTTGATTCTTAAAAACAGTACCCAAAAAGGTTAAATGCAGCTTACCTTAGGTACTTTAAAATTAATTATTTCACATTAATTGTTTCACATCAATTGTTTCACATTTGAGTGCCATCTTTTACGTCTAAACCTCCCACTCCTTCTGCGAAATGAAATATGTCTGTTGACTGTAACATTAATATGTACTCACATGCTTGAAGCAGTATGTAATAATCATTCAGCATTGTTCTGAAAAGTTACACCAGCTGATGATATACAAACCAGAAGGTATAACAATGCGACCCCTCTGCCAAAATTGCTCTTAGCAGCAGTGGCTGTTAGCTGTGAGTCAAAACCACTTCAATTTAGTAAATGCTTGGCTGCTTGGAAATGTGGTATATCCCTAGCTAGTCCAGTTCAGGAATCAAATAGGAGAGTTGGTTAATTCATCAGTGGGAAAAGGGCATGAGCAAGCTGGTGGGTTGGTCCTAAAACCAGCTGAAATCCCTTTTAATTAGATGGCAATTTGATACTTGTTTTATTGTTAGTGGAACTGAAGAATAATTTGAAACACTGCCTTAGAAAAATGCTTTCTGAGCTCAAGCTTTTCTAGGCTACCCTTTCAGCAAATGGATGTTGGTAACTGTCTCAGCCTCCAAATCTACTCTCCCCGTTCTTGTGGTTCATCCTCAGAGAAAACACATACACATATCACTTTCTCTGCTGATTGTGCAAGGAGACTGTCTTCCTAGTGAGCACCTAACTTACCTGGATAACAGTTTGTAGCATATATAGCAACTTCCTGTCCACAAAATGTTACAGTACAATGCAAATCTAAGTCACATGTTACGCTACAAAATAAAGAGCTAGTGATGTTTCTATTAGGTGCCCAGAAACATTTATAAGCACAACTCATGTTACTTATGTAATATCATTTAATGACATCAAATAATAATTTTTTTTTCAGAATAGATTCCAAAATGCAGTCTGAAGCTTTTCTGAACTAAAACCCTTTCTGACTGCAGAAATTTTCACTGAAGCCAGTACAGCTTTGCAGGAGAGAAACAGGTTGTTTGAAACAACTTTTTTGGACAGAAGTTACTCAGAAAGTGATTTTCAGCTGTAACCACTCCTGACCTTATAAAAACTTCAACTGTTCTCTAAAACTTCAAAGCTGTGATAGTTACATGTACAGTAGTGTGTTCCTTTGACTTTTCCCCTTCCTTTAAAATGTAAACCCATGATAGATCCTTCTATTTGTTTGTCTTTCACAGCTCAGAGCCATGCACATTTCTTGTCCTATACAAATGATTAATAATGTCATGACTTTTTAGCACTGGCTATGAAGAAAGACTTTGCTTCTTACCCTCTGCTTCATAATTTGGAGTCTCCCACCCCCATCCATGACACACAGGCCTGTCATTCTCTTTCACTGTCATTTCCTTCTATTTTATCTAAGTGTTTCAGAGTTTTCCCCAGGAAATTCTTTTCTATTCATTTTTAGTGCTTTTAAGGGAGCAAACAAGATGAAAGCTTAAGGAAAAAAAATGTTGTCTTTCTGGACATTGTAAATATAGCTGATGTTTCCCTTTTTGTAACTATGTGGGATGCAATCTGAGAACTATTAAGGTAAATAGCAATTAGTAAAGACTTCATCTTGCAGCACCACAGACACTACTGAAACTGAGTATGTTTCTAAATCACTTAAAAAGCAAAACAAAATCAGAGAAACAGAATAAGGGATTTCAGTGTCTATGTAAAGCCTAATTGCGCCTTTCCAAAGCAAGTCAAGTAAAACATTTTACTATTTGTTTGTTCTTAATAATACCTTTAAATCCAGGAATATAAGTTCATTACCCTTTTTTATGGTATAAACCAGGAATAATAATTTAATGTTGAGTTGTTCTTATATGAGAGGCTGTTGATGAAACTCCGGTAGAAGAGATAAGAGTAGTTTCCTTTTCTCTAGCTACTTTTGTGCAATAAGCAGATGGTAAAATGTCTCTCGACATGTTTTACTGGCACCAACAGTCTCATGCAGACAATTCACTGAACATTGTCTTCCAAAATCCCCATCTGGTAAAGAAACAGCATGGTGAAAAAAAAGGTAATCCTGTGGTAATCAGGAATTCTTTCACCTTCACTGAGATCTTCCTAAAGTATGGTAATTAATCTAACAAGCAGGAAAAATTGAGATATAGAAATTCCCCCTGTTACCATGGAAACTAGCATTTGTCTGACAACTTCAGCAGCTGAAGAGAACACAGTGTTTATGGAGCTGAAGAATCACAGGATAAGTGAGGTTGGAAGAGACGTCTGGAGGTCATCTAGTCCAACATCTTGTTCAAAATGGATCCAACTAGATCAGGTAGATGAATATGCCAGGTGAGTTTTGAATATCTCTCATGGATGAAAACCCCACCATCTCTCAGGAAAATCTGTTCCAATGCAGTGGAAATTCTGCAGTGAAAATAGTTTCTTATTCCTGTATTCTGATTTGTTGCTGTTCCCTCCAGTCCTGTCACTGTGCACTTCCATGAAGGGTTTGGCTTTGGCTCTATCTGCAACTGTCTCATGTCTTCCCATGAGGCAGTCACAGATAGCACTAAAATACTCCTTGCAAAGTTAGCTTCCAACCGCTCATCCCATTCTCTGCAGTGTTGCATCAGGACTTTGGACTTGTCCTTGTTAAAATCCCTGAGGCTCTTGACACCCCATTTCTACAGGTTCTTGAGAATTTCATCTTCCTCTCAGCATGCCCTCCAGCATATCTGCCATCCCCTGGCTTGATATCACTGGCAGGCTTGCTGTGGGTGAAGTTCCTATCATCCAGGTCATTAACAGAGACATTAAGCAGAATGGGTCTCATACTGGTTCTCTGAGGAGACACAGCGAGTAACCAGTCAGCACTCTCTGTACTCATGGTCACAGAAATCCCTGAGTCTACAGTCATGCCAGTTTTCCACGTATTTGACCATCTGCATATCCAATCTCTAGCTCATCAGCTTGAATACTAAGACACTGTGGGAGATCATGTCAAAAGCTTTGTGTGGTGCAGCCATCTCATTATAGGAATCAGTAGGTTTAGGAGCAGGGACCTTTGAGCCGCTAATGATTCATTTTGATTTATTGATTTTTTTGCCTGTTTCTTTTCAATTCTTTTCTAGTTTTTACCCTGCTACTCACACATAGCTAAAACTTCTGGTTTCTGTTGTCCACTTGACACAGTACTGTCTGAAATCTCAAAAATCATGTGAAAAGGGTAAATGGAAGAACAGGAGCCCACAAAAGGAAACCTGTACTGTCTTATGGCTCCTGCTAGTTGGCACAACACGCATATGAAACTTTTTTTTCAGTCAGAATGCTATTTTTCTTTATTGACCATGTTTCCTGGCTGCCTGAAGTCTCTGGGAAGGCACTATGTGTTCTCCTCTTCTGAAAGGAAAGAAAATTTTTTTTTGCGCTTGCAAAGCCAAGACATGTGATAGAAAATGTTGTTTAATCATTGGTGATAGATGACACTTTGCAAAGACACCATTCAGAGCAGAGGTCTTTAATTTCAGCTGAAATGTAATAAACTTTAACCACAAAGAAAACCTTTACTGATTTCTAGGAATTCCATTATTTGGCCAAAACAAGGGTTGATTTTTCTTCATGGAAGAGAGAACAAACTTGGGGAAATGTTGATTAAAAAATTTAGTTTTCTGCCAAAGACCAGTTTAGACAGATAATATTTTCAATCATGACTGAGGCTAGGTGTGGTGAGTCCCTAGAACCTAGATTAAAATTGTCATGTCCTTTAAAAGTAAAGATAGAACTAATGACTCCTATGCACCCTTTGTGTAATGCCCCAAATCACTCCTAACAAAATGTCTGCTTGCAAACCACTATTGAAACTTCTGCTGCAGTTATTCAAATAAATATTTCAAGTATATGTTTGAATATCCAATATTCATAATAATTATTATTATTATTATTACCATTACTATAACTATTATTATTATCATCGTTGTTGTTGTTGTAAAACACATCAAACAGTGTGGCTGGTCCATTTATTTCCTTACAAATCCCTGTAATGAAGGAGAGCAATACAGATTTACAAAAGTTAACATTGTTGTGTGATGTGCCCAACATCCATGTGACCTCATGAATGACTGATGTGCTCTAACAAATCTCCATTGCATTCTTTCTCAGGATGTTGTACTTACTTCCTTGAACTTTGCAGCAGAAGTATTAGAATTGTAGCTCCTGCGTCATCCTTGCATGACATCAGCTCTTGCAAACCCCTTATTAACATATATATAAGTAGTTCCCATTTGAATTTGTGTAAACATTTTGTGCTATTCAGCTAAAAATCACTTAATTCTGCACCTGTCCCTTCCTCAGTTTAAATAATGTGCACATATTTCTCCTTCCTGCTATTGTTCTCCCATATAGGAAAAGTAAGAAGATCCACAGTGGGCAACTTGTAAAGGAAATTACATTAATGTATACTGGAAAACTGCATTAATAATAAATGACTTAGCATGGAGACATAGTCAGTCAATGTGTCGGTGTCAGTTCGCCTGTTAATTGGAAAAGGATGACTACTTATTTTGCACAGCTGCTGCTTCTCAGAGAAACCACCTTCCCTCCAATCACATACAACAGAGAAATAATTTTAAGAGAACAAGTTCCAGAAACTTTGTTTTCAAAGTATTAGTAGAAAGTGATTGGAATGGTTAACCTTTTTTATTGTGGAGTCTAAAGCATCTCTAGTCACCCCTGTAGCAAATGTGAGGAAGGACATCAGTACCTGCCTGGACAAGCTGCAGATTCATATGACATCGGCCTTCATAGTTGAGCATCCTAAATCTGTTGGAAAAATACTGTTTTCAAACAATGGCATTAGATCTTGGAGAGAGCATTAAGAACATAATTCCTTCAGTGATGAAACTTTCGTAACTATGGTGATGTATGAAGGTCTATTTTTAGTCCTGCTGCAGAGACAAGGTGCAAGAACGGGGAACTCTGACTTTCTGATTTTGCGTTTAGTGAAGACAAGTTTCAGTTTTGTTCACTGGAATATGTTTGTACAGCATGCAAGCATTTTTCAGACATTTCAGGAGTTTTTCTAGGTACAATATTGGTCAGGTAATACTTGACTTCTGGCTGCTGAAAACCAGGGACACCAAGCTTGAGGCACCAATACAAAACAGTATAACATGTATTCAGGACAGAAAAGTCCATCGTGTTTTGTACATATGATGGGATTTTTTTTTTTTTTTTTTAATTTAGCATTTTGGTAATGTGTGTATCGTGACTCAAGAGAAGCAAATATCTTTAACCACAAAATTCTTCTAATTGTTCTTTTATGTGTAGAGGTGGATGGATGAAGGTCACTATAACCGCTGGGGCATCTTTAAAATACATTTATGAATAACTTCTAGCATTATTCTGTATTTCCATTACTGCTTGAATCTATTCCAAAAATGCCATCGCTTTGATAGAATAACAGTTTATGAAGTTCTTTAGAGCTAACATCTCATGCTCTAAATGACAGAGGGCATATTTTTATTTTATCAGTGTCACAGTAAGACAAATTTTAATTTTCTGAACAAAAGCTTTACACAAGAATGTGTTTCTTCAGTGTTCCGTCTTCTCATAGCTGAAACTAAGGTCATAGCCACATGAAGCCGCAAAAGCAGTAGCGGAGTTTAAGCAGAGCATCTTCTAAGTACTTACAGGTTAATTGTAGCCAGTAATGCTTGTTCTACCAGCAAGTGGAGTACAGAATTCAGCAGGTGTGCAATACAAATCAAAGGTCACATTTACTTCCAAAGTATCCATAACAGCAATATTTTCGTACAGCTGTTGAATAGAGAGAAGAATCATGTTGAAAATACCCATTGTGGGCTGACGCTGGTGCCAGGCACTCACCAAAGCCACTCACTCAATACCCTCTGCAAACTGCACAGAGGAGAGAAAATTTGACAAGGGGTTCAGGGGTTGACATAAGGACTGGGAAACATCCCCCACCAAACACCATTACGGGCAAAACAGGCTCAACTTAGAGATATGAAGTGAATTTATCACTAACAAAATTAGAAGTAAACATAATGAGAAGTAAAACAAACCCTTAAAAACACCTTCCTCCCACCCCTCCCCTCCTTCCTATCTCTGCCTCCTACCCCACTGGCGCAAGGAGACAGGGAACAGGGGTTATGGTCAGTTCATGACCCGTGGCTTCTCCCACTGCTCAGGGAGAGGAGTTGTTCTCCTGCTGCACGGTGGGGTCCCTCCCATGAGGAGCTGTTCCCCTGCTGCACAGTGGGGTCCCTCCCATGGGAGACAGTTCCCCATGAACTTCTCCAACGTGAGTCCATCCCACGGGCATCAGCCCTCCCCAGACTGCTGCACCGTGGGTCACTCTCACACAGGGTGCAGTCCTCCAAGGACAGGCTGCTCCAGTCTGGGAGCAGGGCCCCTCTCTCCACAGGTCTCCCACCGGATCACAGCCTCCTCTCAGACATCCACCTGCTCCAGTGTGAGTCTCCTCCATGGGCTGTGGGTGGATCTCTGCATTCCCCATGGATTTCCATGGCCTGCAAGGGCACAGCTGCTTCACCATGGGCTGCACCATGGGCTGCAGGGGAATCTTGGCACCTGGAACATCTCCTGCCCCTCCTTCTTCACTGACCTTGGTGTTCACAGGGTTGTTCTTCTCACATGTTCTCACTCCACTCTTCTCTGGCCACAATTACAATGGCCCCACAACTTTTGTTTTGATTTCTTCTTAAATATGTTATCACAGAGGGGTTACCACCATTTCTGATTGGCCCAGCCTTGGCCAGCAGTGGGCCCATCTTCAGAGCCATCAGGGATTGGCTTTGCCTGACATGGTAGAAGCTTCCAACAGCTTCTCACAGAAGCTGCCTATGTGGCCCCTCCGCTACGGAAAACCAGGCCATGCAAAACCAACACATTACCTAAAATATGGGTCCAAGTAATTTGACTTTGGTAAACTATGCTTACTGGATCAATGGCAAACTTGTAGTTACCCTGCTAACACATCAGAAACATTATCTACATTCCTCTTTACATCCACAGTATGTAAAGATTTAATGTTATTTATATGTTACTCAATAGATGCAGTAAATTTTAAGTACCTATTGCCCAGATGAAACATTGTTTCCTAGTTGTTTGGGGTTTGGTTGGTTGGTTTTTTTGTTGCTGTGGGGG
>VZTE01005528.1:318899-347424 GCA_013397775.1 Eulacestoma nigropectus
TTTGGGGGGGTGGGGTGGGTTGTGTTGTTTTGTTTTGTTTTTCCACTGTATGAATAGATTTTGTTTTGTGGAATATCCAGCATAACTAGCACTTGCGGCCTGGGTCCCCAGCTGAAGAAAGTTTCTCCTGTGTAGACAGAGTTTGGTCTAACTGGTCACTCTATATGTGACATAGAGAATTTTGAGATACAGCTCTTTTTGCATTGCCTGAAAAGTTCTTGCTTTGTCTTGCCTTCATTTGCCTTCTGCTTTTGCTGATTTAACATGATGATATCTGTATTGCCAGGTCTGATTCCAGATGTAAATGGTTTGTAATACTGTGAGCTGATCTCACATTATTCATTTACCATATTTCAAATTGCACATGCAATTACCCGGTCTGATGAAACAACAAAATATCGTTCTGTGGATTTGCCCAGTTTCTGTCCATGCTGCTGAAATTTATAGCCTACAACTACAATGTAAAGTTTATGCACACAAAAAGATGTTCTATGCCAGAAGGGCAGTACCACATCCATCATTAAGGAGAGGAAGTGCATGAAGCACCAGATGGCTTTCAGTGGAGCATGCAAACAGAACTTTTTTTTCCTCAGAAAGCCCTTTGGCCTGACTGGTTTTCAGACATTTAAATCCATCAGTAAACTTAATTACAGTCTCATTCTAGCTTTGCAGAAAAAGACATAGATGGTTCCAGATGTAGCAAGACACCTTTACCACTGTTTTGCTGTAAAAATGGTGAATTCAGAGTCTCAATTTAGTCCATATATGTAAAGGAGCAAGAAACAATAAAAAATGGCTGCAGCTACAAGCAGCAGCAGCTGCAGTTGTGAAATGCACGAAGAAAGATCCCTCTATAGCAAAGGCCTCTGCCTCCTCTCTTACCTGGCAGAGCATGAAGCATGCGCTGAGCAGTAATACTGCCCCCATAGAGAGGGACAAAACTATGTGCACAGATAAAGATCAATACAGGGAGAACTGCTTCCTTGAAGGTCAGAGCATAGCAAAATAACCTTGCCAATGATGAGGCATGAATCTTACAAAATAATGTGGCATTTATTGACTCATACAATGAGGAAAATAAGTTAGATTAGACCAGGCCAAAATTAGCTTTGTGCAATAAAATGTAAATCTGCTGTGGACTTTTCTATGCTTCTGGACTGAATTTTTCCCTATTACTCAAACAGGCAGTTTTAAGAAATGTCTTATATTCTCAGTTTTATACTTTCATTTTTCCCCTTAAGGTCGTTTAGAGAAACAGGAAGTATTTTCACGTATTAAGTTTCTGCTTATTGTTTAAACAATAGCATTTGCTGAGCTGGCCTTTTAAACACATTTACAAGGTCTACAGACTGGGTGCATGGTGTTGGAACCCAGTGAAAAATTCTCTTACAGCAGAAGTAATCCGAGCTGAAAAGAAGAAAAGTGGCATACAACAACTTATACCAGTGGGTATGACTTCTGTATTTTCTTGATTTCTACAGAAGTCCGGGTGCTTCATGTATCTGAATGAAGTTGTCTGAGATACTGTAATACAAAATTAGTTCTATTTAAAGATAAGGTATATTTTATGGAAGTTTTCAGATTAATTGTCAATATTTCAGAATCTTTGGATTTACAAGACATGCAGGAAAAATACAAGATCACATTGCTTCCCATCATCTTTCTACACATCTATTTCTGGCACAAGGAAGGGCTTGTGAAGTAAACCACCCTGGTTAAGAACACTTACAGTGACTTGACTGTGACTTGACTGACAAGAGCTATTAATTAATTCCATAGTAGGAAGTCACCAACATACCATATAGCTGCCAGCCAAAACTGCCAACAACACTTTTATGGAAAGCATCCAGTCTGAGGTGCTTCATTTCTGGGACACCTTACATTTCTCAATTTTCTGAGCTGCCAGACAGCATAGAAAGCTCATGTGAAACAGTATCTGGAATTCTGTTCCTAAATTTCCAGAGATAGTCTCTTTAAAAATGAGGCAAATATCAACATTTTGGCTGTGAGTACATATTTGTCCATAAAATACATGGAATAATCCCATCACATGAATGTTACTTCTTAGACCCTTCGTGTTTCTGGCTAGAAGCTAAGGAACGGTACACAGGACGGCTAAATTATCTCAAGTGTTTCTAAGGAACAGATTTCAGTTCTCACATGAGTTTTTGGTTATGGCCACAGCAGCATATCGAGAACATATCTCTACTTGCACTCAGAATCAGAGAGAGATGGCAGTCTCATGCTATTCACAGGAATTTTTCTAAGGTATTGCATAGTAGACCTGATTGGATTATTCAGCATTACAATAATTTTCAATGTGTTTCCTTTCAAATGTGTATATTTATTGGAAGCATACTGGGCTATTTAATAGGTACTATGGGTGTTGAAAGAAATGGGAAACATTCTTGGCATAAATATGAACCAGATGTTTTGTTACTACCTTTCCTCATTTGTTTTATTTGCGCTGATTCACACCAGGAATCGTGACTGCAGCCAGGATAGGAAATCAGGTCTGATGAAGTAAACACATAGTGATGTACTTTTCTTCTGCCATGGAGAAGAAGGTCTTATTTCCTCTTCCCCAACACCCTGTTTTCACAGGTCTCCTTTCTGAGTGTGCAAGTTTAAGAACAGAAATACTGAGAAACCAAACAGAAGAACAGAACACTATGACTCTAACTTGCAGCTCCCAGGCTGTCTGCATGAATGTCTAGACTAATTACAGGAGCAGTCTTGCTCAAAACACACACTAATGGCCTGAGTCACTATTTATAGAAATTACCTTGAATATTTGAAAGACAAAACCCACACATGTAAATTACTCCCTGCAGCTAACAGGAAGACTTTCAGCATGTAAACCTTTAGGCAAACAAAATGTTGTAACAACATGCATGATAACTGGCAAATTGAACACAGTTTTAGACTTCTTGCTAAATTAAAGGGAAGAAATAGGACCAAGCACAACACAATGGAGGAAAAAATCACACCTGGCTTCATATATGAGCACAAGAGGAAAGAAACACACTGACACGTCACCTTGGGACTGGAGCAAAAAATCTGACTACTCAGATTTGGAGAGAAAGCAGCTTGTGGTTTGGGCATCCAAACCTGAGCAAAGGAGAAGAGACAGCACAGCAAGTCCAATATTACTTGTAAGCCTTAGACACAACATACTCTCACACAGGAATAATCACAGCCATACTGGGATATTGCTTCTTACTGCTGCTATTTTGGCAGTGCGAAAAGTCTTTTCTTGATGTGGACATTTCTAGATACGACATCAGGATCTGGAAAAACCTCATTAGACAAATATCCTTGTGAAAAACATCATGAACGCTCCAACCCCTAGGATTTAAAGGAAAATAAATGGCTAACAATGTAAGTACTCCATTAGATAACTGGCATGGGAAGTACTGACTTGGTTCCGGAAGTTGTACATGTACTCTGACTCTAAGGAAAAGATATTTCAAAGAATAGCGTAAATATAAAAAGAACATTAATGAAGTATGTGGGACTTCAAATTGTCAACTATTTATTGTAGAGATTCACCTGTAGCAGAAGGTGACTGATTATACTTACCCAGTAGGTAAGAAATAATTTGTGGGCAGAATAGAATGGAGCAGCAGTGAGTTACTTCAAACAACCTGTCAGTGCAAAAACAGTTCTTCACTCCACTCTCTGGAGATCACAGTGCTTTTAGGCATTCCAACTTAAGGAGAAAACAATAAAAACTATTTACTACTGCAAGCCCTAATTTGGAGTGGTTCTCAGCCTATACTTAAAACACTCACAGTCATTTCAGGAGTAGGCAGAAACAGGAGCTAGCTGTAACCATGTGTGAAGCAAGAAAGTTAACTGAAAATACATGTTTCTTAAGAGGAATAAAAAGTGAAAGAACAAGGTTCATTTCACTGGTAGAAAAGTGAGCTACACCCACATGGCTACTGCATAGGCAAGGCTTTTAATTTCCTTTCTCTGATGATGTTTCGTGCTATTCTCTGCTGATATGTAATAGGGGGTGGGACAAGATGAGCTCCAGAAATCTCTTCCACTGTAAGTTACTCTCTTCCATTGTAAGTTCAGTGCTTAGTTTGTAAGAAATAAAAAAGTCAACCCAAAATACGGGTGTCAATAAGATGGTTACAAACA
Organism: Eulacestoma nigropectus; assembly: GCA_013397775.1. NCBI lineage: Eukaryota > Metazoa > Chordata > Aves > Passeriformes > Eulacestoma > Eulacestoma nigropectus. The sequence goes on from VZTE01005528.1 coordinate 323,052, forward strand.
CATGAAAAAAAGAAAAATCTGAAACTGTCTTTGGTAATGTAAATATTACAAGGCACCACACTTTTCCCATCACTTTCTTCAAGGTAGGAGACTGCTTTTCTGAAAATGCAGAGAAGGTAAAGATACACGACAACTCAAGGGAGAAATGCCTTGCAGTCCAACCAGTTGAGCCCATGCAAAGGTACATGTGGTGTAAACCCTCAGGCCTGAAATCTGACATGCTGAGGTTTTTATCTGTGTGACTGTCCATAAAGAGCTACATTAGGGTAACAGATACTGCAGGTTCTTTCCTAAATTCAAGCACACTTGAATTCTTAGCACTTTGTGACAAATTTTTCAAAGCTTTTATTTGCCAATGCTTACAAATCTTAAACCCTTCCAAAGGGTAGTAAAAGTGCAGCAGAGCAAATTTTGTGGTCTGAATTTCCCCTGAAAGTACTTAACCACTATGGCAATTCTGTAGATGTATCATCCTTTCTCCATCACAGTTCTCTTTTTCTGTCATTCTGATGTGAGAACTGATAAAGTTTCAAACATAAAGAAGAAGTTCTCAACAATGTCTCTGCCTTTTATTTCTCCTTTTTATTCCTCCCTTCCCTTTACCCCTCCCCAAGTGATGGTATTATAGAGAAGGAGGATGAGAAGTTTCCCAAAGTATTTTGCTCATGTTTAAGCATACACTTATGACTTTTTAAATTACGTAAAGTGAATTTGTGAACCGATTCTCTTTCCTGTTCTAACACGTTATGCTGGATTCTCTGTCTCCAATTCTGCAGCACATGGTGGCTGAAAGGAGTGCAGGACCACTCTTTCTAACAATTAAGCCAGCAACAAAAAAAAACCATCATTAAAATTTTGCCATCCAGAGCAAGGTTCATTTACTGTCATAAAGCTGAAAGAAGTGTTAGAGCACTTGCAAGTATTTACAAATAATTGAAAGGGAGTTGTTATTTGGTGTGCTGGTTTGGGCTGAGGTAGAATTAATTCTCGTCTCAGTGTCTGGTATGGGGCTGTGTTTTGGATTTGTGCTGAACTCAGGGTTGATAATACAGAGATGTTTTTGCTGTTGCTGAGCAGGGCTTGCACAGAGCCAAGGCCTTTTCTGCTTTTGGTACAGCCAAAAGCTGGGAAGGGGACTGGGGGTGCTTAGGAGATTGGGAGGAGACACAGCCAGGACAGGTGACCCCAACTGACCAAAGGGATATCCCAGACCATGGGGCATCATGCTCAGTGTATAAAGTGGGAGGAAGAAGGAGGAGTCGGGGCACAGCTTGAGTGAGGGCATTTGTCTTCCCCAGTAACCATTTTGCATGATGGGGCCCTGCTCTCCCAGAGAACTGCCATGGCATTGCATGCCCGTGGGAAGCAGTGAGTGGATTCCTTGTTTTGCTTTGCTTGCAGATGCAGCTTTTGCTTTCCCTATTATTGCTGTCTTTATCTCAGCCCATGGGTTCTCCAGCTCTCACTCTTCCAATTCTCTCCTTAATCCCTCTGCTGAGGGAGTGAGTGAGCAGCTGCATGGGGCTTGGCTTCTGGCTGGGGTTAAACCATGACACTCGGGAATTCTCACTCAGCTAATTCAAGAGTTACTATTAAGTTATCTTTTCCAATACTATTTTCTAAAATTTTCCATCAAGATTGGTGCTGCCAAGTCTCCTGCTACAAGACATGTCCAGTTCCTAAAGTAAATGTGATAATTTGCTAGCCTGAATTGCCTAGCAGACACAAGACTGTTAATTTTCTATTTCATTTTGGCGTTGCAGTTTCTTCTGGATATGGGTGAGATGCTAATCTCTCTTCAAGCACCTCACACAGGTCAATGAGAGTGAGAGTCCACAAACTTCCCTTAACTGCCTAGAAACTGAAAACAAGGACTAGCTTACAACTTAGGAAACTGGACACAAAGTTCATCTTACGTCTATCTAGAATAAAAAACCTTGAAAAAACCACCTTCATGTAATCTAAGATGGCAGTTTCTTTTCTGGACCAGGTGCTGGAGTGGATGCAGGAGCTGACTGCTGCAAGCATACATCCTCTTGTGATGGAATTAGCCATACTAGCTATCATCACGACTATTTGCAGAGCACATGGTTGTCGTATGATTTGGGAATTTGCACTGTTATATTCTGGGTAGAAAAGGGGCAACAGAGAGGCCAGGTCTGAGTCCAGAACTTTCATTGTTACTCATAACCCTGACATCTCAAGTGAGAACTGGGGCCAGGATGGGTAATCACCAGTCTCAGTATCGGAGAGACTAAAAAGAGAACGTTTTCTAGACAATTGTGTAGAAGACAGCTACATCATGGTGTTCTGGGAATATGAAATCTTCATTTGTTTCTCACAAGACAGGATAGTCAGTAGGTCATCCAGGTGCATAACAGAACAACTCAGTTTGAAATGGACCTCCAAACCCCAGCTCAGAGCAGGCCTAATCAGGTCAAGTGTCTTAGGGCCATGTCGAAGTTCCACATGAGTCTTAAAGGCCTCCAGGAACAGAGATTTTACATCCTCTTTGGGTAAACTTTTTCAGTATTTCATCTCCCTCATGACAACTTATTTTATCCCGGTACCCCATCAGGATATCCCATGTTTCAACTTGTGGCCATTGTGCCCAGACCTATCATCATGCATTTCTGAGAAAAGTCTAGCTACACATCTGTCATCTGATCAGGATGCTGTAGACAGGAATAAGGCTTTCTCTAAGCCTTCTCTTCTTAAGGCTGAGCAAACCCACTTCTCTCAGCCTCTTTTCCTCTGACCAGCTTGGTGGCAAAAAGGCAGAGTGCCTCAGTCTTCTCCCTGTCATTTATCACTAGTTCCCCTGTCCCACTGACCAGTAGGGCCACATTCTCCTTAACCTTTCTTTTGTTGCTGACATCCCCAGAAAAGACCTTTCTTGCCATCCTCCATGTTCTTTGCTAGTTTCACCTGCAACTAAGTTTTGGTTTTCCTGACTTCATTTGTGCATGCACGGGCAATGTCTTTGCATTCCTCTTGGGCAGCCTATCCTGATTCCACCCTTTGTGTGCATCTTTTTTGTGTTTGAGCTCAGTCAGGATCTCTCTATTCATTCTGGCTCTTTGCCAGCTTGCTTGACTTTATGCATATTGAGACAGATCATTCCAGTGCTCTGAGAAAGTTGCCTCTGAAGACCAACTGGATCACCCCAGACTTTTTCCTTCTGGGGTAGTTTCCTAAAGGATCTTGGAGGTAAGTCTCTGAACATGCCAGAAACTACTCTTCTGAAGTTCTGGATCTAGATTACTCCTCTCAGGATCTTCAACTTCACACTCTTGACTCCACAAGAATCATTGTTGCTGCAGCAAACGCTGCCCTTGCCCTTTACACTATCCAGCAATTGTTGCACATTTGTGAGTCACAGGTCCAATAGGGCATTCCGTTACCAGTTCCTCTGTCACATGCACAAAGAGATTGCCCTCAGCACATTCCAGAAATCTCCTAGACTGATTACGTCCAGCTATGCTGTCCTTCCAGCAGGGTGACTAAGGCCCAGATAGGAACTAGGGTCTGTGACTGAGACTTTCTCCAGCTGCCTAAAGAATGCTTCAGCTGTGTTTGTGTGGGGGTGTGTGTGTGCATGTGTGTGTGTACCTTCTTTATCAGGCAGGATGTAGCAGACACCCATTGAAGCATCTCTGTACTGATCTGTCCTCTGATCCTTACCCACAAGCTCACTACTCATTCATCACCTGTCCCAAGGCAAAGTCCATGCACCTGCTCTATACAGAGCTCAATCTCTCTGCCATCCTTACCCACTCTGTCTGTTCTGCATCCCTCCACTGCAGCACTTTATTTATGAGAGCTATCCTATCACATCACCATAATTCTAACAAAGTCTTAGGTCTGCAGTTGTGTATCCACCTGCTTATTCCTTATGCTCACGTATCTGTGTACAAGCATTTGAGATGCGTCCCAAGTTTTCACACGAAGTGTGAGAGCCTTGCTGTTTGCCACATTCAGCTGCGCTTTCTCTCTTGCGCCCTCAGTTCTCTCCAGGTTGTGGTAACCGTTCCTGGCATACCTCATGTAAAGCCATCCTCACTACGTTAGGAAGCTTGTTTGCAAAGACCCCCTTTGTCAAGCAAACAAACCCCAACCCAACCACCAGTTCTCATTAAGACTGGTCACAGAAGCCAAAGGCTTGTCTGTGAGACCAGCCTTGCAGCCAAGCTGTGACACTGTCACACTTAGTCCACTTAGACCTTTCCCTCTCTCCTGGTCAGGATCTGACAGACATCCTTTGTCCCACTTGCCCTTTATCCTCCTCCCAAGTGTAGTCATCCTCAATGCACTCCAGGTTGCTCCCAGCAGCTTACAGGTGCCCATGTGGAATATCAGTAAAAAGGTAAAAATCCAAAGGACAAACAAGCCTGGGCAGCACCTCCACATCTTCCAGACTGGTTGCTGGACTCCTGCCTGTATCTCCATAGGAAGGGTCTCCTGTAACTAACAGATGGCTTTTACCCTTCATACGGACACAAGGTTCAGGCTCAGCTGACTTTGAACCCATACATCTGACCTGTGCTCATGGTCCTAAGTCAACTTCCCTCTAGTATCAGTGCTCCTGCATTTATTTTGAGTTGCTGCTTGGCACAAGGACTTTGAACCTGACCTTACCTGATGGTATACACAAGAGTTTGTAGTTAGAGCATCTGTACTTGGAAAAAACCAGCATCTCTGCCTGGGGAGTTGAAGTCAGACTATCTCAGTTTTTACTGCATGTGCTGCTGGAACTATTAGGAGATCCAGACAACTGCATAGAGGAAAGACACAACAAAAGCCCCTGAAGGTCTACAGCCAACTTCAATAGCACAAGCAAACACAGGCAAGAAAATAGCACTATATTTCATCTTACAAACCATGGGACCAGTAACAGTAGTATCAGTAGCAGTTTTAAGTCTTCCTAGTTCATCTCGATGCGTAAATTTATCAGTCAGATGAAAATGAAATGACTTAAAAAGTAGTCTGCGAGTAGGCAACCATACATTTGCAGAGTTGAAAACACTGTTCATAAGCAGCACGTTAAAAGAAACAGAATATGAAGGTGGTGAATGACATTTTCTTTTAAAAACTTATTCTAAGGAGAATGTGACAGTGGAAGGGCATGCAAGCAGCCACAACAGATGTAGTTTAAAAACAAACAAGTCTCTTATTTAGCAACAAAAACATTTTTAGAAGGATGCAAACCTGAAATAACCCTGAAAAAAAGCCTGAAAGAAAAACAAAATTGAGTATCTTTAGACCTATGCACAGTAGGTTGTCCCTCCTTTCTACTCTGCTGCAAACTTCTAATAAATCTTTGTTTCATGTTATTTAAACTTGTTTAGAAGGTACATTAAATATGTGAAAGCCCTTCTTGAGGCCTGGAAGCATTCCTAAGCTCTCCTGCAATGTCTAAGCCTTTCACATTCATTTTTATTGTGTTGAAGCAGAGAATTAACTTGGGAGAAGCACAAAAATGTGCACCTTCCTCACCAAGACTCAAGATGTTTGTGGAAAGAAATATGAAAAACAACAAAGTATTAACTCATGGAGAAAAGTAGAAGCATCTATGGCAGAGGAATGTCAGTCCTTCGAAGACTGCACACAATCCAGATCCTCTCTGAATATAAGAATGAATGCTTTTAAAATTCAAGTCAGAAAAGGGGTCCAACATTCTCCTGAAGGTATAGCAATGTAAGCACCTATAATTTCATGGGTGTACAAGAACCAACATCAACAGCCTGTCATCTAGTTAATTGATTAGGATTTCCACAGAATACTGTAAACAGTGTACTGTGATCATTGACAAAGATGAGTTGTTTCAATAAATGCTGTAACTTTCAAAGTAAGTGCTGTAAATCTCTAGGTTTGCAGTCATCGCCAATCATTACCAACAATACAAGGCAGCTTTCTATTGCCTGGTTTTCCATTTTAAGATGGCACACATTAAACAAAGGGCAAACCATTCATTCTGCCCTGCCCTTACATAAGTGACACTGCAGGCCATCCCTGGAAATAATGTTGGCAGGAGAGTATGGTCAAGAAACGCCATCTGCTGTCTCCTGGATCACTGTTCCAAAAAGCTGCTGCAGTGCAAGAACATGCACAAAACTCATGTTTTGTTTTACTGGAGGAAGAACATTCGAATATGATAGAGCAATTCTTTTCCACACAAGAATACCCCAAAGAGCCCTCGCATCCTCATCTGAGCTACTTACTACACATAACATTTTAAGAAGCACTTCCTACACAATCTCTTGCTGTGAAACCTAGAGAAAAAAAATGCAGCAATTCACTTTGAAATGTAAATGCCTTGGGTTTTTTCAGATTGTTAAAAAAAGGTAATTGATTTTAAGAATGTTGACTTCTCTTTAAGTTCCAAGTTCACCATTGATAAAAACTTAGCTGCAGTAACAGTGCACATCCAATTCTCTGAGGCTGTCTCCATGAGAGCTGTCTAGTCGCTCAGCCCTTGACATTCTAGCCACTCTAATCCAGCAAAACCCCTTAGTGTGGGTTCCTGATCTTGGGTGCTGGGATACCAGCAGTCAACACCACCTAAGTACACTCAACTAAGCAAAAGATTGAAGACTTCCACACAAAAGCCAGTGTGCTTAGAATCTTGATGCACCAAAAGATGAATCCATAAATAATCACCCAAATCCAAGATTACCCAAATAACAGCCTCTGGAATTTGTATGACACAAATTAGACTTCATTGGAAATCAGCTGCAAAAATATTAGAACTTGCTTATTTCTCCCAGCTTTTTTTTTCCTAAGGGTAAATGTTACCAGTCTTCTACAACACTTCTAGAGCAACTATTAATCTTAATTAATTAATTTTAAGTGTCTGAATTTTGTGTTTCTTTGAACCTACCCTTTAATCCGGAGTCCTTGCTTTCCTCTTCTACTGAAGTACTGTTAGTTAAGTGCATCTCCTTTCTTTCTCAAGACAAAGACATTATTTCTTTAAAAAAAAATCAACTTAGTATTGTTACCTTGAGTAAATAAACCTCAAGAAAGCATGTAGTCAAGAGAACAAAGAATGGAAAACACCAAGTATATCGACAATTTTAATAGAATTTATGATTACTTCACTTGCAGGTAGGATACAGCCTTAGTTAGGAACCTGAACAATTCTAATTAGAATGAACAAGCAAACATGCACAGTCCTAGGATGCAACAGCTTCTTGCAATTAATACAAGTTTTAAAGTGCCAAGCAAGGAAATTAAACACAACTGACCTTACGTTATTTGCTATTATGTAAGGCTAAATCAGTCAAACTGTCTTTGATGGCCTTTAAAAATGTGGCATTTATACACTTTTAACACCAAACAGTCATCCCAATTGTACCGGATGACATGAGACAGTTCTCCTGTTCACATAAACAGAGTAAACTGAATTCCTTTAAATTTTTTGCCACTAATCCTTGCCACACTGCAAACAGCCTTTACAAATCTCATATCAAATTTATTTGTGGAGAAAAGATTGGGAACTTCTCAAGGGTCCACATACTACTGGAAATGTTGAAAGAATTTCCAACTAGGGGAAAATTATGTGTGGAATTACATACTACACAATATTACAGAAAAAGTAATAGCTGTGTTCTCAGATTAATGTACGTAGTACTTTATGCCACCAATCATAAAAAGGGTATACACGATGCACAAAAGTGTGATACACACTTAAAATTAGTCTTCACTTACACTTGCATGAAATTCCATCTACTTTGTAACAGTGTTTGTGCCTGTTAAATATTAACAGGATAAATTGTGACAGAAATAAGTTACAGAGTTAGAACTTCAGAAGGAAACATCCCACCAGCTGTAACCACATTTGTTTCAAAGCTGTGCTTCCCCATGGATGGGTTCTTGTTTCTTCAGTGTCTCACTGGCTTCAATGATATAGATGGAGAGATTTATTCACAGCAAATACACTCTGAGTTCTGATATTTGCTTGAGTGGGGCAGAGACAAAATAAAACAGAAGAGAGATAATGCAGCCCAACTTGGAGAGTACCAAGCTGACTTCCACCTAGTCTTGTGCTCACAAGACCACCAAGTTCTCTTATCAACATGTTCATCATTTCACATGCAAAGGCACCAAAGGCACATGAATGCTAGGTAAGGTACACCTGTTTCCAATTTCTTCTATTCTGGATGGTGAGTTCAGATTCTTGGGTATACAGGACTCATAGATACAAACAGCTTTTTATTGCTAGAATCAAGCACATTTGACATAGAGCCATTAAAGCTGGGATAAAATAAAGCTTCTTTGTACTTTTTTTCCAATCAAAAAATAGGGTAAACCATGCAGATGATGTAATTATAGCTAAAAACGTGATCATACTTGCTCTAAGAAACCTTTTATGACTTAGTTGCAAATTTGCATCAAGATTTGCTTATCCTAAGAATATCAGAAAATTAGAAGGAAGCAATTTGTGAAATCACTCACTCTCAGACTGACTTCTCATCAGGAATCTCCTTCAAGTGAGAAACCAACTACTTGGTTACCATGCTAATTCCTACGGCATTTCCATGATCCCAGCTGATATGAAAAAACCCCACTAATATATTTCTTCAGAAGAAAAAGATAATTAAGTGAACACAAGATGCTTGCTTCGCCTTGATTCTCTTGAGATGTACAGACTTTGAACTAACAGTTCAAGCACTTCCGTACTCTTTTATTTGGACTCTTGCCTGCCTCTCTCCTTTCAGTCAGAATATTACATCTGATGAAGACCAAATTTTCTTCCCATGAATCACGGAAGCCAGGTTAGATACTCATACCACTTTGTTCACTTCCATCCATTCACTCCCAGAACATTTAGCACAGAAAAATCCTGATACAAGAGCCTAAGGAAAAAGTCAAACCTTTCTATCACTCCCATTTCTGAACAACACACAAACACCCACTGTCACAGCTTGTTTTTAGCATCAAAACTGAAACACGGACGCTTCATGATAGGTATTTAAAATGAAATTTTATACAAATAACTTAAAATTGCTCACTGTGGTAAAGAGGAAAAGACATTTTATTTGAACCTGGATTATAAGAGATACTATCAGCAGTTCAGTTTGGCATCAAATGCTAAACTATTCTAACAATAGATCTGACCAAAGTGGATTAGCAGCCTGATAGCCGAATTGTTTCTGTTTTAAAAGCTTTGCAGTGGTCTTCTTTGAAGTAGGAATCTGGAAAAGCATGTCTTCCAGTGTGCACGTGGTTACACGTCCTGAAGCTTGCAGTTTCGTATAAATATTTCCTAATTTGACAGAAAGGTCAGGGTTCTCTTTCATCTTTTCCCTGACTGTAGCCAGCTAAGGAAGAGAAAATGACAGATTGTTACAGTTCAGCAAATGGAGATCTCATTCTACCACTACACTGAAGAAAAGCAATAACTTATAGTAAAAAAAAAAGTACCCAGTGTAAGACAGGTGGCTAATGCAATGACTCATAGGATGAGGATTTTATGCAGAGTACATTATGCATCACCACAAAATGGTGGAAATGCACTGGTTATCTATTAGAGAGATTTTATTAGATCTAAAACTTCCTCAAAGTAATACAATCCTATTTTCAGTCCTAGTACAGACAAACACAATTATTTTTTATTTAAATCCAGGAAACGTAATTGCTTCCTGGAATCCACTTTCCAGATCAGCAAAATTCTAATTATTCTTATGTATCTTCATAAATGTACAATACAGTACAAATCAATAAAATTCAGAAAATAGAAGACTGAGAAGTTCTGTACGCCATACATAAGAGTATGAGCTCAAGTGTTAAGTAAATCCCTTAAAAAATATTATTATCAATAAACTTTTGCGAAAGCACACTGTTAGGACTAATGCTTAATCTTCTTTTGGCAGCTAAAAATTTCCCAAAGTCAAAATACAACACTAACACATGCAACATTTATTGCAATGACTCTACAAAACTAAATGCTGCTTAAAAAAATTTTTTTCAACATAGCAGTTAATACATATGGGCTATGTTTTTAAAAGTTGGCCTTCCCCTTCTCCTAATATTTATTACTTTGCATATTAGTTATTAATTTTGTTTAATAGGCAGCAGTGAAAGACTAAGTATTTAATCAATAACACAGTCTTAAACGTCTTGTTCTATAGGCACATCCAAAATGAATATACTAAATAAGCTTCAGGAAAAGCAGCAGCAATGCTGACCAATGGAGAGGGGCTACATACGTGCTCTGAAGGAAGCCTTCTTATTGATCAAGACTGTAAAAGCTAGTTGTCACAGTAAAATACAGTTAAACAGCAAAAGCTACAATTTCCCATATCAGACTTCCCTGTATAGTGTCACAGGTCTTTCACACATTACCAACCTAACAATATCGCTGTTATCAGAAACTTAATTCTCACTTCATATGAAATGAAAATAGCATAGGAGGCAAGGGATTAAATTATTTAATGCCACTAGGCAAAGAGTCATCTACATTCAGATGAAATATGAGCTTCTAAAAGCAAATCCACAATAAAAAATGAAGCCAACAGTTAAGTGTTTTGTCCAACAGCAGAGGAAGCCAGCCAGCTGCTTTGGCATCGGAATGCATCAGAACCCAAACAACTACAGCAGGGTGAGGTTAGGTACCTGAAGTTCTATAGGTGAACCACTATTATCATGGCTCAGCCCAGTACCATGAACATTCTTTCATCACTGTATACTCACCACCTGCTCAGAAAACTCAGTTCTTTTCACAAAGGGAGGAGTATCTACTTCCATTGCTGCCTCTAATGTATTTATTACTTCTTTTAGCAAACCAGATCTGAGTTGGACAAGAACCTTAAAAATAAAATAAAAACACACCATGCAAATTGTACATATCGCAAGAATGCAATTTAAGAAAAAAATGGTTGAGGAAGACAGGAAGCAAAGCAGGACAAAATACATTTCCAGATGGCGCACTAAGAAAAATCCATCCATTGCAAAGAAAGGGATGGAATGATCAATTTCCTCAAATGTTTGGGGTTTTTACACAGCTGGGACCAGGAAATGAAGGGTGAGGCTTGAGGCAGAGCTCCTTTGATGGAGATGCACTACCTGCTCTTGAATAAAATGGGTTTTACCATAGTTTAGAGAGGTCACTTACATGGTACATGCAGACTTTCTCTCAGATTGTAGACTGTGCAAGTGAAGAAAAAAATGGTTGTATGTACACATTTGGATAAGTTTTATAGGGCTGAAGGAAGCCTGAAGTGGGCAGAGCATTTACTTGGAGCTGAGTTTTTTAAATCTTTCGGAGCTAGAAAGCAAAAATCGTAACTAGAAATTGTTTAGGGGTCTATGCTCACAGATGTAGGATTGGTCTACTTTACATTCCCACCTATGGTACGAAGTGATTTTAAAAAATTGGTGGAGGTTGTTAACTGTTCAGAATGTAAGTCATCCAACTGACAGAAATTGTCTGTTGGCTCAAAAACAAGCTCAGCAACACTAGCAACACACGCCTGTGCTAGTAACAGGTTGGTCTTCGGTTACTTTGCACTTGGAGTTTTTGGCCAGTATAGCATACTCTGCAAGATTTTAATACAAGGCAAGCATACTTACTTTAAGATTATTGTATAGTTTGTTCTCTGTTCTTGTTATCTGGGAACAATAAAATTTGGCTTGTGCTACATCATTCTGGGAAGGAATCGTAAATAATAAAAAGTCATACATGTCAAAAACTTGCACAATTAAAGTTCAAGGAAAACAAGAGTCCTTCACAACTTTTCAATAAATCACAAAGCAGCATTTAGAACCCCTTTACCAAGACCCATAGACACCAAACAGCACCCAACCTGCAAAAGGAATACCCCATGCTGGAGTTCCCATGTCATCTGGCTCTTCAGTACAGCATGTCTGTCACATGTAACCAACAGTGAGCATGAGATCACCTGAAAGATGGAAGGTCTACACACATGCTCAGTTCAACACGTCAGAATAATGAAGTGCAGCATATGTTACTGTGGATATTTATCCTGCCCAGCCCTTCTAACCTTTTGGATATACACATTTACAGTACTGTATCTATGCCATCAACTGATTTGTATAGACAGTAAATGTTACACTGGCATTTACTAGACCAAGCAATATTACTTGGGGTTAAGAAACATCTTACAGCAAGAAGTACTGTCAAAAATCATTCCGCTTAAGGAACAATTAAATGTAATGTGGAGCATTATTCTATTTGCAAAAAAAGAATTTTATCGTGCCATTGTCCACACAAATAAATTTATTTCAATGATGCTATTGTTCAGTGTCTCCATTCACAGAGACAGAACAAAAAAGACCACAGAGTGCATGAGAAATGTTTAACAATTCTACTCCATTCATTCAAATTTGTGAATAAGATCAAATCTATAGCCTTTCCAGTGTCTCTGACCTCTGTTTTAACTTGAAACAGAGAAGGCTTAGGACATACTCAACCTGTACACACAAATTAATGGCAGAGAAAATCCAAATTTTATTCCAAACTTTAGAATTTCCTAATTGTTATTCTCCTGCTCCATTTTTCACCCTGTGCTGCCTCAGAGCCCCTTCATATCAGTACTTCCGCATATGAGGTATAGGAAAACCTCCACAGGCATAAACATGTGGAGAAAGTCCACCTCCCAGGCAGCAGGGAAATGCACATCAAAGCCTTTGAGACTGCCGCCCAAGACAAACATTTTAAAGAGATGATTGCGCAAATACTTTAGATTATAATTTTAATTCTATTTAAAGGAAATCACCACTAAATATCAGTAGCCGCAGTATATTCATAGTGACATCTAACCTGTTGGCCTAACTCTGTAATTTTTTTAATATTCTAGATGGTATTGTCACTAGCACAAAATACATGTGCATTAGACTCAAGACACATGTTTAGATTTAAGAACTTCCATATTCAATTTGTGTGAGCGATGCCTATAATCCTACTGTTTCAGGACCCTAAAAGTTCCAATACTTCAAGCTATTACATAGTTGTGCTTTCTCCATGTTAGCTTCCTTTCACTATCTGTCTGTAACAAAAGTAGACAGTATCTATCCCCCTATAGAAACCCAGGCACAATCAAAATCAAAGAGACCGCACCTGCTTGAGAGCAGTTGCCATTGCAAAGCAGTATGCTCGCAGTGGTAATGTGTCACCTTTTAGCTGTGCTTCTTCAAGCAGTCTGGCAGAGATTTTGGAAGACTCCAGGTTGCCCTGCAAAGAAATATCGGAGGAAGTTGTGCTTGTTATTCTGGTTACCTGAAAGGACCGTAAGCACCCGCAACCACATTCAGAAAGTATTCGGAAGTCAACATACTGTGCAATCACAAAAGTAATATGTATCTGAACCAAACCAAGTTCTGTGCAGCACTTTTTGAGAAACACAACATCAAAATACGATATTCGAAGTGACAGAGGTCACAAGACGGTAAAAATAACTTCTATTATTTTAACAACTCCACCTTGCCCTAACTACTTGGGCTTCTGCAACAGATGAACCAGCCCCAGCAGTATCCTAAACAAACAGACACTTTTCATTTTCATTTTCAAATAATTTCCAAATCAGGAAGGAAGAATCAGGAAGGAAGATTAAATTTTGTTGTTACTTTATTCTAAAAGCTACATTAGATAGTTACTGAAAATCAACATTTTCTAATAACTGAACTATTCAGTACCACTACACTAAAGAAATCTGGGTATGTGTGAATTTGAACATTCTGCCATTTTTAGCCTCTCTTAAGGATTAATTTTTGAAAAATGTTTCCAAAGTATATATTCTAATGTGACAACTTAGATATTTGCCTTTTTCCAACACAGAAAGCTTCCATTATTGTTGGGAATTTTCAACAGTCAATAGTAGAAGGCAATGAATTTAGCTGTGTGCTACTTCTCAAACCATCAACTCTCCAAACCAATGCTGCTCACACTGGAAATTATGAATGGAACTGACTGGACCCAAACAAAATAGTATCTGCCAAACTTAAAAGCTGGCAGCAGGAAGGTTTTGTAACGATTGCTACCACCAATATGGGTAAGAGTCCTCAGATCTGGCGTTGATTTCTGTTCCTAGTATTCAAAGTGTCAGTCCTGCAAAATATGGTTTAAAATACATTCCTTGAAAATTTAGAAATATTTTGATCAACAGAATATTGATTATTATTACATAAACACTTTGTTATCATCAAAAGGCCTATAGCTCTTTCCTGCACTAAAAGAAAGACCATCTGTTACCTCTGAGTATGGCAGTGCCTCAGTGATTTAAACCATCTCAGAAGTGTTTTAGAGTTGACCTTAAAAATACCTCTGTACAAAGATTAAACATTAATTCCTTTGTTTATCCACTGGAAATAATCTGAGCTTTAAGCCTTGTACTTTTTTTACTGGTCTCTGGAAAGGTTATTCAAAAGAAACCAAAATGGTAAAAATCCAGCAAAGCTTTTAATGATGCCAGTACCATTATTTCTATTGAGTAGTGCATCTTGAAGATACTTCAAGATTTTTTCTGACATTTCTTATCTTGCATCATGAGAAAAAGCAAGTTTGAGCTTCATGTTTTCTCCTCCTTCTCCTAACAGATGAATCAACAGATTAAGCTTTTAAATGAGCTCCACCTAATCCTCTTTAGTGCATTAAGGGTTACTACAGCTTATTCGTCCATTGACAGTATTTTATCTTAGTGAAAAAGCCCCACAAATTTATTGTGACTATTCAACCAACCAGGTGACAGTCCAGAATCATTTCGCCTCTTTTTATCAATAGTAAAAATGGGCTGGATTCTCTATTGAAAATATATGTAGGGCCAGAAGTAACAGAAGAAAGAAGCCTTGGGAACCTATTCCTGTTGCACATGCCTTGGATCCCAGCCTTCCAAGTGCAGGCCATGTTAAAAAAACTTGTAAAGATTTTAGGAAAGAAGCTATAGCAGACCTAAAGGCAGCTTAATTCATTAGAGCTGGGAATTTTAGAAAAACCATGTAAACTACTGCTGAGGTACCATTTTAGGCTAACTCCTTTTTATCGCATAAACACTCAGTTTTGTTGTATGTTAACCGAGAAACCTGAGGAAGTTTAGTCTAGTGTTATAATTTTTTCCTCAGCTAGTGTCTTTATAAAAGATGAGGAAATGGAATAAGAGTTTCCAAATGAGTTTAGGCAGGGTTCATGTTCAAATTTCAAATTGCAGAACTGACTCAAATCTGGAGAGGAAGATCAAAATAAAAAAGTTTTGGGATCTCACTTTGCTACGAAAGGGAAACAGTTCTAAGGAAACACTCATAGAACTGATGCATTCTAGGTTCTTACCATAATCGTGCTGCTTTTCTTTCAGCTAAAAATACAGGTAAGCTCAAGGGGCTGCCTGTCTATCTGAAGGCATCCATTTATGTTTCTTTTTTCCACTCAGCTGTCCGTTTTCATCAGGCATGTAGGGAACAATTACCATTGACAACTCTATTCCTTGTCAAATTTGCGTACAATTACAGAAATGGTTCAAGACTGCTTGTAGGGGGAGGGGAGAAATGGATAGGGGATATCCAGCAAACAGAAAATATCATGTATATGTGTTAAGGAAATGAGAATATAAAACCAACACTGAGGCTGAAGCACAGAGTATTGTCTGAAGAGATGCAAAGATCACAGAGAAAGAATACTCTAAGGTAATCAAAGGCTGTACTAAAATAATTTGTTCCTTAATGCTTATGTCCATGCAACTTTTTAGAGATTTGCTTTGTGACATTAGTTTGTATAGGGAACTATGCATGTGCACCATATCATGTACGATGAAGCACCTCAGGACTTAAATATGTTTAAAATACTTTCATGAGATACAAAAGCATAACAGAGAAAATACAGAAATTTTAAAATCAAAAAAAAGGGAAGAGATAGAAGAGGCATTAAAAAACTTTTAAATTCATAATACTTACCAGTTTATAGCATATTGCAAATGCAAGTAGATAGGTTTCTTTGTTGAAAGGTATACCTTGTTTTTTCATTTCTACCAGAACTTCCAAAGCACCTATCAAAAATATATTAGTGTTACTCACTTCATAAATTTAAGGCTGTACCTCTCATAACTGAAAAGAAGAAACAATTCAATGAGGAATGAGTTTGATAAGTTTATTTGAAAACACGAATGTAAACTGAAATCTGTTATTTGAAAAATTCAAAAAGTTTAACTCAAGATCAGTTGGATCTCTCTTAATTTAGCAAGGAGGTTTTCAGTTTACACTAGCACATGGCCTTACTCTTCTATTATTTTTATATGAAAATCTAAAACTAAATTCTATATACTTGACAAAGCCACCCTTATTCTTCCTAACTGCCCAGAAAGCTTCCACCACTGTAAGCAAACTACACAGCATCTCCTCATTAACTCACATGGTCCACTTCACAATGCTGCATTTAGGTGCTGACCTAGGTTTTTTTCACAGTGGCTCCATCTCAACTTTTAGGACAACTGCTGGATTTAAATTTGCCAAATGGCAAGAGACCAACCATTATGTATTCAACAAATATCAAAAAGGATTTGCTTGAAAAGCTTTAAGGTTTTTTCATGCAACGTATTTCAAGTTAGGTCAGATTATTCCTCCTTATCCTCACAAAGGGTCAAACTGATTTAAAGCATTGGACTTCTACATTGCAGTAGCCACTCTGTGTGAGGACAAAAGTAAATCAAACCAAGAGAAGAATATGGTCTGGTTTTGGAAAAAAAAAGTACTCTTCCTTGCTCTGACACAAATATAGAATGGTGAAAAAAATTGTTCAGGAACTTACCATTTCAAAACCCATATAAATCAGACTTTGAATAGAGAAAACAAAATGCTATGGGAAATTACAAAGAAAGAGAAGTAGCACTTCAGTGAAGCAGGTTTGGGGAACAAGCTCTCTTGGATAACAACAGTTCTGTGCAACTTGAATGGCAAGAAGTCTGTGGGAAGTACAAAACAAACAGACCCTTCCATTTTTATTACACACTACAGTGCAACTCATTCACACCTACAGTTATTTACATGATGTTTGGCCATCTAAAACCATAGGAAACCAGCAAATATATTTACATATACATATACACACACATCTCCACCACTTACAGCGAGAAGCATCCCCCCCAAAATTAATTTGCCTTAGCAAATACAGTACTTACTTTCAAAATGGCCCTTTTTAAACAACATCGTCATCAAAATATGGAATGATGTACTGTCTGAGAAAAAACCATGCAAATTCTGGAGAGGAAACAGAGCAAGCATAAAAAAAGTCAGGACAGTGAACAGTCTTACTGTGCACAGCATTTAGCAGGTCTTCTACTGGAGTAAGTCTCGTCTTTACAAGTTCAGTATTTAACTCTCTGGGTTCCCTGACTGACTGTCTCTCTGTCAAATGATGTCTAAAATACCAGTGGCTCATTATGGTCAAAAGCTCACTAAAAGAAACACAAATTTCCCAGAGAGTCCCACTCTCATTTTTTTTAATGACCTCTAAGTCAATGCAAGCAGAAGTCACTGATAGCTTGCAGCTGATGAACAATATCTTTGGGGTAAAGTACCACCACCATGAAACTGAACACATTTTTTGCTAATCACAAGATCAAATGATATTTGATATCAGCACAAGAGCTTGAGTGATTATGGTAAGAGAAGAGAGAGGAATTAAATTTTATGTTTCACTTCAACCACAGTGTGTTGAGAACAGACAAATAAAATGTCAGAGGAATTGAGTTTCTGCAGCAGAATCTGGAGAAGTGTTACTGTACCTTACTATCCACCAGTTACTATGTCCCGTAAGTACAGCAGTTCCTGTCTTAATGATACAGATCGCAATTAATAAAACCCAGACCAAACCAGAAACCACATACACTCTTTCTTACACATGCCTAACTTAAGAATAGTAGGAAGACTTCTCCTGTTTCTGGCTAGACATATGTCATGCCTTACTGAATCAGTATCAGCAATATTTTCACCGGCTGCCAGAGATTTTTGAAGTCACAACATTATTGCACACACTGGACCAGATTATTATCTTGCCATAATAGCACAGACAGCATTTTAGAGATGTTCAGGAACAAGTCCTTCAATTTCTTCAGTGCTAAAATGGCCAAGTTCCTGAGCTGATGAGTATCATACCACCCCTACAGGGTTCAGAGAGAGATTGAAGTACAGAGCAATACGGTGAACCTGTTGGTGCAAGAATTCAAGGGAATTCAGAGGACTACCACAGAAAAACTCACAAGTGTTCATTTCCAAGAATGATTTAATGCAACACAAGATGCAGGAAAACATGCATCAGCTGTATTCATTTAGGTAATTATTTTGTCATCAATACTTTTTATTCAATTTTTATTCAAATGATGCAATCATACAGGAATAAAAAAAAGTTACCAGTCAAACTAACACTTAATTTCCTTTTAATTACTGTGTTAAAATAAAAGTCACGTAATTTGCGTACCTACATAATTGTCATAGACATCCTTGTTACTGCAACACATCTTCAAGTCTATGAGCTCATGCAAGGCTCATGTGTACCATATCATTACTCATATTTGACTAATAATAGTAACAACAATATTTTTAGTATATATAGGGGAATTACCTGATCTTTGATGAGTTCAACTGCAGGTCTTTCAAGGTCTAGCTCATAACACAGCCTCATAAAGAGTGGCCCAAATTTAAAATTATGTAAGGCTATGATTCCATTCTGTTCATGATACCTATGGGAAAGATTAAAAAGTTAATCACACAGGGCATGGAATTTGCCAAGAGAGAACAGCTTTAAACAGAGTGCAAGATCTGTAGGCGCAATGACAGAGGCACACTTTCCTATCTGCACCAGCCAAAGATATATAGATAACAAGAAATTAATTTTAAGGAAAATTATTTCTTGATCAAACTAATAAATTAACTAGTAATAAATAACCTCTTGTATTACTAATAAAGTAACCTCCATTGGATAAATAATAGAATGGGTCTCTTGAAAATTCCGAGCTACTTTACTTTCTATCCATGGAACAATAGCAAAGGAAGTTGCAGCAGCTTATTTTAGCAGCAGTACCTGCTGAAATACCTCAACAAAAAGATAAAGCATTTCACTTTTTTCTTTATAGTCCCTATATTGTACTTGTTGGAAAAGTTTTCATTCACAAAACCTCCTGCTGTTGACTACTGGCTGCAGGACAGTTTATAACCAGGCGTGTCTTGGCTGGAAATGCCCCATAACACCTCTGCCTTACAGCTGTGGGATAATTTTTCTCTCTGGTTCACCATACAGTAGGATATCACTTTGCTCCCATAGCTTAACTCGCCTTTTACCTGAGAGTTTCTAAAGGGTTGGAAGATCCAAAGTATTTAAATAAAAATACAGCCTTAAGTTAAGGGATTAACTACGCATATTGCAACTGAATTAGGGCAAGACCTCAACTGCAGATATAACTTGGGATGATCTAATAAAAGCAAAATAAAGACAGAAAAGAGCGTCACCTGGATTGTTAAAAATACCTGTAAATAACTTTTCTGGCTAGTTCCACATCAGATGAAGTCTGACATAAATGCAGCAAATTTTTTAATTCATTTTTGAGAATTACTCCATTTTTGTTTAGTTTTTCTTTAATATTTTTAAAATATTGATCTGAAAATAAAACACATTACAGCATCAGTCTATAGACAATTCCAGTACCTGAGTTACATACTTGGTACCTGAAACATGGAGACTCAATGAAGCAGAACTCTTGTTTTTTTCACCAAGAAAACTGCATAAAACTTCTTATAGACAAGCATGCCAGTGTGTCCCCATAAAGTCATGTCAGACTTAGAAAACCAAGAAGATGCTTACTGTGAACTTAATTTCACTGTCTATGTTATGGAGCATATCAGGTAACCTAAAAGTTTTAACAAGTAACAGTTTTGTGACATCTTCTGTTCTTTTTCTAAAAAGCAAGCAACCAAACAAAACCATTTCCACTCAGCAAATGACCCTAAGAACTTCTACTCAATAGTCTTCACATAGAAGACCTAAATTCCTTCACAGCTGATGAACACATAAAGACTTCCGTACATAATCTATGTATTTCTTTAAATGGCCATAATCTTAGAGTTGCTACTCTTCTGCCCCAAAAAAGAGGGTTCTCTATCCAGCACATTTTCCTATGACAAAGCAAGTACAAAGACTAGTCCTTCAGTCGGTAATTTCAAGCCTCTGACTCAGACATACATAAGATTAAAATCACGTATTCTATCTGGCAGCTCCATTCCTCTCATGGTGCTGCCCCCATCTCGGGCAGGGAAGTGAACTTTGTTGTAGCAGATGCTGCGCCACTACTGTTCCCAAGCTAGTACCCTACATAGGAGGTGCAAAGTAGGCATCCCAGAGAACGTGTGCAGTTACTCAATACAAATCTTTCGCTACATGCAAATACAAGTCCTTACTCAAGACTGAGGTGCAGAGTTGAACCCTGTGAAGTCAGAAGAATGCATACATACAAGTATCCATACAAAATGGCTGAGATGTGTTCAAAAGTGTGAAGAAATTTCAAAAATATTTGGGATCTGAACTGTATTTACATAATTCTAGCTAACTGTATAACTGCTGTAGCTAATAGTATAACTACTGTAGTTAATATTTGCCTTATAACAATAATAAATAATAGCTATTATATATTCCATGTAACAGTTATTGCTGCTTTTTCCACTTCTAAATCAAGTTTATAGTAGCCATAACTACTCCTTTTCATCTTTCAAGTAGAACATTAAACACTCAATACAGAAACCATGCACACATATGCACAAATAGGTGCTTGAACCAATGTTTTCATTAGTTTTCAGAGGATACAGTTTGCACAAAACCAGAAGATCCACTGTGACCTATAAAGCAAAATATTTGGCTTCCACTAACCTGCTTTAGCAAGAATGATTGACCTACAGCAGTAAATTCAATGTTTCTCAAGTACAGGATTAATAAACTACAATACATCATCATCACAGCAATAATGATATTATGACTTATAACGGCACAATTTAAATTCTGCTTAATATAGAAAAACCATCAAGCTGACTTTACATCCCCCTCTGTCCCAGAAGAATGGTTTATACAAAACTAGGCTTGATTATTTGTCTCTTCTTGCCGTAAAATTAACTACAACCTTTGGAACAGCTGTCAATTTGTATCACCAGCACACTCACATATGATAAACCAGGAGTTTTACCCAGCTTTTCTTAAAGGGCAGCTTTATGTTTATATTTATGTTTCTTAAAGAAAGGAACTTGTTTACATTTTAAATAGCTTGATAAAATCAGAAAAAATCCACTGATCCTGTTCCTACATGAATTTGGAAAACCCAAATTTATTTTTCATATTCTGAGTATTGTATGTCATCTAGAATCAGATGTACAACTGAGAACTCACATTAGACAAAAGAAAAAAAATCTAAAAAAATATGCCAAAAAAATTTATGGAACAAATGAAAAAAAAAATTACTGTGATAGCCCTTTTCTGGATACTTAGGTAACTATTTAGCTTTGTGTTAACAGTTTTCTGTGCTGATATAATACTTGAAGCCAGATTTGTAGACTGAAACAAATTTTTTAGCAGATTATCTAACAAAGTTGGAAAAGTGAGGGCACAAACATTTCAGATCTTATGTAAACATCTTGCATACATGAAAGCTTCTCCACACGTATTCTCAACACAGCATAACTAATACTGCTTCATTCTACAAAGCCTCAGATCTTCCAATAATGTTAAGTACAAAAAATTCACAAGAGGAAGACACAATTTGTTTCTTTAAATGGGGTCATTTGCATCATATTATTATGACTTTGACTGTTTGTTTCCTAAGACTCATGCTAAAATGGTGACTATGAATTAAATGCTATACCTTTATTGCCATGAAGTTCATTTCTAATTGCCACTTTCATCTGCTGAAATTCCTGTAACTTTATATCTCCTTCTGTTAGCAGATACCGCTTCCCTGCCATAAGAAAAACAGAGGAAGGATGAGTTTTATGTTACACTGGATGATTTAGTAGTACTGAACCTTGCATTTATGAATTACTGATAATTGTGTGATGCTAGACCATTGAGATATGACACTAAAAAGCAGACTGCAAAAACTGCAGTTGCTCACATCACTGACAAAAGAACCCAAATAGTATGTTACAGCTTTCCAGAGCTTATGTGTACAAGGATGAAGAAGTATCTAGTTATTGGATGTGCAAAAGAAAAACTAGAGGCTACATTCCTCTCCACTAAGCCAAGGTACAAGAGGATTCTGCACAAGATTGTTGCCCTCCCCCCTCCAGCCCCCTTTATACTTTTATAAGGATTTGTCTTGTTTTCTTTTGTTTTCCCCAACTCACTAGTGGCACAACTTGCTCACCCCACAACTGCTGCCTTGCTACTATAAAATGAATCATTCTGGAAGCTCCAAATGCAGTAGGAGGACACAAAAAGCCTATTTTTTTAATTTATAAAAAACAACAAGCTTATTATTTAGATTGTAGTAACATTTGGGAGAACTAGTAAAGTTCTGCTGCAGTACAGATGTCAGGGGTAAGACAGTCATCGAGTCTAGAATGTCAAAATTAACTCTGGGTGCTGACCTTAACTGGACTGTGTTGCAAGCTGCTTTAAAACAAGAATCATGCAAAAGCTATTTGGCAAGTATTTGCTGTCACAAGAACAGGTGTCCAGTAGATTTTTATTTGCAACTACCGACTTTGTAACGGAGAGCCACAGTAACAGCTGACACTGGTACAATCTAATATTTTAAGGTTTTGGCTTATAAAGAATTTTTCTAACCATGAAAGGACAAGAGCAAGTATTGACCTGAGTTACGTTGTTTATTCTCATTCTGCATATCCCTAGGAAAACGTAACTGGCCATTTAAATAAAAACACTTGTTTGCTATGCAAGTGAAGCATGATAATGACACATTTCATAAAACCTGAAGAAAAAAAACCCATTAAATGGCACATTTATCCGTTAAATTTAATTGAAGCAGTTCCAATGGGTAAACAAATACGTTTTATTCAGCATGAAATTGACCTCTATTACACCGTCATTTCCTTTCCACAGACCTCTGCTGGTCTAGCAGTGAAAGACCATCCCTGTCCTGGGTCTCTCCAAAGCTGGTGCAGGAATCATGCTGGCCTGGGGTGGGAGTAGCACACCACACATCATGGACCCTCAGTGGTCAAAGTGTCAACAGAGAGAGTGGGGCAGCACAATGTTATCTTTCTTGAATTCAATTTGCTGAATTGTACTGCTTCCTTAGATTCACACCTTACAGTGTTACAGAAACAGTTCAAAACCAAAGGGACCACCAAGGAAAAAGGAGGAAGATGGATATGAGGGCTGGCATGTGCAGGTGGTGCAGTCTACCCCAGAGAACTCAACCAACCCCAAGTGTGCTTAGCCCCAAGCACACTGCAACCCTCTATATGGCCAGCCAGTGAAGGGGAGGGGCAGACCACCACTGGGAGAGAGGGGGCTCCATGTCTCTGAGGGGTGTAACAGAGGTTTAACCTGAGCAAAACTTTGACCACTGCTGGCACAGCAGGCCAGGAGCCCAGCCAAGACCTCGGCTGGGGAGCCCTCTGCCATACGCTTCTTTTCCATGTGCCCCATTTCCTTATCTCTGAATCCCAGGGTCTGGATAACGCTGGCATCCTCCCAGAATAAATATGTATTTATGAAGCTGCATGTTTATTTGTTTGGTTGTTTTCTTTTAGATGTCATATCCTGACGGCAGCAAGCAGAGGATACGCTGCCTAACACTGACCTCTGGGGTGACCTTAATTGTGGCCTTTCAGCGGGGCCTACAAGAGAGCTGGAGCGGAACACGCACGAGGCCATGTAGTGCTAGGACATATGGGAATGGCCCTCAGCTAGAGTCAAAGGCTTTGATTAGAGAAAAGGTTTAGGTATGATATGAGGCAGAAATTCTTTACTGGGAGGGTGGTGAGACAGTGGAGTAGGTTGCTCAGAGAAGCTGTGGATCTAGCATCCCTGGAAGTGGTCAGGGCCAGGCTGGATGGGGCCCTGAGCAATGTGGTCTAGTGGAAGGTGTCCCCATGGCACGGGGTTGACAGTGGGTGATATTTAAGGTCCCTTCCAACCCAGGTCATGCGATTGCTTCTCCGATTCTGTGACGACGCCGACTCTCCCCGCGGGGTAGCTCTGCCGCGCCAGCGCGGCCCACGCACCGCAGCGCAAACGGCGGCGCTCGCCGCCACAACATCCCGCTCCGAGACAGGCATCCGCGCAGGAACTACAGCTCCCGTCAGGCCCACGGCTGGCGGCGGCCGGCGGGCCTGTCGGGACCTGCAGTACTCCGGTAGCTCCCCAGCCAGCGGGCAGCCCCGCGCTCCGCCGGGCAGCCCGGCGCCCACCCCCGCCGCGTAGCCC
>VZTE01005528.1:347464-469592 GCA_013397775.1 Eulacestoma nigropectus
GCCGCGCCGCCTCCCGCACCGCCCGCCCGGAGCTACCCGCCAGCACAGCCGCCATCTCACGGCCGGGCCCGCGGGGCGGGGCGCTCGCAGCCTCCTCCGCGCCGCCGCCCGCCTCCTCCGGCCTAGGCGTCATGGCCGCCCCCGTGCTCCGGCGCGCCGTGCTCTGCAGCGGGAGCGCCCTCGGCGCGGCCCCAGGTCGGTGCGCTGCTGGCGGGGCGGGGGACGCGGCGCTGGTGGTCGTGGTTGCAGGCTGCGCTGGGGAGTGTGAGCAGGGACGGGGTGCTGCGCAGGGACTTCATTCACCTTTCCCCCTTCCTCTGTATGCATATGTGGAATTGGAGATAGCTCAGAAGACGTTTTATGGCTAGTATGTAGTGCAGGAGAGTGTTCGCAATTTGTTTTTAATAGATAACCTCCTGTGCCGATTTCACAGCTCGACATGGTAGGACCTGCCCTTTTGGGTCAGGGGAAGCCACGCGGAATTGTACGGAGGCCGCCAAACCCGCGGCAGTGCGTGTTCAGCAAAACTGGAACCGGCGGTGACAGAGGCGCCAGCAAGGCTGGTGTTTTGGAAAAGCTAAAGATGTGACCTTTGGGAAGAAGTGAGCCCAGTAACGTTTGGGTACAGTGTGGTGGTGATGGGTGGCTGTTGCCGCCCTCGCCGAGCACGCGTTTCTCTGCGCTGCTTCCTGGTAGCTGCAGACGCGCGGCCCGACCGCGCCGCTCCGCTCTGGGCGGGGGCCGCTGCATCCGCGCGAGCAGCGCCGGCCTGGCCTCGGCGCTCGCACACGCAGGGCTTGTGCTGCGGAAAATAGCCCCTGAGAGCCTCGTGCTGCGGAAAATAGCCCCTGAGAGCCTCGTGCTTGCTAGTGGCTTCCTTAGCTCTGAATGAATGAACGAATTTTTCTTTATGCTAAAGAAAAAAAACCAACAAAGAAAGACCCAAAATCCGCCACACCAAACCCCCCGGATCTTATGTGTGCCTCTTTTATCAACATAACGAAAAAGAGTGCTAAAGGAAATGCTGCCAACCAACCAGAAATACCGTATTTTCTTATTTTCTAACTGTTTGGTAGAGTGTTGTACATATTTTTGAAGTCTGCCTGTGGAATTCTGTGTTCCGGATCTTTTTGACAAAAGTTTGCTGAGGTGTTCAGTGCTGGATGTGTGTGTATAATTGCATGTCAGGATGGTAAGAAGGACCAAAACGAAACGTTTAGTGGTAGCAGATAGATATTTAGATAAAGACTTGGAAGTAATTACTAAGACTTCTGTGTAGCATTGTCTGTTTTTAAAACATTCTTATTTCATAACATTACTTCCTGCAACCTTCTACATGTATTTCTGTATCTTCCTTCAACAAATTTTATCCAGATGTTCCTCATGCATTTTCAAGACCTCATAATCTGTGACTTATATACAAATTCTTCCAGCTGAAGCATTTTCTGGTTTGTTTCAAAAGCTAGCACAGCATCTTGAGCAGTTTTGGTGGCACAAAGAGTATTTGGAAAAAGTTTTCAAAAATATTTTAGTGAGTCTGCACTTCACAGGAGATGGAAGAATGGAGATTATAAAACTGAAACTATTTCCGGTGAGACACGCCTCTAATAGGTGGAAAAAATAACCATTCAGCAACAACAGAAAAGTGTGTTTGTGTGTAGCCATTTTTTTTTTTGCTTATGCTTTTAACCTACATTTAGCTAATTGCTAACATTTGATGAAAAAGGTCTGTGTGCACAAAGAAGTTGCTTTAATTGTTGTTTGAGGGGTTTTTCTACCTTCACAAATTTGCTATTTTCTTAAATACAGAGTTTAGATTTGGAAGTACTTGTTTCATGCTGAAAAAAAACTTTCAGGGAAAGCTTTTCAGTTTTAAATATTACAATGTAATGGCTCATCCACATACAAAGAATCTGAATTGTTACATTAATAGCTACTGACATAAAGGCAGTTTGATGCATCCCACTTGGTAAATGTGAAAGAAAAAGGTGGTACCTAATAAAATGTTTGTTTAGAGTTGTGTAAGAAACCCAGCTTACATAGTGATTTCTCTTTTCATTAGGTCGAAGATCTCTTCTTTCTTCAGCCTATGTGGATAGCTCAAAATGGGAAAAAAGAGAAAAAGAGGAGCATAGCCTGGGTGAGAAAAGTGTGTTTCTTGTCTCCACTTTGTCTAATTAATTGCAACCTGAGCTCATTTTTGGCTATCTTATCATCTGTAAATACTTCAAAATAAAGTGTGTGAAACAATCTGCTTCTGAGCTTCTATGTCAAAAAGTGCTCAACATGTTAAAAATTTGTCATGTATATTCAAAGCTATAGTGCAGAAACGAGTTAGAATTAGCCTATTTACTTAAGGTTTGGTTTCTGCAAGCTGATTTTTCTTTTACAAAATCCCAAGTGTATGACTGTCTCTGACTGATATCTTCATTGACATTGTTTTAACAGTACTGCAGTGTGAAAAAAAGCTATTCTATAAGTATTACAGGACAATTGTATTTAAAGGCATTTTTAAAAGACGTAATTTTTGTCAGGGTTTTGCAGTTTCTTCTTGAATTACAGATTTGTTTAGGAGGAGATGGGGAATGGAGTTAAGCTTTTTCTGTTCAAGAAGTTATATGTTAAACTGTATCTGCACATGGTACTGAGATCTGTGCAAATTTTATAGCTAGATTATTTGTCTAGATTACATTTGGAATGACATTCCACTATCTTTTTGGTGACTACGTTAAATAGCATCTTGCAAAGCATTTTTCCATGCTAAAGATAGATTTTCATTATTTTGTGCCACAAGTGTTTTAGAGACTCCTTAATTCATAGTCTGTTTTCATTCCTGGGCCCCTGAACTGTGGTTGTCACTTGCAACACAGATTATGAGGCTGAAAGAAGAATCAGCAGGTGAAATTTAGGGTCTTTTGTCAGGTAGGAGGACAGACAAAATGATCACACTGATGTTTTTTATGCACTAATTTGTTTCTTTTATTTGCCTATGAGCATCTAGGTGGATATCGTCAATATGTTGTACTGTACATGGGTCAGAAACAGCCAGTGGGTCCTCATGACTGTAGCTTGGATCCTGCAGAGACTGTTAATACCTTGTTACACTTTGCTGTCAGTAGGACTGCTCATGCAGTGTATTTTGGGCTGTAGCCACAGATTTGTGCCCTGGGATACATTTGAACTAGTCACCTCCAGGTGAAAATGGGTTCTTATTTTGACAAATGTCATAGCCAATAGAAATCCACTGTAGAAGAAAACGTTGTACCAGTGCTGGTGCAGTCCATGTTTGGCTTTCTCCAGGCCTGGCAAGACCTTCTGTGGCTGTTTGGCGGGCACAGTTCTTGCCACTCCTCCGCTGATGATCTTGAGCCAAAGCAGATGTCTATTCCATGATTTTCAAAGAACTGCTTTGCATTTTCGTTTTGTGTTCACAGAAAAGAGAAAACAAGTTAACACTGTGTCAGCTGTATTAGCATTTTCAGAAAGGAGACAGCCATGCAGGCGTCTGCTCTGTAGCTGTCAGTTGTATGGTTGCACATAAAATCTCGTCTGTACTGGTGATTATAGCTAGAGTGAGTTCCTTGTGTTGAGGACATGCTCTTTTATTTGTGTGTTTCAAACGTTGTTTCAGAACTGTTGTTATGCAAAACTATGTTGTGAGGATACTTTTAAAGGAAAAAGAAGTATTTTTTGATTTAAAGTCAGTTCCATTTCTCTGCTGCAATGATATGCTATCCCAGACACAAACTCATTTACTTGTGTCTGTGTAAGACATGCTTTATTGTCTTCTCTGTAACTTCAGTTTAGAATCCAGGCATGAATGAGTTTAGCAAACTTCAGTATTGAAAAATGTATGGGAAAGAGCAGGACTGTATTTTGTGTACCGAAGCACTTTTGTTGAAGAAGATAGGAATTGAAAATGTGTTAATTTGCAATTTGCAAACTGCTTTCTGGTAGGAAGATACCTGCTTAGAAGTAATTTGGATTCCACTTACTAAAAATGAAGTACCAAGGAAATCAGAATCCCAGGGGATGACAGAATCCAGGTGAGATAGGAAATTTGGTTTTTTTGTTAGAAAGGTTCACAGTACCTAAATTGGCTCATCTGCAACACCAGATGGCGGTGCTGTCCTTAGAGACATGAATAATTTCCTTTCAAAACCTTGTTCAGTACAAAGCTGTTGTTCTTTCCAGTTATGTGGAAATAGAGATAAATGTAGAACATACCAATTCTTAGGGCAAAATACTTGCCTTGGCCTTTATATTTTAATTGGATCTTTAAAATAAAACAAGGCTTTTTTTATAGCACCGATTAGCCTGTGAATTGAAGTATTAGCTCTGCCCATGGCTACCAGGACCGGTAAACTTTGCATCTCAGTTGTATCTTCATTCCCCACCACTGGATCAGAACTCTGTCTTGAATGAACAACTTCTAAGAATACAAGGGTATAAATAGAATAAAAGTGACCTTACAGGGTGGCCAGATCTCCCACTTACTGATAATGTGCTACTTGCTGATGTGCCTACATTCTGTGGATAGGTACACACTGTAAATCAAACTGAAACCGTGATCATTTCCTAGGCCACCAAATTGGTATTAGAAGTTACAAGCACTGACTTGGAAGGTGAGGGTCAGTATTTTCCCAGTCATTGTCCTGAACCATCCTGTTGCAGGCAAAAAGATGTTGAGTTTTTCCGAACAAATGAAAAAAGAAGTGAATGTGATATCTCATATACCAGTGTTCTAGACATCACTGTGAAGTCATGGTCTGAAATTAGATGACCTAAGCTTATATTTATGGTTTGTTTTGTTAATTTAAATCCATTGGATTCTTGAATATGCAGTAATACATTTTTAGGGAAGTTCATAAATTTATGGAGTTAATCTTGTAGAAATGTATTTTTAGGCAGCATATATGAGATACTGTAGAGACTAGTGGTTTTTTTGATGAGTCAGATAAAAGCATTTGCAACATGTATCTGTTAAAATGTATGTAGAATTTTGATTTGGCCATTAAAATACTGGTTTAGTTTATACACTAACGTAAGGACTCAGGTTTTACCGCCAACAATGCTAGGAGGCTTGGACATTCACATGCTTGCATTCTAGTACTGCTGTCAGGATGTTTTAACTAAGAAGAAGCTTTAATCTTGATTATTGAATAGCGGCTTATGGAGCAGACTTGATTTACGAAAGGTGGCTGAATTATTTCAGATTATGAATATTTCAAATTATGAATGTGAGAAAAAAAAGGCTTGTTTTAGGTGCTCTTCACAGAAAACAAGCTAGGAAATAATTACTCACTGCTAGTAATTCCTGTAATACTACTACTGCAGAAACAGCAACTTGTCTGAAAACAAAGCTAAGTTTCCCGTTATCTTCATTTGGTCTGCTATTCTTTTAGATTTAATCAGCCCTAATTTTATTGTTACTCTTACACTGGAGATGATAGATAAGTGCTTCATGTTTATATGGAGCTCATAGATAAGTGCTTTCCGTACTATAGAACTGATGGAGAGTTTCAGCTTTGTAGACAGCATTGAAGGTCAGTCATTAAAATTCTGTGTGTGAACTCTCTTAGAGGATGCTGTTGTATAATGGCTAACAGTCTTGCGATCTTATATTCATGGCATTGTATTCATTTGTTTTATATTCTGCTAAAGTAGTCAATGTTTTTTAAAGTGGGCTCTTCATCTTCATGCGCACCTAGACAGAAGAAATGCCAGAAGAAATGCCAAGCTCAGGTTTTGAGTGTGGCCCAAAAAAATGGTCATAGGGATCACCTTGTAGTTTTGGGAGGGTGATGCATAACAAAAACAATTCTGGATTAGATAAACGAACTCTGAGTCTCAGGTCCATGTTGCTGTGTCATCAACCATACCAGATTTTGGAGCAAACACTTCTTTCCAGCTGTCTCAAGATGGAGATTAAGAATGGTGAATGACGGTTGACTTTGTTCGTTTAGGCAAGGACCTACCCAGTGCTTTGATCTAGATAAGCTGAGTTGGTTGCAGTATCCCTTCTTTTTAACTTCTAGCACTGTTGAGAATACTCCCTATGCCTTTACCCATGTGCTTCATCATGTCCTTTGTGAGTGCTGGAGAGATGGGTGATAGAGTCAAATACAGACACTTCTTGTGAGGATATTCCCATGTAAGTTTCTTTACCATTAAAAAATTCCATCTGGTTTTTCAGTGGTTATCTTGTGTATCATGGCCTTGATATAGCCCACATCACCTCAGCGTCCTGCGCTGTCTTTTGTACGAGCTGGTACTGACCTTGCTGACTTTGCCACAAATTTCCATTTGCTTTCATGGTCATGTGAAGTTTGCCTTCTGTCAGCCAGAAGATAAATGCTCATTTTGTGTTTTGAAGAACTCAGGAAGAAAGTTGTTATGTAAACAAGGAATACTGCTATGTGGCAGACAGCAGCATTGTACAGAGTAGGAGTCAACTCTTTTAATCTAAGTCAGGGCTCTTATCATTTTACTGAAGAGAAAACTTCACCCATGTACTGTAATTTGATGGATTACCTGTAAAATCAGAGTAGCAATGAATGTCATTTGTACTGTTAAAACTGTACCCTCCAGTACTCCTGTACAGGTGCATTTTTAAAGTAATAAACACTGATACCACTTGTTCTGTGGACAGCATGCCTCAGAGACACAGTGTGTTAATGGTGCATTGCTGTTTCCTGCCTCTGACAACTTTGCAGGAATAGAAGGCTTAGTCAGTTCTGATGTGGTGCTGCAGTTTCTGCTTACGTCGCATTTCATTGGCAGGTGTGGAGGCAGGATGACCTTTTTGGAAAAATAATTGTAAAACGAGCCAACGCATCAGTTCATCAAGGATGGCCAGCGGTCCTTACTGAGAGGTGTCAAAGGAGTGACTCACTTAATAACAGTTGTGAAGGATGAAGCGAGTTCCAAATGTTGCAGAGGGAATGTGTTCGATTCCTGTCCTCAAGACGGAGGAGAGTAGCAAGAAAGAATATGATTGAAGTCTCTAAAGCTTATAGATTTGATATCATCAGTTCACGGTCAAAGAGATGACATTAAGCATATGTTGAACAGTTTACTCTTTCCAAGTCATCTTTATTTTCCAGGAACAGTACAAAACTAAACCTCCTAATTAAATTAATTTAACTTCCAATTAAATTCATTAAATGCAATGGCTGGCTACCTGTTCAACAGTCAGAAGTTTAAGTTCCTGCATGGTCAGATTAATATTGTTACATGACTGCTGAAGCAGAATGCTATAAAGTTACTTAGCTACTGGCACAGTGCCCCATTTGATTAACAGGTTTTCTTTGGATTGCTGTTCGTGACTGTAAGGTTTATCAGTATGGTACGACATGTCTCCGTGTCTGATTGTTCACCATAAATTAAAAATCATGCCTAAAGTACTATTCAGCATATGCTAGGCTTGAAAACAAGTGGGAATTTTAAGGACATCTGCTAATTTTTTGTTTTAGATTACTTAAATTAGTTACACTAATTTCATCCTGCACATGATAGAGTAGTTTACTTTTTTCCCCTTTTGTCTAATAAGTTAGGATCATCATGTTGAGAACTTCTTAATGTATTATTTTCTGTTAAAGTGTTCCACAATAATAGAAAATACTGTTTTCAGACAAATGAGATGTTAAGAACCCAGAATTTGATTTCATGGATATAGGTTCTATTCTAGGTTATATGATGGCTCTGCAGATTTTCCTCTTGTGCCAGTTGATTAAACACACTCTTTTTCTGCTTTCTCCAGCTGACTTAGCCCACTTAATGGACAGAACTTATGAAAGAAAACTGCCTGTCAGCTCTTTGACGGTAGCCCGGGTAAGGAAATAAATCCCAATCATTAAGTGGTAGAAGGGACTGTGGAATGCTTGTGTAATCAAGTGAGCTGAGAGGAGATAGATGATGTCATCTCTGTTGGGAGTTCTGGGATTGTAAATGTCTTGTTATACTGTAAGATTGCTGTATAAAGCTGTTTTATTGATACTTTGTCCTCACTAGTTAGTACCCAGACCATAGAGTCTTCAAAACACAATTTTTTTTTCTCGGTAAAAGCAGGCCTCACTGTTACTGGGTTGTGTATTTCCCTAATATGTGTTTCCTGCCTTCCTGTGGTTTCTGTCTTTGTGAGAGCTTTAAAGCCTTCTCAGGCACTGCATAAGAACCCAGGCTGCTAAGGGAATGCATTGAATTAGTACACTGCACTGTCTGTCTTCCTGCACTTCCAGGCCTGTTTCAGAGTGAGGTGGAGGTGGACATATTTTGCTTTTATAGCTTTCTTTCATTGCAGCAGACTGAGGCAGAACAAATGCTGATGTGGGTTAAGCAAAGCCATTATTTTACTGGAATTAGTAACCAGTTCCATCCTCTGGATGAGTTAATCTGGAAAGGGGGAGGAAAAGCAGAGATACGAGATCTGTTTTTAAATTCCTGTGTAAATGAGTATTTGTAATGAACAGGAGAATAAATATGTCACTTGTTTAAAAAAAAAAAACAAAATGACAAACTAATTTCAGTCTTCAAAATTATCCAGAGAAGCTGAGTTACCTCTGTAATAGCCCTAATTAGTAATACCACTAATTAGGATAATTTGCACCACTAATTGAGGTGTCACAGAATGCTTTGTTCAGTTATAAGAGCAAGCATTTATGCAGATCAAGCATTCTTGACCATTGCTTCTGAGAGAGTGTCCATGAGGGATATGGGTGTTCATCTCTCTTTTATGAAGATGTATTCCTTTCCTGCTTTGGGCTGACCTCCCTGGAGAAATGGCATTTTCAGATTGTCAAACAGCCCCACTTTCCAATACCTGGAACTGACATCAGATTCTTATTTTCTGAAGTGTAGGTAAAGCACACAGGCATGGTATTGCCATGCTCAGAAAATGAGATCTCTATGTATACAGCATGCAAGGAGAATTAAGAAATGGGAGATCAAATACCGGGCAGCTGAAATCATTCTTTTTAGCTCAGGCTTTGGTTAAAGAGAAGTACTGACCTTGAGAACGTTTGTGTATTCTGAACTAAAGGTATTATATTATGAAGATGCTGTAGTGTTCCAGCATCTTTATGCTTATGTAAGTGAAATGTACAGGAAAACAGGATTCACTGTTACCATAAGACAAAGTCTGGTTGAAAACTTGACTTGTATTTAAGTGATTGATAGCACTGGGAGTTTTGTAAGAAGACAAGATTGTAAATGAGAGGACAATTGTGCTTTACAGCATGGGGGTTGATTTTTTTCTTACCATTATTTGTAAGTGTACTGAAATGCAAAATGTTGCTATCCCTGTGCTTCAGAATATACAGTATGAATAGGCACAACTGTAGGGAAAAGAATATTTTTTGGAAAAAGAAATGAGGCATGTCAAGACTCACTCAAAATTGTGGCAAAAAAATGTAAGGAACTGAATGTATGCTTAAAATAAAGGGTGTGATTGAAGAGCAAAAGATTTAGAGGAACAGCAAAAATACAGGATACTGAGCTGTAGGTATTTGATCATCAGATGGCCTTCAAGGTGCATAAAGTTTCTCAGAATTAAGGAAAGGAATTGTCTCAGTTTAAAAAGGTTTGAGTTTTAGCAGTCTAGAAGGAACCAGACTTAGGAGCAAGCAAAGATGTGAAGAATTCCAGTACTGTCAGACAGCAAAATGTGCTAGACAAATGTGTTTTGTTATTGCATTTCTTCTAATATGCTTTGTGTGAGTGCTCCCTTTTTAAGCTTTTATTTCTTATTTTTTAATCAGTTTGTGGACAACATTTCTTCACGAGAAGAAGTGGATCAAGCCGAATACTACCTTTACAAGTAAGCATCTTTTCCCCCAGCATGAACTTTGAGTTATACAAGTAAATACCACGAAGTCATGTCCTTTGAAGACTGACCCTTTCCAGCTTCCTAGGTTTGATTTCTCTCTTGCAAAGTATGCACATCTACTTGTCTTACAACTCACAGCCAAGGGCTTTCATGGGAACTTCTCCATGGCTATGGCTGCCCTTCTCTGGACGTCTGGCATTGTCTCCTGTCAAGCATGTTAATCTGAGATAGTGACCTAGCAGCTAATGCAACCTCCAGCTGTGGTTTACAATTAGAGATGCTGAAATTACAAGGAGTCATGTTTTTCACAGTTTTTCCTTCTGATACTCTTTTTTGTTCTGAGTCATTAGTTATCTAAATTGGCTATATGATATTTAAATGTCTTAAGCGGAGGACTCAAGGAAGCTTGTTTCCTTAGAGCACAGAAAAATGAAAGTGGGCATCCTGTGGTAATGATCAAGTCAAGGCTGAATGAAATACATTATCCCCTTAGTACTTTTATGTTTCCCAGATAAGCTGTGTAGTTCACTTTATGCATGGGTTGTTAGGGTTTTCAGCAACTATTTTTGTGTTGATTGAAGTGTGCAGGGTACCTTTCCTGGTAGTGTCAAGTTGAATGCTTGCTTCCTTCAGATCAATTCCTCTTAATATTGACTTTAAGAGGGTAGCAATTCTTGCTGATCACTAGAATAAATTAGTTCTTTAATGATGGTTGCACACGCATTTTGAGAACTAAGTTCTGTCAAAGCGCATGAGAGAGCGTCCTTGCAAATAATGTCAGGTTGTTATTTGTGAATAATAATGATTGAGTTTTTTTTAGTTACGGTGTTTTCTGGATAGCTGGTTTAGGTATATCCACAGTTTTGAGTATGCGACTGCATTAGACTTCAGGTGTCCCTGATTCTGTGGTACTATTGGGACAGTATTTGGACCTTGGAACTCCCAAGATGGAAACAATAGAAACCCAGCTGGTTAATACTAGCAATATCCTGTAGTTTAAGAATAAAAGTAGGAAGAAGATTCTTTCACAGAGGGGAGGTTAGTGGAGTTTTCATTCCTTTTGATCAAGATTTCATTAGTCATATCTGAATCTGTGATCAGAAATCAGTTTTCCATCCTGCAACAGCAGAGCTGAAAACAGGAGAAGGTAAAGCCAGTTTAATGCAAGCCCTCAAGTACCTTTTAGTGACATTCTTGAATGCATTATATTATGCCAGATGTACTTAAATCCTCTCCGATGGAGTCAGGCCCTCTAGGGTCAGGGATTCCAAGAGACCTTTGACTTCCCTGACATGCAATGCAAAGTGTGGTAGTTTTAATTGCTAAGTCTCAAAATGGTGCAGATAAAATCCAGATAGTGATGTGTCTGTAATGTATCTTGCAGGTTCTTTGTTCTTGAAAAAAGAAGTTCAGAAAGAGTGACAAAAAATTAGAAGCATAAAAAATGGTCCGTAGTAAGAGGGAGAGAATATTATGGGAATCTCTAACATGTAAATGTCCTTCTTAGTCTTAATGTGTGCCTGGTTAGTACACTGGGTAAAAATACAGGATTTCTATCTTTAAGAACACATTCTAATGGAGAGAGTTACAATTTGAAAATAATTATGATTACTTACTATTTTCCTAAGATAAAATTCTCCGGTGTGTGGTGAGAGTATAGTTATGTGCATATCAAATATAATCATTTTTCATTGATACAGATTTTAGTAGTCTATATGGAGAAAATAGAAAAATATTGACATATCACATGGCTTGTCAGACATGCTCTGGCTGGAATTTTTCTTCTGTGTGTCCCCGTAATGCTGCTTTGTTTTGGTGTTGCAAAATGCTTAGTCTTTTGGTGATGTTAGCATCAATTTTCAAGGAGACTTCATTCCAGCATTGATCCATGAAACTATTCTCAAAATGGACGTGTATGCAGGTAGTGAAACAGCATAGAGAGGTCTGTAATTCTTGTAAAAATCCTAATTATAATAGCATTTTCTCTGTCAAGTGAAAGTAAGTGTTCTGGCTTCAGGATATAGGAGATGTGGTAGGTATTTGCAAGACCCTTTAGTTGATCTTTGCATTTTGCACTTAGGCTGGAGGTAAAATGAAAGATGTTTTTATAAAGATAGGTCTTTGCAGCTGGGAGGATGTTTGACACTGGAAAGTGTCCTGTGTAAATGGCTACACCATGAAACATAAATGAGGGGGGTAGAGAGGGAAAGTTAAGAAGCGGTGAAACTTTGACAAGAAATCTCTTTTTCTGCCTTAATGAGAAAGTTCCAAGCACAATTTTTCTTTTATTTAAGGACAATAAACTTCTAAACAGGAGAAAGGCAGTATCAGAGTAAAACCGCTTTTATGTCTGTTTTTTATGTTTTATGTCTTCTGAGGTATACAAATGTGTTGCAAACAAATGTCATGTACGTGGCCTGGTAAGTTGACTGTATGTGCCTTTGCTTGAACATAAATCATCAGAATGCTCCCAGAGTCCTGTGGTTTTTCCCTTAGCTGCTGTAGAGTAATAACAAGGGGGACTTGATATCTCTCCTCAGTGTTTGGTGCCTCTGGCAATCTGAGGTGAAACGTAAACAGTTCCAAGGCCCTTACAAGGTTGGAAGATGTTCCTGGTACAAAAGGCAAACTGCCTATGGGAAGAATCAGAGGGAAGTAATGACATTTCCATGCTTGCAGTGTGGGGTTTTCCTGGAGATGGGAGTAACAAAACTTGTCATTGTTAGCTTTGTGGACTGGAGGCTTTCCTTCTATTATGTGAGGCAGAACATATTTTCAAAAAGTAGTATTCTGGAGCATTACTATAATGCATTAGGATCCCAAAATAAAATATATGTATTATATTTAGACCTATTTCAATTTTCTATCCTTTTAAAGC
Source organism: Eulacestoma nigropectus (assembly GCA_013397775.1). Classification (NCBI taxonomy): domain Eukaryota; kingdom Metazoa; phylum Chordata; class Aves; order Passeriformes; genus Eulacestoma; species Eulacestoma nigropectus. Next base: position 360,169 of record VZTE01005528.1, read on the forward strand.
AGTGGATCTCCAGCCATACTGCCTCCACAGAGGATCTTGAGCTCTCAAGAATAGCTGTGTGGAAACTGCTATACTACATTGTGGAACATGTCAGTAAGATGGTAAAGGCCAGTTTGAGGCATGATGTCATCTGCTTTCAGTGCTCCTCTTTTTGTTCTCTTCTGAATACCTCCCCCGCTCTGTTAACTGTCAGACTTAAAAAAAATTCTTTCATCTCCTAGGATCCCAACAAAAATTCTAATCAGAATGCAGAGCACTTTCAGCCAGATCAAAGATCTGCAGTTCGCCTTACTTTGTCCTGTCTCACTGAGGTGTCACTGTTTCACACATCAGGGTGTTTTTCATATGATTGAAACATTAGCATAATGGAGAGAGGTTTTGTGATGAGGTAACTGCTGATTTTGTATGTAGGTTTTATGCCAACAAAGATTTTTCAATGTGTGTGAAAAGAATTGGTGAAGTTTTTTTTATGTTGAGATTCCTCAAGAGAATTTTTAATTGCGTTAAACTAATGACCCACTGTGTAGAAAAAAGTATACACACTGTCTGCAGAATGTGTTTGTACATGCATGTGCTCTGCAAATTCTTGCACAATCTGCCTAGATTTTTTGTTACCTTTTGGTTGATTGGTAATTGCTTTTTTGAAAACAGACCTGTTTCTGCAGACTTCAGGATTTATTACCTGGGGTCCATACTTAATTATAAGCACAAAATGGGACAATAGCAAATGATTAGAAGTTACTCTTAGATGTGCTATTTTTTATAGAATCATAGACTTGTTTAGGTTGGATGGTTGTCGGTTACAATTTCGAAACCTGATTTCAGCCTTTAAATAATTTTGAGACTGTGATCTCTGTACATATGAAATTGTGTTTTTTCTTAATAATACCTGTTTATCACTGCTTTTAGGGCAACATTACATGCAAAATAAGTTTCACCTGCACTCTCTGTATTTGCATGTCTGTTCTGTGGGTGTAGAACTTGCACTTTCATACCAGTCGAGCAGTTTAGCTTCTGAAAATGTTTTTACTCTAAAGTATTGTTTATAATAAATTATCACCAAATGGACCAAAAAAAGTGTATTCCTGAATGATATTTGCATGGCATTCATTGTCTTTGTTTCTGTATATATATCTACAGTACATAATGAATACCATTAACCTGTTCCAGCACAAATAGAAGAGATGTAGACACAGTCCTACAACGTATTTAGTTCTTCCTTTGAGATGTTTTCATTCTCTTAAAGCTGTAGGTGAGATAGACTTCATTAACTGATCAGGTCTTGGTTTTCAATGCCTTTAGAGAAATATATGGGTTAAAAAAAGGCATAAAAATAAATGAGTCGGAAGTATCTGCCTGCTATCCAAGTTATGCAGCAGTTATATTTTGAAATTATATTGAGAAGTGGTGGAAGTGTCTGAAGAGAAAAATACACTTTGTAGGCAGAATGATATGTTTTACCAGTTTGGACACCTGCCTAGGTGGAGTGCTCTGAAATAAGTTCATTTGCAAAAGATTTGGGCAGCTCTTCAACAGGTAGGCAGGCACAAGGAAGGGAAACACCAGAGAGATTTACGTCATTAGAATGTTTACTTATTTTCATGTGAATGACAGAAATACTAGTGTTTAGTGCTGTTCCACTATGGTTGCCAGTGTGCAATGCTGCTTTATGTGAAGAAATATTGGTCGCTATCCAAGCCAGTGCTGTCAGATGTAAGTGTTCTGGCTGTAGGGACTCCACTGTGCTTCTGGCTCCAGTGTTCCCTCATTTCTGTACTGAGGGGCACATGTTCTTACTCTCCCTGTCATGTTTCACCGTTTCTTTGTTGTCGTCATCTGTGGTTTGTCAGAGTCTGAACTGTCGGAATCTTTGGAAAAAACAATTAGTAACTACGTTTCAGAACTCGGAGCCAAATTTTGGCAAGCCTTATCCTGTAACCACATCAGATTTCGGTGTGCTCAGTGTAACGTACTGTGAAGTGCGAGAGAACCATCAACAAAGATAGAACACTGAAGAGCATTCAGAAAGATCTTTTCCTGTAATACATGCCTTTTCAGTCATCTGCTTTTCATAATTCATCTGTCTTTTTGAATACACTTTTCTGTAAATTTCACAGAAACGACAAGAACTTTATAGGCACTGCATATAAAAGCACAAAAAGTTAGAGGCTTTCCATCAACACTTTTTTTTTTGTACCATTTGTTTTTTGTTTTTACCCAACACTAGAAGGGTAAGCATTTGGATTTTAAAAGCTTCATCTTTAAAATAATAGGAAAAGAACGATTCTGCTACAAACAGAATGCAATATCAATGTTGGGGGTGATCTGTCCTCCTCCTCCACAATATTTCAATGTCAATAGAAAGACAAAGCCAGTCAGATTCAGAAATTGACAGAAGTGACTTGGTCCACCAAGTGGATACGTTTTTCATTTAGTATTGGAAGACAGGCTTTCATTACAGTTCTTGGAGAAAAAGAATATTAGCAGAACTTCCATACCTTTCACCCAGCATCTTTCTTGCCAACAGCTCAAAGCTTTCTGTCTAGTAGCTTCTGCTGGAAATAGTCTGAAGTACAATGTGACCAGATCTCAACTGTTGTACTCATATATTGAAGGAGAAAGGGCAATTTTGTATCAGAGTTTGACCCATACTCGTCCTTAAAGGTCAATTTTGCTGTATCCGTGGCATTCCAAATGTTGTTTAGTAAACCTCTGCATCAGCAAAAAGCCTGTCTGGAGGCAGATCTTGCATTATGTTTTAGAAATACTGAAAGTCCAGACAGAGCTTAAGTGCAGCCAAAAATGTAGAGAGCAAGCTGTTCGTATGAATACAAATGACTGGGACAGACTAAAACCTTTTATAAGCTTCAGAATTTAAAACAATCACAGGCAAAGATCTGTTCCTTTGCTAGCTTTAGTTAATGACTAATACGACTAATAATTGTAAAGATATACTGGAGAATTGACTCCATCTGGCTTCCCCTGCAAGGAATTTGAGGTTCCACTACAGCCCCTGAGCAGCAACAGCAGTCAAAGCTGGTCTCCAATCCCATGTAAATAGAAGAAAAAAGCATATGAAGTTAATGTTTCTATTGAGTTCCCTGTCTTTTAGCTTTACTAAATACTGTTAAACAGTACAGCAGTCTTTCCTCTTTCAGTTATGTTGAAAGTGGCAGCTACCAGCATAAACCCATGAATTTTTATTAGGCTTACAACCAGAACCAGAGCTGCCACAGTCCCTTCCTTAGGAACTGTTAACTTTGTGATTATTGTATCCATCAACCTAAATCATTCTTTTGTGTGATGCAAATATGTATTTCCTTTTTGGATCAAAATAAATACAGTAGAAAAATAACTATGAGCTGCTTGTTACTATGAACTTTTTATGGAATAATCTTGACATGCTGTAGACCAGAGCTGTCTTATTGCAGGTAGGTTGATTAGAATTAGAATTATTTGAACTGTTGATCTCAGTTTAAATCAGCAAGCAAGAAACCTTAGTTCAAATAAAATATTTTAATAATGTTTCATGTTTATAATTTAGATTACTTTTTAAAGAAAGCCTTATTTCTGTTTTCTGGCAGCAGAAAACAAGTTCTTCAAAGCAGTTTCATTTCTTTGGAAGAATTGTACTCAATTTGGAACCATTTTCTTACTGATCAAAGAGACAGTCTTGTGTAGATACTTTGAAGGTTAACAAGTATTTCTTTCCAGGTTTATTTTACATATTTGATTTTCTTCTAAAAAAAAAGAGAGAAATGTTTACCGGAGTCCTGTTTTTCCTGATGTGGACAGCCACCTTTGAGAAAGAACCTTAAATGGAAGTGCTACTTTTCTGCAAATGTTCACATTTTATGAATGTAAACATTATGTATGTAAACATAAATTATGTAAACATTAATTATGTTAAATACGACATGGAAAGCATTTAGAACATGTTTTGTATTTAAAACTTAGTAATACAGGAGATCTTGTTTTTATTTGGTGAAATAACAGATTCTCAATATGTTAGGATTTTTGTAGTTGTAGGTGCTAGTTTTTATTCCTGTTTTATTTTAGATGTGGTAAGCATGCATTCCTGTTGTTTTGAGTCACATATTACTCATTTTTGAGCTAAACTAAACATAACATAGAAGAGTGAGGAGTATATTATGTTTGCAGCTGTAGAAGGGGCAACAGTTACTGAAAATTCTGTTTTCAGTTGCTTAACTAATGACTTCTCTAGTTTGTGTTATCCTGCTTGTAAAGCTAGCTGTACAATATGCGTTTCTTGGGGAAACAAATACATTTTAATACAGATTTTTATTTGTGGGGCCTGTGAGCTGGTTTATTTTTTTCAAATAGGAATTCTGTTGATTTTTTTGTTAGCAATAATTTACAGAATTGTAGTGCTGAGTAGCACTGGGTTGTGGGGTAGGCATTCAAATGAAAATATTAGGCCGGTTTAACTTCATCTATTATTACACAGCATGTATGAAATAATGAAATAGGCTAAAAATGGGAGAGCATTTGTCCTATACTTTGGTAAATTCACGTTTTTGTGCTGCTGCAACCAGCATACTCAAAATGCTGAACAGTTTAAATGTCACAAACAGAGGGCCGAGTACAAAGTCAAAAGGCTTCCAGACCAGGCTTTACTAATGTCAGTGATCAAGATTCTTTTCCTGTAATCAATAGTAAAAGAAAGAGTAAAGGTAGTTTTTGAGGTAAGTTGAAATGTTATTTTGTTGCCAATAATGGTGATTTTCCGGGGGGTGAATCAGAGTGTTCCTGGCTTAAATGGACTCTGCAAGCAGCTGTGGATGAACTTCTGATGAGTACAAGAATTTTGTTGAAAATGGATTTTTAAGAAGAGGATGAGTATTTAGAGCCTGTATTGTGTTAATTTTATTATGGAAAAAATTTAGTTAAGAGTTGGAGAGTGAAGATATGCAGTAAATAGTGTCAGCTTTCACATCTCTTCATTCTGGGAAGTAGGAGTTGCATAGCTTGCCATAGCTGTTACGTTGAAAATATGTCTTGGGTAAAAAGTACATGCTGTTAAGTTGATCCACTTACCAGGATTTACTTTGTATTTTTTATTAAAATTGTTTTCTCTTATTTGTAACTAAAGGAAGGCTTATAAGAAAGTGGGCTTGGACATCCACTAAGAATGTGAAATGTTTTGAAACACTCCGGGGCATATCATATGGTAGTTTAACATAGAAAGGGATGTCTATCTGTTTTTCTATTTTTTTTTTCTTTACAATGCTTGAAGAAAAATTTTGCCAGGAGACTTAACATGAGTGCTAGTAAGGCTTATACAAGCAGTTTCATGACATTTTTGGTTTTCTTCCATGGAAATAGTGTGTGCTCTTGCAGATTGCATGGAACCAGGGCTGGGACCAAAGCATCTCTTACGTTCTGCTGCCTGAGAATTCCTATTCTACACCACGCTTATTATGAAAACTGCCAGTATGGTTGAATGATGGCAAGTCATGTGCTAGTTTGTAGGGTAGACTGATGGAGAGAAGGACAAAGGCATTAAAATATTTTTTCCTGTCGTACCTCAGCCAACGTATGAAATACAAGGCTTATGCACTATTTCAGTGAAGGCATCCCTTCATTTTACTATATGTAATGAAAAGTTCGTATGATCTTAGTTTTAAATCATTGTTACATGAAATCTTGGTTCATTTCACAGGCTTTTAAGATGAACATGGTCTGATCAAGCACATGAAAAAGGGACTACACCATCTTACTGAACTTCATAGTAGTCCAGAAGAGTGTTGTGTGCTTTGTTGGTAACAGTAAAGATGTTCAGCTTAGTAACATGATCCAGTAGAGTGGATCCAGTCTAATCTATTGTGCTCTGAGAATATCTATGGTTTTGATGCACATTGCATGGTATGTAGTACCAGATAGCAGGTGTGATACAAGTTCCAGAAGGTGAAAGCCTATGGAAATGGAAAGAACATTTAAGATGACCATGTTAAGAGATGGAGTAATGCACCACAGTTATAGATCTGATCTTACTTTGTTCTGTTATACTCCATTTTAGACAAAATGGTTTTATAACCAAAGTAAAATTATTGTGATGGGGAGGAGGTCAATTTACATTAGCATGCATATTTCTTTAGCTTGTAAATGATTGGGCATGTTAATTTTCAAGAAGCTGCCTTTTTATTTAAAAAAAAATTGGTGTTTATACTTTTGTAGGACTGAAAATGTTACATCAGCATTCAGTTATCAAGACATTTAGAAAATTACCTGATTATATCCAACAGACTGTAGATTCCTTTTTGGCCCCAGTAATAAAAGACATTTGAAAAGTCAGTAGTAAAAGCTCTATTCCAATGGTTCATTTTTTTTTCTAAATAATTCCATCTTCAGAAATGTCCAAAAATATTAGAGTGCAGAACAAAAATGAAAATAAGTAGGTATATTTATTCAGCTTGTATATATGCTTACTTCTGTATATACACTTGTGCCTGTGAAAAAGTGTTCTCCCTAAGGGCAGAAGCTTGATTGCAGACAGACCCACAAAACAATGCTTTGCTGTAATTGAATAGAGGAGCATTGAGTCAGTAGATAAGCAAAGGTCATGGTGTAACATTTTCCTGGGGTGATTTATGTGGTTATTACTCCTTCTCATTGTTTACCAGAAAAGGGAAATTAAGGCACAAATTTCTGAATATAAGATGCTCAGTAGCAAAATGAAAAAAAAAAAAAATCCAAACCAAGATGGTCATTCAGGGTGCTTAGTTTTTTGTTGGTTGGTTGCTACATTCGTTGCTTGGTTGGTTGGGGATTTTTTTGTTGTTTAAATGCTGCTTTAATAGTGAGCTATTTTTAAAGCTGCGTACTCCAGATAACATATCTGTATTGTCTGTTGGAATGAGTCCAGTTGCATTTTCTGTGCTTCTGTGTACCATCACTCTGCTCAGCTACCTGCAACTGTTCCTTCTGCCATAGTCCCTGTTACCTCTTTCTGTTTCTGACATTTACTTGGTAAATCCTTGGTTCCTAATTATGTTGACTAATCCCTGAATAATCCCTTCTATAACCTTTCTTTTGGGTTTTTTGTGGAGGGCATTGTGGGGTGGAAGAATGGTATGGGTTTGGGAAAAGCTTAGATAAAAGTCCAAACCTCTCTTGTCAGCTGATTATATCCCCTTACCTCTTTCCTAAAATCCTGACGTGCCTCTATCCCTGAAGGAGAATGTCTCCAGGCTTTTCAGCTGCCTCTCTGTCTCCCCTTTGCTGCATCAGTTTTAAAGCCTGAGGGACTCAATTAAATGTGGGGTTGGTAATTTCAGAAATAACACTGTGGTTGCTTTCAGCAGTTGGTTTCCATCTTCACCACTGATGCATCTCTGTGGGATGTGAGATTGCGCATCCCAGAGAGATGCTGGGGTTGTCCTTACCTCCCAGCTTTCATCTAGTTAATGATCATATGCATGTGTGGTGTGCCAGGTCCTCAGCTGATTGAGGCAGGTCCCTGGTAGCTTGGGGGAACAATGTCTTTTCTCTTTGGACCGGGTGAGGATTAGACACAGGATCTAGTTTAGGAATCATTTAAGCAGCAACAAAGAATGTTTTTTTGGATTTGTTGTTAAAATTGGAAAGGGATATATGGGAGAGCAGGTGATAGAAACGCCTGTTTGGTCAGCTGTAAATGTAGACACAACAAATGTTCCTTTCTCTTGCTGAAAAGTGAACAGGGGTTTTGATTATTATCCCCCCAACCCCACTCCCTTCAGTCTAGAACTTGTCAGGCTGAAAGCATACAGATTTTGGCAAGTGGATTTGCAAGCAGATTTCCACCTTTATGAGTAATAACCTTTTTTTCAAGAATTGGTGTGGAATTAAAGCTGCCTTTAATCTCTAAAGTCAACTTTATGATAATCTTCTTTATGTTGTGATTTATTTAATTCTGATCTCTCCTCTGTAACAACTGTTTTCATTTTAAAGAGGGGAAAAATACTCCTTTCTTCAAAGTTCCACTGGGGATTGAGCAGAGCTGAAGTAAATCGAGCTACAAGCTACATAGATGGCCTCTGGCAGCAGACAGCTGGGTGTAAAATGGACACCATCTCCCTCCCTCTTGTCTACACTGCCTGTGCCAAAGTTGAGTAACCAGACTGACTATATCTCTGACTGGGGGTGGATGAGGTATAGTAGCTACTATGAGGGCATGACAGCAGAGCATGTGCAGCAGGCGCGGTACAGTCGCTTTACCAGCAAAAGGATTTCTTTTTTTGTCTTCATTGAAGTTACTGTCATGCAGTAATCACTTATTTTTGCCGTTTTCCTTGCCCAGATTAAGTCATAAAGCAGCAGGTTCATCTTACATAAGATACTGTGTTTTGAAAGTCATGATTCACTGGTGAAATAAAGCCAGACTGAAATGCATACAGTACATAAATGCATAGTTGTAGTGTTTCTCCTACTCTTCTGTCTCTGTTGTCCTGTGCAGTGGGTAACATGACATGTATTAGGGCTCTATACCATGCGTTGTAGAACTGGTGCTTGTAAATGTCAGTTTGGAGCCTGAATACAAGGTCTGAGTAGGCCACTGTAACAGGGAAAAGTAGCAGGTTATCCTGGCCTTTCATTGTGGACCTATCACTAGCAGAACCGAAAGCATTAGTGAGTTATCATGGAATATGCTGAGTTGGAAGGGACCAATCAGAATCATCGAGCTCAACTCCTGGCTCTGCAGAGGACACCCCAAGAATCACACTGTGTGCCTGGGAGCATTGTCCAAGTGCTTATTTGACTCTGGCAGGCCTGGTGCTGTGACCAGTATATTTATAACTGGCAGTCTTGGATGTGTTCCTGTCTCAAAAGGGGAGACACTACAAAATACCTTTCTGCATTATGAAATCCTCTGCCTGTTTTGGGTAGCACAACCTCATTTTACTGTGCAGCTTGTAGCTACCTACGCAAGGGAACATTTGTCCTACAGTACATGCAGTACTTAAAGAGAGGTACCTGCTGTCTCTTTCTTTAAATAACAGATCTGATGGTACAGTCTTTTTCCAAAAAGAATAAGAATAAAACAATCATATAGCTGGTAAGAGCCCACAAATTTCAAGCTGCCTTACAAAATGCTTGAGTCAGGTTTGCCCTGTTTATCCTTGATTTACTTGCTGGTCCTTGGGATTGACACATGCAATGAGATAAAGGACAGTTCTATCTCACTGGTCTCAGAAGTTAGATACACTAAGAGATATGCTAACTAGATGCCTCGGAAGTACTGTGGTTGAAACAGTTGAAAACGTGTAAAGGACTTGAGCATTTTTTGTTACTCATTGCAAAAAGTATTTTTATTAGGAAAACGCATGGTTAGAAGGAAAAAGAAATACCAGTAAGCATTGCTCATTGAGACATGACGTGAAAAGTAAACAGAATAATGATGAACTACCTGGTAGGCGAGATCTGCCTATGCCCCAGTGGTCGACTTCTTTGAAATAGTTGCCTTTTTGGCAGTGCCTGTGGCTGAAGCTACAGGTATCAGGGGTTTTGTCCTCTTTGTAGGTGTTAACATTTAATATGAAAACCTTACTTGTTTAACTTGACAGCTTAGGTAGCTCTGCCTCCCCTTCACTCATGGGGTGCAGAAGGAGAGCAATACACAAGGACATCAGACTGTAGCAGTGAAGAATGGAAAGAGCACAGGTGTTAGGTCAAAATTTGGCTAACTTGAACTGTGTGCCTCTGGCAGCAAATCTGAAAAGGTGAAACCTGAACTGTGCAAATCCAGTTTGTGAAGTGTTTGGCAGCAAATGCATAGTTTGGCTCTTCCTTTGTTTAAGCTGATTACTAAGATCCATTCAGTATTTGTATTCCTGAAGCACTGTCTTCCCAGCACCTCTTTTTCGCTCTGGTCACATGGGGTATGAAACTGAGTAACTGCAGAATAAACAGTTTGGCTTGTACCCTTCTGTACTGCAGCCTTTGAGATACTCAAGAGAGAAATACATCATTTATGATCTGTGCAAGTTCAGTTGTGATCAACTGAAAAGTGTCAAGGGTTATGTCAGTGGGTGTAATGTTACAGTAGTTTGAAGCTAATGTGTGATGTATTTCTGGGAGCTATTTTGTGAACCGTAAAGAATTTGAGTCAAATAAATGGAAAATGCACAATGTTTACAATACAGACTGCAGCTCTCAGTGAATTAGGTCTCTAACAAAATTACTTTAATTTTGGCCCAGGTTAAATTTACACTGAATATTGGGCATTATTAAAAAGGTGCTGTTTGCAAATAGAATAATAGCAATGTCTAGTTAAAGGCTGGGTTTTTTTTCCTGCCATAAAAAAAAAAGAAGTCATTGTTTGCTTTTCTTGATAGCAGTTTTTATGCATATGCATGAAGTATGCCTGTTTAATATAATGTGAAAGGGATGTTCTGTCATAGTTTAATCTTAGTGCTAAAAGGCAGAAACACCTTAATGTGTGATGCAGTTCTCTCTGACACTGTTTGAACTGTCACAGAACTTAGAGTAACTGTTTTGTCTGCATGAAAGGCCCTTGGTGCTACATCTCTGTCCAGCTTGGTTAATGGTTACTGGAAAGCAAACTTCACTGTGACATCTCTGCAGTAGTTGATAGCTAAGAGATAGAGGTTTTCTAAAACCTCTGTAGTAATTTGTTTGTAAAAAATTAAGCATCTAACGAGCTTTGAAGCAATTTAATCTCTCAAATGACGTAAAATTATAGTTATCTGTGGTTGTATCTGTGACTGACTTTCTGACAGTCTTTAGTGTGCGATCGCTTGGCAAAGTGAACAGGGTACAAAGGTGGTAACAGCAACTAGAAGTTGCAAGTAGGCTTTCGCAAACATTTCTTTTTCATTTTGAGAAATAAGTTGATAACTTGTATACTAGCTTTCAGACAGGTTGAATTTGTTGAAGTAATGACAGGAATAGCTGAGTTGTAAAATGGTAACAGTCAAATCAGTGCTTTACTCATATGTACCTTTTTTTACAGCCTTGTGTTAATCAGTTTTCAGCAGTCCAAGTGAAAGAATCTAGCAGAACTGACCCTTTGTTGAGCTTTGAAACAGCAAGCTTTATACTGATGCACTTAGAAATTGCTGGGATTAAAAAGATTTCCCTGAAACAAGAAGTGTAGTATCTTGTATGGCTCTTAATGTGCCTGTTTTTGTATGCCAGGATACCAGAAAAAGATATCATTAATGAAAGAGCTGGTTTTAAATTAGGCTTTATTATGGTTGCGTGGGGACAAGCAAAGGCACTTGAGAGTATCTTATCAGAATCACTATAGCAACAGCTCACTTCATCATTCCCCGTGTATTTTCTCAGCCTCTCTTACTTTATATAGAGTGTTAGTTACAATTATATTCAAACCCAATCTTTTTAACCCTAAGTCCAGAATTATTTGACACAGAGAACTGTGTCCTTTACAGTCAATAGTTTGGGAAGATGTTGGGCTTTTTATTATTGTTGCTGTTATGACACGACCTTTTCTTCTTAGCTGTTGCTCTTTGAGTGAATTCCAGCTTTATGGTGAAAATAGTATGGATTCTTCTTGTGTGTGAGAAGAAAATTGGATTTTTCCTGACGGTCTTTTTTTAAAAGGAATGGGAGAGGTGAAGGGTGGTGGGTAACAATTATCCTGGGAAGAGCAAAAAAATACAAGTACTGTGTTCAAAAATCTGTTTATTTGGTTTCCTTCATTGCAGTTCACCTCATCATTCTGTTAAGTCAAAAAGGGGGGTTGCTTTATTCATAGTTTGTATTTGAAATAAAACTGAATGTGATATATTTACTTTTTTTGTGAAACTAAAGCAGTCATCACTACCTTGTCTTGGTAGCAATGTTCTTTCACCTACAGGTCATCTGAGGATCCCCAAGTGTCCGTTTCTAGTGAGCTAGCTGTTGACCTTCCCTTTAACCTGGAACAAGGAATCGTGTTGATACTGGATTTTTAAATGTTAAGATCTTTAGTTTCTAGCTAGATAAGGCCTATGTCTGATTTCATCTTATTTCAGGTTAGGCACACAGACCATGTTCAACCAAGCTGACACAGAGTAATACTGATTTGCGTGCTTCTGAGAAGTGAACTTCCCTTGGAGTTCTGCCAGAGAATGTATAGTTCTGAAGTACTTTGAATCTACATGCCTAGAGGAGCCTTATAGGAAACATATTTAACAGCCTCAAAGAGTTTTCCCAGGGACAAAGAGTGTGCAGAGTGTATGTTGTTTGAGCCTTGGCTTTGCTTTTCAGTCTGGATATGAACTAATTAGAATAAAGGTTTGAGGCATTTAAGGTGAGCATGTGGGATATTAAATTAATCTAGTTGTGTGAAGGATTCCTGCTTTGTGCTTTGCAAATGTTCCTAGAGGGGCTCAAGGCTGCTTGGTGTAACCTGGTGGCAAAAGGTTGGAAGAGCAGCTCCACTGCAGTTCTCTTAGGTTTACTGCCTCTGGATGGAAGGACTGATAAATAATTCAGGTATTTTTCAGGAATACCAGTAGTTGTTTAAACTATTGCAATACCAGGAATACCAATAAATTGCTTCAAACTTTGCCGTAGGCTCCTTATCTGTTGTAATGCTATTTCTTTTATGATGGCTCTTACATCTATTTATGTATAAACAAAGCATTTCTTTCATGCTGTGATAAACTGCTTGTCCATTCATACATTATTTTGAAATTTGTAAAATTTATACAGGATTTTGCAACTCTATGATTGATACTGTTTTTTCTTTTAATGTAGTAAGGCTTGTTCCTTATGTATTGCTCTCAAAGGTGCCTTAAATTCATCAAAAAGAGGAAGAACATTTAGTGATAAAAGACAACAGTGGGCAGAAATGCTTGTTGCGTCAGAAATTCAGCTTGTCATTTGTTACTCAGCACTAAAAACTGTCAGAATAGCTAGGTCAGTAAAGGATAAACTGCATCCTAGCTGGTATATGGTGAATGCTATGTGATAGTTGTTAGAAAGAGACTTTGTGAAGCTGAGCTTTCTGTGCGTGAATGTGGTTTTGAGCAATGCAGTAGCTACCCTGAAACTACTGAAGAGGGTTTCACTTACTGGAAGAGGGAGGTTACCCGGGTCATATCCTCAGTCTTCCTAAGTAACTGTGTAGTGTGTAATTCTATCCAAAACTTCTCCTCTTCTAGATCTAGTCTTATTACTAAGCTTAAGGGTTAAGAAAAAGGTGAACCTGTAACATTGGAGGGAACAGAAATAAAAGCTGGATATGGTATAGCATGAAACAAGACCTGATACTAAAAATATCCCTTAAGTCTCCAGTTCAGCCTTGATGTTTGACTGTGGTACTGTACTGCAGTTTCTCCATATCTGATCATTTAGGTCTGTTTTGGGGCCATCATCAGACATGCGTAAGTGGTGTAAGAGCTTTGTGCAAATCTTGAACAAAAAATGCTGTGCATGAAATACGGAGTTTATGTGGAGGTGGAGGGAGCTTAATTTAGAAGAATTAATTTTAGCATCAAAGCAATCAAATTAGTTCAAAATAAAAGAGGGGGGGAAGTCAATAAAAATTAGAATAGGAGCTGAATGTGGGTTTTTTTTCAGGGAGTCTGCAAACCAGTTTTCTGCTTGTGTAAGATTCTGCCTCAACCTTAGACTGTGCTCTGTTACAGCTGTCATGTCTAATTTTTTAACCTGTCCTATTACTGCTTTTCATAATCAATTTCTTACAGTACACATACTACTTAAGTTTTTTATTTCAACACAAAAGCAATGTGTTCCCTCTGTTTTTGAGTGTAGGCAGTTAATGTGTGAGTTATTTCCTATAGGACTGGTAGGTTTACACATGGAATTTTTAGAGGATTTATGCAAAAAAGTTGAAGGCAAAAATGGCAGGCAAAGAAGAGATGGAAAAATAAAGTTCTGTTCATGTTTAAAAGGAAGTTTCTGTCAATAACGATTGCTTTTCCAGGACTGTTTTCTTTGACACTGATATATGAGCAATGCCTCTGGATTCATTTAAAATGTAGATGATTTTCCCCAAGGCCTGTCGCTTGAAATGACAAACAAAGGGAGAGTTTTGGGTGACAGCCTTCCAGTTTCTAAGCTAAGCCTGCCTGGAATCCATTTGATCATTATGCACTGTAGCTGAAAAAATGTGCCTGGGAAGAAAAAACCACGGCATTGCTAAGATGCTTTTCAGCCGTGTATGACTTGTGTAAAATGTGGAGTTGCTTTGGATTCATTCTGTTGAGAGAGCTTCTTCCTGCTTTACAGAGATATTTCATACTATATTTAGAATTTTAAGTGGATGAGAAGAAATCTGGCACTCTCGCTTCCTGATGAAAGTATATGAACATGCAGACCCATATTTCTCTCTAGTTCTGGAAGAAGAGAGATAGGAAGTGTGGGATGTGTGGATGATTACAAGGTACTTTCTCATTAGGTCAGGTAAAGGTGGAAAAAGGAAGGGTCTCTTCTTTCTGTTTCATAGATTGGGGGAGAATGGAGAGGAGAAAAAACAGTGTCTTGCACAAGGATACCTTCTGGGATTACCAGGAATGGGACTGGCCCTTAAGAAAGGCACAGACTACAAAATCGAACTTGTTATCAGCAAAGAATTGGAACCGATCTGCTGAACTGGCTTTCCCTCTATACTACCAGGAAGAGCAGAGCTCTTCCTCTTGGTATGTTATTTGTACAGCACTTTCTCTTCTATAATCCAGCAAATTTTCCTTCACCATCTTCCTCATTTGTGACTGTCCCCAAAGCAGTGAAGTCCCCTCTACCAAACCTAGGGGAAAGAATGCAGACCAGCAAGGGGTTCTATTTGCTCTCAGGTTTGCTGTATTACTTCCCTTGAGAAGACAGGGTGTGTGAAAACAGCACTGGAGTGCATCACCACTTGATGGCACCAAACAAAGTTGCAAGATTGAAATAAATGAATAGGGCAGGAATTCAGCTTTTCTGCAGTGTGTGAGGGCACCAATATAAATAAGTTATGCTTGCTGTAGTAGTACAGCGCACCATGAAGCACACTCAGCATCTGTTAAACTTTTTAATTGTTTGGTTTCTTTCACACAGCATGAGCACCCCAGCAGTGTTGTAAATAATGAGCAGTAGGGCTTTATGCAGCAACTTAGTAAACTGACAGTGTATTCTTAGCCCAATGTGTTGGCCTATTTGTGAGCAAGAAAGTGTACTTGCTTGGCTAAAAATGTGCTGGTTGCCTTGTACTGAGGCTATACACTCCTTGTATCTCTTCCAAGTTGCAATCATTTTGCAAGTACAAAGCAACAGTTAGTGAAAATCACGTTTCTGGACTGCATCATTTGAATGACTTTTCAAAATAAAGAGAATATTCTAGAGTATTGCATTGTGTGCTGTTAGATTCACAATGACCTTGATATTTCAGGATCTCCTTGTGTTACAGATATTTCTCTTTTTATTCCCCGTGGAGGCAGATGTTCTCAGTTAAATGACTGGAAGGATGACCGTATTGATTCTTTAGCCATTAACATTAAAGTGTACCAACAGAGAGCTTCCCTAATACTGTTAGAGTTGCTTCTTGTCTTTTCTGAACACATTATAAGAATCTTGGGCTTCTCAGGTTTTTATTAGTTCTCAGAAAAATGAGTTTCAGCACCAGGCATCTGCAAGATAACCTTCTGGTCTTTCCATTAAACACACAGTTGTTGCTAGAGGCTTCCTTTTTTTAATTCATTCTGAATCCTCATTTTTCTGTAGTTTTAACTTCCTTCTGTCTTTTCATCTGTCCCTGCACATATTGCCTTGCTTAATTACATCCTGTTTGGTGGACGAAGAGAAGGAGGAAGATGTTAATGCTTGTCAAGTGATGAGCAACCTCCTCTTTTTCCTGATCCCGTTTCAAATACAAGTGCCTGCCACAACATTTAGTTGGTTTGTCTAGGTTAACTGTAAAAACCAGATACTCTGTTGATTTCTCTTCTCAGGTAGTACAATAGAGACAGAGCTTATTCCAGCATTATATGGATCAGAAACAATTAAAGATTGCAGTGTAGTTGTTTCACTCTCACTTCCAATTCTCCTGCCACATCATGGATTAATGGAAGTGTGTGATGTTAAGGGGTCTTGTACATGCATATGTATTGCATTCGTGCACCGGTCCCCCCTCTTCATTCCCGTGCAACTGATTTGTAATTAGTTGTTAGAATTAACTAGAAAATTACTTGGTTGAGAAGCTGTTTGCTTTTCATTTGCATAGCACCTAGGGCAGGCAAGACCTGATCTCAGCATAAAGATCAGCAAAAAGATGTTAATAGTAACATACATACATTATTTATAT
The DNA here is from genome assembly GCA_013397775.1 of Eulacestoma nigropectus. Taxonomy (NCBI): domain Eukaryota; kingdom Metazoa; phylum Chordata; class Aves; order Passeriformes; genus Eulacestoma; species Eulacestoma nigropectus. The sequence goes on from VZTE01005528.1 coordinate 376,442, forward strand.
CTGAAGATCCTGTAGTTGTCATATACACACACACAAAAAAATCAGTCCCAGCCCTATAAAAGCTGATGTGCAGATTTTTATAACATGCCTCTGGATTTTGTGCATATTGGTTCCATCAATGAGTATTGCTTGAGGATCAGCTTCATTCTGTTTCTAGACCATATTGCATCTCTGTTAGGCCTTTTGCTGTCCAAGTCCAATTTTACTTTGAAACCTAGAAGCTTTCATTACAGTAAGCTGTAGCAATCTCAAGGTGCAGGAAGTATTGGAGTGCGCTCTCTCTCTCAGTGTGGTGTACTCAAGAGAATAAACAGAGCTCTGGGAAAGGTTGAATATTCAAATGCATTAAAAACAGCTGGTTGGGGTTTTTTTAAATTGTTTTTTGAATACTTGCTTTTTATTTGCCAAGACTGTGTCAATAGAAAGCCTAAGTATTTAAGAGCATCAGTGTCACGTTTTTTGAAAGACAGGTCTGTTGTTTTCCACCTGTGAAACAATATTGACTGTTTATTGAAAGTTTAAAAGATGTTGGCAGCTGTATTGCTGGGTGCTGGTGTTCCAGCTTGAGCTTTCTTAAATGGCTGGTGAAAGAATCTGTAGCAATTAGATAATTTTTTAATCAAAATATGGTTAAATCCAAATTCCTGTAATTGATACTTCCTGAAAGCATTTGTCCATGATACAGGACTTCAATGAAAGCAAATTTGGACTCCAGTATTTGAGTTCAAAAACTCCCCAATATTTGAACTCCAGAGGGAAGAAAATGGAAAGCAATTACAGCAACAAAATGGATGCTTGTAATTTAATATTCAAAGCATGCTTTTCTTTTTCTATTAAATTCTAATTTAATGGGGTGATTTCGTATGCCACTTACAAACAAGTGTGTTTAGACTCTGTAGTTGTTTAGCTCCACTTTTGGCATGGCTGTCTTCTTTGTTCTGAAGGCTCTCTAGACTGCAGTACTTCTCCAGGTCTGGTCATCTGTGTAGCCAGGAGATTTACGGAGGGGGAAAGAGGGTTGGTGGCCACGTTAATCTGATAAACGTTCTGGAAAGCTTGCTCGCTCAGATGGAAGAGTCACCCCTGCGTCTAAATGGTGCTACAGCTTGGCTTGGGGCTGTGAGCATCTGCACATGAGCCCAGCTCAGTCATCAGTGTTCTTTACAGAAAGTGGCAGTCACGTCTGTGCTGGGGACTGAGATCAGTTTTCCTTGAGAAAGGTTTTCGTTGAGAAAGATTGCATGCATCTCGTCACATGCAGGTGTGAAATTCAGCTCAGGACCAAGGCAGCAGCTCCCACCACTGAACTTTTAACTGATGTTAGAGTGTTTGCCAAAACTAAAGCTCCATGTGCTCTTTGTCACCATTTCTTCCAGTACAGAGCAAAGCGCATATATCTGAATAAGGATGAAATTAAATCAAAAGTATTCAATTTTACAAATTGGTTGAGCACTGGAGTGGGTTGCCTTGGAAGACTGCTGAAGCCATGACATGAGGTGTCTCAGACCAAGTTAAACCAGTGCAGAGGGGCAGGGAAGGGCTCTCCAGCAGAGATTCCCTGTGCATGAGGTATGCCTCACTGATGAAGCATTTCTAAGGCAAATGGAGCATGCAGCAGCCCAGGGATGACCTGTGCTGAGGCATAATGAATTCTTAAGTGGTGAAGTGAGGCATGATTTAGAGAGAGTGGGAGACACCAGATTATACAAGCTCCAAAGTTTCAGGTGCAGTTGTATTTTGATGAAATTCTGATACTTGCTGATGTCATCAGTCGTATCTCTTTGACAAGACCAGCAATATTATACATCAAAATGTTATACAATACAATCTTATACTATCACAAGGACAAGGTTGAAAAATACTACAGCATTTTATACCGGTCTCAGTTGGCCTTCATAAATACACCAAACTGTTATTTTCTGGTATTAATTTTTTCAGGAGAAAAGCAGTAGGCTTTCTGGAAGGTGAGAAGTTTAAATATTATGCATTTGTGAAAAGGTCAGATTCCCATTTGTACCTACTATTAATGTGTCGAAGTTTTGTTTCTCTTACTTGAAAGGGCTATCTGGAGCTCTTTAGAGAGCAGTGATTGACTGCAAAGTCAAACATGGAGAAATTTGTGTCTGAGTTCATGAATGGTAAGGTTTTGAAACTCGAAGTTTGTTGATTACAGAATTTGTTTCTATGATAGTGGAGTCATATTGTCACCCAAACTATTTTATTATCTTTAGGTTTCGGCATAGCCCAAATTCCTGGTACTTGAGAGACTGGACCATTCACAGCTGGATCAGACAGTGCTTAAAATACGGTGCTCAAGATAAAGCCTTATACACAATAAAAAACAAGGTAAGTTTTACCAAGGAAAAGACACAAATAGATTTGATCGGCTTTTTGATTCAAGTGTGTCTTGACAGGAATTTCTGTTGCAGCCAGGTCTGTAGTGTGTGGTTCTAAGTTCAGATTTCTCTGTCAAAATAAAAATTACTGTTGCACTTGAATTTTAGCTATAGCCTTTTTACAGCTTTTAAATACTCTTTTTTCTCAGAAAGCTTTTTGTTTTTAAATAGTGTTGGTGTTGAAAACATGCTAGATGCAGGGAAGGCATAGTAACGTGATAGGCAGTGCCATTCCTTGTCCCAAAGGCTCAGGTAAAATGCCAAAACAAACGCAGTGCATCAGAAGTTGGAAGACCTACATCACAGGAGCTGTGCTAATCACTTGTGTTGCTTGACTGTACATTGCATCAGTGTGCAGTGCCGTGATTCTGCTCTTTCTGGTGTCTACAGTGCTGTGCTTGGGAAGATTTTAATAGCACATTTGCACACTGAACTTTTTTTCCTTCTTTTCTTCAGGTTCAGTATGGAATTTTTCCAGATAATTTTACATTCAATATTTTGTTGGATTGCTTTATAAAGCAGAAGAAATACGAAGGTAAGAAAATACATACCAATACTGCATCCTTAGTTGTATGCTCTTATATTTACAGAGCTTTTCTTTGAACTAAAAACTTGTAGCCATATTTTTTCTGGATTCATCATAAAACACAACTTCACCTTCCTTTGAAGTATTTTTCTGCATGTTTATTTCTCGTTTTTGTTGGGATCTTATTCATTTTATAGGTTTGAAACTTACGTGATTCATGGTTTCTACTGTTATTAATCCTATTCCAAGTGTAAACCATCTTCTTCAGTTACAAGTCTGATGTATGTGCTGATGATATCATAGGAGTTTTTAGTGACAATTAATTGGAGCGTTACCAGAATCAAAATTTGTGTTGATATTCGTCTTCCATACATTTAGCTGTTTGAAAAGCAATGTATCTAAACTGTTTGTGCAGGCTTTCCCTCTGTCACTGGAGCAAGCCAGCTATGCTGAATTACCATGTTGGGACTACCTTTCATTATTGACTGTTTAAGTGTTTGGATGAGTAATCCTCTCATGTTTGATGACAGATACTTAAGATTTTAATTTCACTTCAAGTTTTCTAGTATTGTAGACTTGCAGTAAGCTGTCCTTTGCATAAAGCTCTTATAAAACAGATAACTGAAAGGAACCAAAAGATTTTGCTAAACGACAAACTAATACATGTGTTTGTTTTATTTTGAGACACACCCCCATCTTTTAATTACCCGTTATTTTAAGCATATATCTTTCCTGTGTGAAGCTGAAGGCCTTTTTAACAAACCGTCCTTTCTGACAGGGAGTGTCACTGGAACAGCTCCCTGTAGAGCTCCTCCAGAGCATTGTTTGCTGAATACAGAGACCAGTGTGGGTGATCTGTGACAACATTTCCACTCCTTTATACTCTCCTGTCACCCTAAGGCTAGTGAAGTTAAGCCAGTCTTCTCTTGTTTGTAATCAAAACACAAGAATAAAGAAATTTTTTTTTTTTAATGTTAATGGCTAAAGAGCTGAGGAAAGAAGAGCCAACTGAAGTGTGTAGACCTAAGATGATTTTTAGAGCTCCTTGCCTGTAGTTTCATGCTGTTCAGCCCATTCTTCCTTCTTGCAGTGTTTGAACAACCCAAATGAATAAGACTAATTCTATAGGTGTAGTCTAGTTTTAAGAAATGTTTAACTTTCTCCCAAACTATTTCAAAGCATACTACAGCAATAAAGTGTCAGCGAACATGAGTGGGTGGAAAAGGGAGATGCGTATTGTGAGCTATGCTGATTATGTATCGTTTTCCTCCATAGATGCTATGTCAATAGTAACAGAGATTATGCTCCAAGAAAGTTTTGATGAATTATCAACACAGATTCTTTCTCTCTATGTTCTATACCAGTACCTGGCAACCAAGTCTGAACATACGGTAAGCTGACCATACTCCGAATGATACACAGAGCCGCTGCTTCCAAGTGTTGTGGTGCAGTCAGTTGGATGGACATTCAATCATGAATATATTTTATTTCCCTTAAGTTTACCTGGGGAAAAAAATACTCCATTTTCTCATAATTTTTGCAACTGCAGAAGAAAGGAAGGAAAAAAGAAACAACAAAGTATGAAAACCGTCAAATCACTTGTCACCCCTTTTGCTCCTTTCTCTGAAAAGGAGGGTGTGTTGGGATTTTTGGATGTAATGTATGCCCATTTGAAGGATGTGAATTGATACTTCAGTTCAAAGTGGACTCTCTCAATTACCGACAAAAAAACTCTGTCACCTATTGTATAGGACCCTGTTAAGCTGAGTATTGCTCACCATTAGAGCTTGATAATGGTGATGCTGCGGAATTACAAAGCATTTTTACTAGGTTTTTTAGTATCCCATTTGGCTTTGGGTCTATTGCTTCTTATACATATTTGTTTTAAAATTAAATTTGTTACATTTCTCCTGTCTCCAAGAATTACAGTTTATTGTTTACAGCTTGCTTGCTTGAGGCCAGAATGACAGTTCAGGGTCTTGGAAGTGGCATTATTCTACCTCTGCAGAAGGGGCTCAGTCAGTAAAGCACTCTGCCATGATCTCTGTAGGAAGCTGTTTTTCATGTAGTTTGGCACAAGCTTTCAATAGCATGTTGTCATCTATAAGGAAAGTGTTTGAAGCCTCCATCTGTGTTACATGAAGCATCTTCCAAATTGTATTTTACAGATGCCTTCAGGTTTTACCCAACTGGGTTGTAATTTCAGTTTTCACCAAAGACGAGAAAAGCGCATTTAACATATTGGATTCTCTTCATTCGCTAGAAATCAAGTATGCTTAGTCACTTGTATGAGAAAAGCAAGGGGATGAAAATCTCATTTTTCCATTATGTTTGTCCATGTTTGCATATCCTTACTGCAGAGATAAGCATTTGTCAGTATGTGTAGTGTTTCATGAAAGCTGAATGTGCAAGCAAGGGTGGTGTGAACATGTTTAAGGCAAGCTTATTTATATAGCTGCGACTTACTAAATATTCATTTTGAAGTAATCCCACCCAAATACAGCAATGGAATAATATTTTTATTTGTATACACCATTCAAAGTACCGTTCAATGCCTCATGATGCTCAGCACCAGTTTTCTGTGTTTGATTTTAAGACGTAGGGGTAGACACAGGGGGAACTTTCGTGCAACATTTCAACCACTCACATTTTACAGTCTTCTGGAAAGAGAGTTGTTCCTCAGTACAATTTGTACTCTTCCTCAGGACAGACGTACTGTAACTGAACACTGGACATGTTTAATTTTTTACTTTATTGCTAAGATGTGATGAAAGCCATGCATGCTGTCTTTGCGACCGTTTTATGTTTGTGTTTGTTAAGGAGCACTTAGTTTATACATTATTTGCAGTGGGAAGAAGAGAGAAATCTTGGAGCATCACTGTTGCTTACGGGTCTGAAGCAAAGTAACACTGTGGGTTTTAGTTCCCAGCTTTATGGCTATGCATTCCTTGGTAAGTTTTACCTCCCTCATTGTCAGCTTTTCCCTCTTGTCTTCAGTGGCTGAATTAAATTGGCATCTTTGCTTTATTAAAATGTAATCAAGGAGAAGGCAAAGGAAAAAAAAAAGAAATAGTGGAAGTTACGAGTTTCAGAGTTACGAGTGAACCTGTTTTGTAAGCCTGGAGGGTAGTACTCATTTGAATTTGATTCATCAGACAGCTTCAGAATCATCTTTAGGCTCCCAGCAGATTTGGGTTAGATTCTGAAAGAGAGAAGATATTCTTAAATAACAGTGGGATTGGTTTGTTGGTTGACCAACAGATTTTTTAAAAATACCCTAAAGTACAGATTTCCATGACACAGATTTAAGGTTATGGGCAATAGACTCTTTTTCTGGTTAGTGAGTGTCTTAAAATAATCTTTAAACCTTAGGAAGATGGGAGAGCACAGCCTGGAAAACACTATGTTTAGAACTTTTGCTAGTCACTGTAAAGTGAATGTTTGGATTGTGAACAGCAGATAGCAGTGCCTTTATCCTGTATTGGTCAAGAAGTCTTCACTGTTAATAACCTACTATATATATTAAAGAGAAGTTAGAGCAGAGTATATTCAGAATTGAAGGGAAGAGAAATGGGCAAGCAATTCTTGAATTTTCTCTTAAGTCTTTATTGGAATATAGTACAGATAGATTTTGTTCTTCTCTACAAAATTTACTAGTAAGTAAGTAATCAATGATTTATTGTTAATTTTTGTTTCATTACTGCATTATTGAGGGTAATAAAAAGTGAATTTGTTCTTAAAATATCACCTCAAAATATGATATGTGGTGGCAGAGTTAGGATGCTGATTTGCATTTATCCTGACTGTAGACCAAAAAACTTATTTTCAATCAAAAAGGGGGATAAATGTGAAAACTAATTTGAAAGCAGGATTTTTCATAGCACTGTAGTTTGTAATCCAGTGGAGATACTGATACAAATGCGGTCTTTGCTGTCCAGTTGGAATTCAGTTTGGAGAGTTTTAAATGTCCTGTAGATTGGTGGAGTAGTGGCTGTATTTCAAAAACGCATTTCATTCTTGTCTGAGAGCATAGTGCTTGTTCCATGACATTGACATTCAGTGGATCAAAAGCTATTTACTGTTATGTCACCTATTCCAAAGTCTTCTCGACACTAATGGAACTGACCTCAGAGAGAGTAAAAGATGTCTATGGGCACAGAGTGGCCTCAAGCACCTCAGCTGTTTTAATTTAGCCATGGTCCGTAGGCTTTGTCTGTGCGCTTACTACCTTGCTTTTCCTAAACTGTTCTCTTCCATGTAAAGAAGGTCTTTGATAGTTTTGTGTCATTATAGCCAGAGTGCAAACTGGATTGAGAGCTTGGACAATACTCCTGTAAGCTGCACTTGAAGAGGTATTACCTGTTATGCTGACAATAACAAAATCAAAGCCTAAGAGTGACAATCATTGTAAATCGCATCAACTACAATGTGACGTGCATTTCCTCTATTACGTTATGGAGTTTCATGTTCTCAAGTAATTTCTGCTAGAAGAAAAGCCTCATTGTAAGTGGTGCAGTACATCACAGGTCCTGCTAAAATCAATGAACACTTTGTTGCACAGATTGTCTTAAATCAAGAACCAAAATTTCCTTTTTGGCAGATGTCCTGTATTTTCTCTTAGGAAGCCTCAGCAGAAACAGGGGTACTGAGTTGAGTACTTAGCCATAACACGTGCTGTTATGGGTGAGTAAACCCAAGAGGCCACAGAAGTAAATCAGAGAATCAGATTTAGTACACACATACTCCACAGTCAGCTGAAAGCTAAGGAGACATTTGTCTGAGATTTTCAGACATCCTTCTACAAGCTGCGGTTACAAAGCCGGACAACCAGAAGACCTGGCCACTTACTCTCATTTCCATCTGGGCAAAATTTCTGGGTGAAGGGGAATGGAGAGGTACCAGAAACATGTGCATAATTACATGAAGTTGAGCAAAAAGAAGGCACCTTAATAAAATAAGGCAATGGAAGTTCTGCCAGAGCAACTCTGTAGAATTTTGTTGTTTTTACCACAGAAGCCAAGACACTTGCTATCACTTCTAGAAACCAGAGCCAACTGATACTGGTTCCATTAAGACTCAGGTGTTGAAGCACTAACAATAAAGTGTGTTTTTATCACAGGGAAGGTGGAGTTGACTAAAGGATTAAAAGCTGTATACAATCTAATGCCACTGATGTGGACACCTGGATATTTGAATAGAGCCTTGCAAGTGATGGAGAATGTGGCTTCATTGTCAGGGGACATCAAAATCTGTAAAGAGGCTGTAAGTATAAAGGCTATAACCCACTGAACAAGGGGAATTTCATATAAAACAAACTTCAGTAAAACCTGTGAATTCTGTGCCTTGTTAATGAAAAGATGCCCTGCATATTTCAGAGGCCTTTACAAGACAGGAGAAGTAATGTTTAGAACAGAATCACTGCTTCAGTTGATGAGCCAGTGATAATGTCTACTGGCATGTCCTTGGTGATGAGTGTGTGTTATTGCCACAGACCATTTAAGTATGTTTCCTAAGCCTTGTCCTCTCTTCAGAGACACCTGGGTCTGTGTTACAGGAGACGCGTGTCTGTGGGGATGGGAAGACACCCTTGTTTCTCAAGTTTTTGAAACCACTCAGAGAAGTATTTCTTAACAGTAAGGATGAACTACCACATCTTCTTACTCTCATGGCTAATTGTATGTGTCCTGTACCCTCAGAGGATGTCCTGAGTGGTACTGGTCCAAAAAGCCAACAGAGTGATTTCTAGAAGGTTTGTGGCTGCCTCAGTCAGGGCGGATGGATAGATTCAGTCCATTTATGAGGTCAGCACCAACTAAGGGACTTGGGGCTTAGGAGTGCTGTGGGGAATCAGGCTGATCCTGGAGTCAGACAGCTTAGGAGTAACTTCGGATGTCGCTACCACATGGGCTGGAGCATAGAAACATCACTGAAGTCTCTCCTCCTCATGGTACTTTTTCCTGAAGGTGTCTCTGGTGATGGAAGCCTCCTTTTTGCTAATGTCACTACTAAGCTTGCAGTCTCCCCGACAAACAAAAGTCCAGGGCACTGCTCAGGACGTACTCCTACCTATTGCGCTGTTTTCTGAAGCTTCTCAGTGTAATATTGGACAGTACAAGACAGGTCGCATCTACAACTTCCACCATTTTAAGTTACCTCTTTGGGTGTGTGGTTTTGGAGGTATCTTTCGTACACCAAGTCTGAAGAGCTCAGCTTCATACACTGGTGATTTTTTCTGCTTACAAACCCTAGACACATTAAGGAACTCCTCATCTTGCTCTGGGTTATAGATGAACATCCTGGTGTTGAAACGAGGCTGTATCTGTGTCTGGTACAACAGGTCCATAGAAGATCCTATCTGTCTGCATACTGATACTCTAAAAATAGTAAATGCTAGTGATACCTCGAAATGCTATCTGTCTAGGGCTACTTTTTACTTTGTTCAATGAACAACTAAGAACTTGTAAAAGAAGGTTCTTGCTGATTCTTTACTAATGCTGCATCTCTGTACGTATCCAGTAGTAGAGCCCAAAAAGCAATGCAATGACTATGAGTGAGAGCCATACATTCCAAAATCCCAAGCACAGTACAAAATTCTTCCAAGATTGTCTGACTTCCTTTTAGAATTTGGTTTTCTGTTTAGCATATACAGAAGTAGTCTCAAAATACAAGGTAGTTAATGAAGTTTTTTGAATACATGACAGTTGTGTTACTTAGATTGTATTTCCAGACTCTTTATGCTAACCATGACAAATGTGATTGTTCAGATTGATGCCCTGGAGACCATTTTACAGTCTGTCCTTGAAGCCAAACCTGATCCAGAATCTGCTGAAGAAGTCAAGGAATTAGAGCAGAAGTCACAATGTGCAGAGTCAGAAGAAACAGAGCAGTCTAAAGTACCTGAGTACTACAGCCGATTCAAGGTAAGACAGTTTCATTTTTTTAAGTATTCTAAGCTGTGGTAGATCTCTGTGATACATACTAGAAAATACAAACACTGACTTACTATGGCTAGTAGACTGACTCCCTGACAGGAGTTCTGTTTGGCATTTTTGAAACTGATGTCACCTTACATTTTCACTGCTCCAAACAGGAAGCAGCAGCCTGCAAAGACATGAATGCTCAAGGCCACTTGTCTGTAGTCTGTCTGCTGGAATTTTAGCTTCACTTTTCATACATCAAAATGATAACTCCAGTCCTGTTTGCAGAAGTGATATGTCATTAGGGACCCATTATCTGACCTTGTGTGGGCTCTTGCTCATTAAAATAAATTGTAATAGGTGTGAGGCTACCCTGAATTTATTGTCCATGTGTGTACATTATAATTATGTATGGTAACAGTAAGAAACACAAAAAGCTGTTCATAAGAGCACATCTATATAATGAGTGCATTTTATTTGATTATGTCATAGCTATAAATTAGCTAAATGAGCTAATTTTATTTTATCATCTCTGATTTGTGCTGTGGTAAAAATTGAGTACTTCAGGTTGAAACTCATCTGGCTTATAGTTCCAGGAGCAGTACTCTTTCCATAGCACATCAGTTTCCATTGTTGCTGTCACTGTGACCTTGAACAGTTATCCTGGATACAGACTTTTCTAAAGAAATTTCAAAAGTTAAAAGACTAGTATCCTATGGTTTCAGCTCACAAACACACACTTCTCCTTGCTTTAATTTTTACTTACATAACTTTGCTACTAATCTTTAGATATTAAGCTTGTATTGTAGGCAGTTAAAACTTTTTAATTGAAGTGTTAGGGGAATCAGTGGGTGCTCAGCATATGGTAATTAATGCCTGGATGAATTACAGTGAATTAGGTAAACACAAGTGCCCTTTGAAGGAGGGAGAGGTTTTTATATGTCTCTCATTGTCTGTCCAGTATCTAGCCTTGAGGAAAATAATGCAGTGTGTTCAAAATGACATCTGGATATCAAACTGGGGACTAGTGGCAAGAGTGTAGTTTTCTTCTCAGCTCAACCTTTCCACAGATTCCATAATTACCTCAATTCAGATATTCCTTGGTGTGGCAGTGAGTGACTTTTGGCCAAAAAACTAGTCCCAGTGTTTAAGATCTGACCATGCAGGTCTGAATATGAGAAAGACATAGCCGCCATGTGACATCTAGGCATTCAACAGTAATTATATGTCATTAAACTAGAATTTCTGGTTGTCTGAATTAGAAAAGGAGCTCTCGAGTCAGAATGCCGTTTCAGCCAAGCCTGAAGGAGTTCCTAGATTCTTTTCTCAAATCCATTAGGCCAGCAGCAGCCACTCTTCCCAGATGAGCCCTGGGGACACCTACAGGTGTAGTTCACAGGGCAGAGTAGTGCACTAGAAATCCATACAAGTGTGAGGGAAGGTGGCAGCTCTGAATCAGCCTGGTCATGTGTGCCTTCCCAGCTGCTGTCCCAGCACAGGTGATCTGCCCCTTCTGTGTAACCCCAGCACAGGTTTTGCACTTCTGCTGCTGAAAACAATTCAGTTGCACTTTGTCTAACCCTGCATTAACTAGCCAGTACCTCCCAGCCTTTCTCCTTCAGCTCAAAACCAATTGCTTCTGCCTCCTGCACTCCCAGTTCTGTTTAACAGATAGTACACCTCAATGCAAGGAAAAGCATAAGGATTTGCTCCAGACATACACATGCTCCTCCATGATAACTCCATGGAATGGCCTCTGTGTCTCATACCAACCTTCAGAACAACCATTTGTGGAAGTACCTGAAAAAGGCATGGAAGTCTAACAGATATGGATACTTGTCCTTTACTTCCACTAAAACAAACAGGACTTGAGGGCATTTGGCTCTTTCCAGAAAAAGCAGTTAGAGCTGTAATCTAGACTCTGACACTCATTTGTGTTGTAATTACCTTTTTTCAGATCCCGTATGCTGAGGCTCACTGCTCAGTATAGTGTTCCTCAGGCAATTCTTTCCATCTGTGTCAATGATCAGTAGGCAGCACACATTTTATCACATAAATGCTGGGAACACGTTCTCTAAAAGCAGTGCACCTTCCCTAACTTGTCTGCATGCAAAGCCCTGGAGACTGCTTATAAAAATCATTATTTAGCCATTAAGAACGTGGCCTTTTGGTACCTGCGAGACATACAACCTGCTGCTTTCCTAAATCTGTATTACTAATGTGTAAGAGAAGAGCAGGAAGTATTCCAGGATACTGGTGATACCAGTGATGGCTTAGGAGACAAGACCTGCTAGTTTACAGTTTATTGCCTTTCTGTAGTTCAATTTCCTTTGTGTTCAGCCCCTTTTCAGCACATCCTTGGTAGAGTTTAATAGGAAGAGTGTGAATGATCTAAACTAGTTACATTTAAACTGCATATCTAATCTATAAACATGAGCATAGTTGTAAAGTTTCTTCCCCAAACCCAAGCTGTACAGTCTCTTCAGTTTTCTCCCTGATGCTTTGTGTACTTACTGACATCTCAAACACAAAAGAGACTAATACACCTAAATAAGTTTATTGAGTTTGGTTTTAGTCCATTAGCCTTGAAGACATTGACTTTGTTTTCATTCTTTATCATAAAATAAAAAAACAGACAGAACCAAATACCCAAGCCCCTCAGACTTGCATGTCTAGCATTTTAAAGAGTCTACTCTGCTATCTGTCCAGTTCAGACCTCCAAGGTAAAACACAACAAAGCCTACAGTTGTGTTGGCTAGGGGAGAGAAAAGTGTAGAGGCCTCAGAGGGGACATAATAGCTTCCTGCCTAAGAACAAGTCACAGCCTCCAGACAGGAGCTGAGGGGAAGTGCCTTTACAGATTATTGCCAGCATGAGCTCGGGTAAGAGGAACACTGTGGACCAGCTGCACAGTGCATAAACGTTCAGTGATAACTGGAAGTCTGCATATCTGCATGGCTCTAGAACTGCATTTTGTTTGGAGGAGAGCAATCCACACATCTTCTTTCCATTATCCTGCAATGCAAAACATGAAGTTTCATTCAAATGAAAAAAGTATGGATGTACCTTTAATTAGAACACATACGTACTTTAAAGATTTTTGCAAGTGCTGGGCTGAGTAAAATGTTTTATTTAAAAGAAGAGCTGGGAAAATGTGGTTTTATCTAGTGAGCGAACAAGGGATAAAGAATTTTCCAGTACTGTATCATCTTTTCCTTGGTTGTGTATCTGCAGTTTCAAGGCAATTAATCAGAATGTTAGGGAGCCATCAGGCTAAAGATTACAGAAAGCCAGAAATAGTATCACTGGGTTATTCATCATCTTAAATGAATTAACATTTTTATGCTGCAGGAAATCTAGATAAGTAAAGCTCAAGAAAGAAAACCGGAGTTTCTTACTGAAGCTTTGCTCTTAGTTTCAGTGTAGAATATCCCTGAAAAAATATCCCTTGCTGTAACAGTGTTGTATAATCTATGCAAGTGTAGTCACATCTCAGACACAGTAAGGTGGAAGAAAAACTATGGGAGTTACTTAGTCTGCTGCTAGAAAGAGAACGTTTGAAGTGACGTGCACCTGTTGGGAGGGATGCTGATGCAAGCAGTGTGGATGAAATCATGCAATTGGTTTTGAGGCAAGACACAAAACCAAAGCGTCTAAATTATATTTATTCTGGTTGACTGGTCAGCTGATTATTGTTAATACCAGATAACTGAACTTGGAAAAAGAAGAGAATTTGAGTAGTTAATGAAAATGAAATTTCATTGGTTCAGTTTTATTGCTAAAAAGAAAAATAATGTAGAGGTTAGTTTTAAGAAATGATAACAACTACCACAGTTGAAACACTTTTCTGTGATAGTTACCTGGCCTGTAAAGCCGCAGCAGCAATAATAATAATAATAATAATAATACTTCAATCAGTGGTATGTTGGTTATAGAGAAGTATTTTGTGTCTGATTGTTTTGTGATTGACTGGCTTTCTCCTTGACACTCCCTACCAAATCTCTTTTTCTGACAGGAGCTGTGCTCCAAGCTGCATTCACTTGGCAAGGTTGAATCTGAAAGCCTGTTAACCCTGACCACCCAACTTGTCAAGGAAAAACTGCCTGAATGTGAAGCAGAAGACATTGCAAAATATGAGCAGAACCTGAAGAAGTGGGAAGAACTACAAATACTTCTCACTGAGAGAGAAAGAGAGATGAGAGAAAAGGCTAAGCAGGAAATGGAAGCTAGGAAGCTAGCTAAAGCATCTGCTTAGTACTGGAACTAGGAATGCAGTGGTATGCCTTCCTCTGTCAGTGAAGTGCTCACCATTATTAATATTTCACTTCAATCATGCTGCAAGTGTGAATGTATGTGACTGCTGTATGCAGATTAAGCATCCCACTTTGCCTGTTTCCTGAAGTAAAGCACATGTGGTTTAGAAATCTTCATCCTGTATATGATGTATTTTCCTTCTACCATCAGCCAGGCAAGAAATGGGATAGAGACAACACAAAGAAACAAAGCCATAAGGAGTAGCTTGCCAGTGATGAAAGGTCTAGAGGGTGGAAGGAACAAAAGAAAAGAGAGGAATTTCAAACACCAGTTGTTTCAGTAGGGTTTTCTCACAGGAAAGAATGTCTTTGCTACTCTGAACTTCAGACACTTAAGAGGATTAACGTATATTGATTGGTTTTTTTCTTTTTCCTAACCCATTTGGAAAATTCAGGCTACTATGCATGGAGTTGAAAGCCTAACTTTAGGCCATTTTTAAAACTACTGAAGAGTTTCAGCCTAGTGAGTTGGCACTTGTACATTTAGTCAGATGTGTCTTTGCTGTAAGGATGTTAGAAATTTCTGAATTTCCTGATGCTGCTTTGCTCCTTTTCTAAAGTCACTAGAGAAACACGTGCAATCACTTCGGCACGCACCAAGAAGCCTCATACTGCAGTGCACTTTCCTTTTACATTCTCAGCACTGTTTCGTGGGGGTTTTGACCTAATTCCCTTCAGGGTCCCCTGCCCCGTTCTTCAGATCAGTAAAACAATGTAGCTATTCACAAGAGCACAAGGAAATGGCAAGGGAGGAAAGAATCATAGTGCATTGATTATGGTTGTGATGCATCAGCATCCATCCCTTCATACATTCCCACTGAATGTTGTCAGCTGCAGCTAGCATCTTTTTGCAGTGCTTAGTGGGACAAGGTCCTTTAAAACAGGGAGACCTGAGCAACAGCCCTGCTGTAATTGCAGTTTGTTAGGGCAACAGCACTGTTGTCTCACTGTGCTTTATCACAGGGTCTAAATAAGCATTTTTAGTTTTATTGTGCATCTATCTAGTTTTCCAGTGATAAAACTCACATCACAAACCAACTATAAATCCAGTGAGAACATGCTGCAGACCTGTGAACTTAAGTGTAGGAAAGCATACATGAAATACACCAGATACCTTTCTTAGAATTCCCGCCAAACACACTCAGAGCCTGATTGCTCTTTCATGTCCCAGAATGAGAGGTGACTAAGGTCCTTGACCCCATCTTGTAAGTAAGTCCCATAGTTTGTCCCATAGAGCAATAAAAGAGTGCTGTCTCCAGCCAGGTAAGTGGATGATTTTGTGGCTTGTCTAGCAGTGGACTTTACTGGACAACTTTTGAGGAATGTCTCCTGAAATTTTTTTTCTCTTTCTTGGTCTAAATGCTTTCTGATTACTAGGAGAAGTTAGGGAGCCTTAAGGAAGAGTAGAAGGCCAAATACACTCCTGAGAACAATTTCCTTAAAACTGGTGGTTTTAAAGAGGTTGTAGTCACTCCTGATTGAGACACAGGAGAATGCAGTGTCCCTTCCCTGCCCATGTATTTCAGGTCTTTAGTTTCAGAACATGGGTTGTAACTCCAAAAGTTTGGTCCTGCATCCAAATTCCTGTATGACCTTCTGTCTACAGGCATCAGCTCTTGGGATCTTCACTACACTACAATTTTACACATTTCTCCTTGGTTATTGTTGGCCTTTTGGCAGCACAAGGAGCCTGTTTCTAGCTGCAGCTCCACCCTCCCTCTCTCAGCCTGCTGGTAGATACGCTAGGCTGCTAATGCTAATTGAGCTCCAGCAAGCTGCCAGCTGCTGTGTCCCTGCTGTCTCACAGGGTTGGCTTCACTTCCCCCACAACTACCCCCCTTTCCATTTATTTAGACTTAACTACTACAGCAGCAGGAGAAAAAAATCCTCATGTGAGCTCTGAGTAGCCTGCTAATGAATATTATAGGTTGCCTCTTTGTTTTACTCCAGGCATGTGGGTTGTGGGTTGGAGTCCTCTGACCACAGTTCAAAGCATCAACTTGAACCAGTACATAAAACCTTTCTCTGCCTTTTCCCCAGTCTCCTCCCATATCCCTCTCTGCCTTTGGCAGAAGAGGGTTTCTTTGCCAAATGCTTTGCAGGGCATATGAGACGCATGGAGCCAGATGAAAGACACCAAACCCAAGACCTGCAGCAGAGGATCCACATTTTTTGTGACATACGCCTAATTTTTTGCCAAGCCCTGTCATTTATCTGTCCCCTTGGTATCACCCTGAGTGAGAAGGCACTTTTGACACTTCTACCAGCTGGACCAGCTGCACACCAGGGACCTTCTTCCCCTTGGGCCCCAGCTAAGTATTTCTCCATGGTTCAGTTGCTGCTGTCTTGCTCCTCCCCACTCCAGGTTTCCCCATGGTCTCAACAGCAACCAGTTTCTAATGTTTTGTGTAGCCAATCTGTTTTCACACCTAGCAGATCCTCACATTTCCAATATGCGTACCTGCACCCTTCTGAATTCTCCAGCAATCTTCATTGCTGCTTCCTTTTTGATCTCACCTGTGGTCCCCTTCAAGTTCCTCCGATGTATCATTTCACATGTATTTGTTCCCCTTCTCCAAGGAGGCTAGCCATGTCTCTGCCCTGCATCCAGATCTCTGTGGCAGCTTGGGGTACCGAGTGCTCAGGCACCCTGAGGTTTGAGGACACTGGATACAGCTGAAGCTGAAGAGGCTCAAAACATGTATTATGAGATGAAGCTTGAGCGGGGGGAGGAAGGTACTCTCCTCCTTGGTGATCTCTCCTACCTGCTGGCTTTGAGCAAGGTCAGTGGTAAGGCAGACAAACTGTGAGACAGCATAATTGAGAGACCAGTGCTGTTTAGGCATGTGCTCATCTTTCTCGGGAAGACACATGCAGTAGCTGTGTACCAAGTGCAACAACATGAAAAATCAACAGAATGTCAACTAACCTGGCTTAACTTACCTGCTATCCTCCTTCCCACTCTGGGAAAACTAACACTTGATTATTTGCCCCCTTGCATAAATCATGTTGCACACAGCACCTATGTTTTACCTGCTTGCTGGTAACTCTTAAAAAAGAAGTTTGAAGAACCCTTGTAAGCAGCACCTAGGAGTGAAACTGGGCCCCAAGTAGTCAAAAGCCCTTCTGTCCGGCTGCCTGCAGCCGTGTGTGCTCTGCTGTGTTTGCTGTCGCCTGCTGTGATGCAGCTGTCCACATTTAGAAGGAGGAGGGGCAGGGAAGTCATACAGCCGCTTTTCATCTGCTGCTGCTTAAATGTGAGCTCTGATGCTAAGGGAAGAATGTAGATGTGTATACATATGCATATAAAAAAATAGCTTTGTGCTCTACAAACAGAAGAAGCTCTCTGTTCATCCAGCCCTGCTCCCTGGTACTTGATTTGATGCTTGATGCAAGCTCACAACCCAGTGAGCACTTTCTCACTAGGAAGCTCTCAAGATTTTTGAAGCATTTCTGGTTCTTGCTGTCCTGTTTCAGACAGCTGTCTAGACCATTCTGTATGTGAATAGGACTGGCTAAATATTTCCTGGAGGGGACAGACCAAAAGCTTTCTTAGTAGTAACACTAGCTCATATTTTTGGCACACCTCTCCTAGAAATGTTCCTTCACATCCTGTTTTCGTTTGACTACAGCTGTGATTAGGATTAAAGCTATTGCAGTTTCTCCCTTGTCAGTGTATTTCTAAATCACAGGAGTGCATCTTTCTTCATGCAAGTTTTTGAATAATTTCCCTACTTATTCTCCTGGTATGTTTATAGCTAGAGGAAAATCTCCCATTGCTATAAGCAGTATATTGGCATGCACAGTCACTGAGCTGTGACAAGCAGCCCAAATAATACCTGAATATGGTAGTGTGTGTGGTACAGCATTGCCAGACTTGCCACATGCCAGACAGTGTTAACAGCTCTCCTGTGTTTTCCCAAGTGTGGGAGAGACCCTTCAACAATACTAGCCAAAAGAAACAGAAGCCAATACAAATGCAAAGCCTGCTTGGTATGTTGGTAAGAATTTGGCTGCTCTTAAGAGAAAAAAAGCGGCATCCCAGTTCAAACCCATGGTATCAAATATGCTGCCGCTGAGGCAACCAAATACATAACTCTTCCTCTCGTGAGTGTTACTGGCAGAACAGTTCCAGCAAAGCACTGAAGGTCATTATCCATTTTTCACAAGAAGAAAATTACGTATTTATACCCTTGGAGCTCAAATCAATGTTGCCAGAAACCTTGCACAGATGGGCCCTATTTATGGTAACACCTGACCTTGCCAAGATAAGGTTACAAGTTGCTTTCAGACCTGGTCATATGCTGTGTCCTACACACAGTGCTGGTGTCAAACACCTGCTCCATCCGTAAGTGGCCTGTCCCAGCTGCTTTCCTGCCCATCCCAGTGTTCTCTGGTCACCCTAAAACTGTAGGGGTAGGATGCTGATGCTTGACAGCTTTAGATGACGGTTGGCTGGTACAAAGGGGTTTCTGCCCTGAGCGGTCATCACTGTGCTGTTTAGACAGACAGAAGACAGCCTGGGGCACACTTTAGCAAGTGTCCTCTCTTCCCCTGCCTCCCCAAGAAGCTGGAATTAACAGTTACAAAAGGGAATGGCACCACTGATTTACAGGGATGCAAGATTTGGTCTGCTGAACAGCATCCACTTTTGCTGAGTTTTCTGTTTATGTACAAACTACAGTTCAGCCCTACAAGGTGTATTTGAGTCTTTGAGTACATCTGTGGAGAGTAAGGCTAAATTTACCTTTCCAGAAATTTAATGATAGGAAATGTTGAGATGAGGAAAAGGCTTTTCAACTGTAGAAGAGAAACTACTGCTGTACTGCTGACAACCTGAATTTGGGACAATGACTCTTTCAAAATGAAACTGAAGAATGAAGTATAGGTCAAAAATTAGTGACAAAACATTAATTCAAAAGTAACTTTAGATGCTAAACATGGTAGAAAATTGTGCCACCTACTCTAGATAGCCTCCCCATGGAAATCAAAGTTGTCACTGAGCTCAGCTAGCAATCGCACAGTACTGAGTCCTTCTACTCTTAAACCTTCCTTATGAACTCAAGTCCATTCCAAATTGGAAATGCCCCAGGCACAGAAATAACATTAGAATTAGAGCCCCATTGACAAGCACAGGATGAAATTCAGCTTTCAGTATATTTTGCTTATTGTGAGTCTTGATGATTCCTCCCTTAAGTGATTTGGGCAAATAAATTTTCAAGCCTGCTCTGATCCTTAACACAGGGTTACTGCTGCTATAATTTCATCTTTGGAAACTCTAAACTATTTCTGAGTATACTGACTTGCACTCTGGAGGAGGGTTCATATTAAGTATTTAGGTGGCTCAGTGGTTCAGTTTACCTTCAGCTGTAAAGAAAGTAACACAGGTGAGCTGAGGTAAAATAACATGAGGTGTGTGAAAGCTCAACCAAAATTAATTTCTGGACCTTAACAGGTAACTTTAACTTGTAACTTCAGTGCATATGGGGATTGTTATGTATCTTTAGCTTTGTTTGTATTAGGGCCTAAGTTCCAGATATTCCAGTTGTCTTTTCTGTGGGATTCACAAGCACAGGTGATGGACCAATCTGCAGTATGATGTGTAAATCATGGCATGCAATTGTTCTGGCAGTGAAGCTGGCATCAGATGCACAGTCAACCTCCACCTTGCCAGCAATTCACACTGGGGCTGGTAATGCTGGAGTTGTTGAAGAGCAGAGAAGCGGCTACATCAGGTGGTAAGGATCTGTAAGGACCAGCAAAAAACGCTCATGCAGACTACAGTGACTGCTGATTTTAGTTCTGTAGTTTGCCTTTGGATTTCATTTCTGGTGGAAATTGTGCTGAACGTAACAGTCAAAAACCAGCAAATCTCTTGCTATCATAAGGGCACTCAGCATTATGCAGCCTCTGCTAGTTTTGGGCTGAATCTGAATGACAGAATCACAGAATTAACTAGGCTGGAAAAGACCTTTGAGGTTATCAAGTCCAACTATGACCAAACACCACCTTGTCCACTAGAGAATGGCACTAAGTGCCACATCCAGTCTTTTTTTAAACACCTCTAGGATAGTGACTCTACCACCTCCCTGGGCATTCCAATGCCCAATCACTCTTTCTGTGAAGAATTGCCTCCTAATGTCCACGTGAACCTCCCCTGGTGCAGCTTGAGACTGTGTCCTCTTGTCCTGTTGCTGGTTGCATGGGAAAAGAGCCCAACCCCCACCTGGCTACACCCTCCTTTCAGGGAGTTGTAGAGAGTGACAAGGTCACCCCTGAGCCTCCTCTTCTCCAGGCTAAACAACTCCAGCTCCCTCAGACGCTCTTCACAGGACTTGTGCTCCAGAGCCTTCACCAGCTCCACTGCCCTTCTCTGGACATGCTCCAGCAGCTCAGTGTCCTTCCTAAACTGAGGGGCCCAGAATGGACACAGCACTCAAGGTGTGGCCTCACCAGTGCCGAGTACAGGGGGCAATCCCTGCCCTGGTCCTGCTGGCCACACTGTTGCTGATACAGGCCAGGCTGCCATTGGCCTTCTTGGCCACCTGGGCACTGCTGGCTCATGTTCAGCTGCTGTCACCAGCACCCCCAGGCCCCTTTCTGCCTGGCCACTCAACAGCCACTCTGTCCCCAGCCTGGAGTGCTGCCCAGGGTTGTTGTGGCTGAAGTGCAGGACCCATTGCTTGGTCCTGTTAAACCGCATATAGCTGGATTTGGCCCATGTATCCAGCCTGTCCAGGTCCTTCTGCAGAGCCCCCCTACCCTCCAACAGATCAAGACTTGCTCCCAGCTTGGTGTCATCTGCAAATTTGCTCATGGTAGACTCAATCCCCTCATCAAGGTCATCAATAAAAATACTGAACAGAACAGGGCCCAACACTGATCCCTGTGGGACACCACTAGTGCACAGCTGGATGTGGCACTATTCACCACTCACTGGGTCCGGCCACCCAGCCAGTTCTTAACCCAGCGAAGGGTGCACCTGTCCAAGCTGTGGGCTGCCAGCTTTTCCAGGAGTATGCTGTGGGAGACGGTGTCAAAGAAGGCACACACAGCAAAACAGAGGATGGTACATGCTAGTGCAGACTAGTCACATCTGTGGAAGATGAGTAGTGACTGCAGCAGCAGGCAGTGGTCAAAAATGCTTGCTGACTGAAGGACATGGGCAATGCTCATGGGCCCAGAGACACTTTAGAAAGCCAAGGAGTTTTCTTGCAATGCTGGGCACAAGCTGGATCTATGGCATGTCACTGTAGGCCGTTAATTAGAAGACCCCTCAACACCTCTTTTTTGCCCCCTCCTGGGAACAATGAAAATCTAAGATTTCCTCCCATCCACAGAACACTAGAAATCAGGAATAAACAGTCTACCAGTCTAGGATGCCACAAGACAGATCCTTCATTTTAGATAGACTGAAAAGATCTGAGGAACCATCATGTTCCCATGGAATCTGAAATACCTCATAAGCTGATTGAATTTGTTCATTAACAACTCCAATGGAAATAAACCTCAGCAGCTGTGTTGAAGAAAGGAGCTTTCATGTGTCATCTAGAAGCAGCAAGCCAAACACCACAGACCAGGCTGGCCTGGCCCCTGTCCACAGGTACTGTGGGTGGTCACACCCAAGCAAATCCAGGACTTTGCTATGCAACTGCACATAAATGACTGGGACTGAAGCTTGACCTGGTCTCCTTTGCCACAATCATTTTAATATATTTTAAGTAGCATCAGCTACTCTACCACAACATCTCAGAAAACCTTGATGTACACATATGCAGAATTATACGTAGGCTGTAAGATTTGCAGCACTTGACTTCCCTCATCTAGTCATCATTTTTCTCTACTTCACCATGTTCAGCCCAATTCAAGCCAAGTACTGCATTTCTTGTCATAAGAAGTTATAAATAAACCCTTGGACTCTGGAGATGAATAAGGGTCTGCAAAAAAGACTGCTGTCTGAGGATGAAGGAAATCCCACAGGACCTCTGCTTCTCCTGGGAGTGAGCACCCCTTGCATTTTGCTGCCCCAGCCTTTACCTGCTTTCATGCCATCACCATTGACTGGTGCATCTCAGCACAGCAGGCATTGCTGCAACAAGCAACTACAAAGGCAGAAAGCCTCATCTTGCAGCATCCCTCAATAGCAGTAGAGGAATTCTGATGTTTATTAAGTAAAAAACTGAACTGAGGGCTCAGCTTCCCCAAATGCTCTGTCCCCTCTAACCAAGATGAATGGGCAGTGATGTTCAGGAAGGGTCCATGTCTGTTGGAGACAAGCTGCACACTCTTGTTGAACTGCTGCAGCTTTCGAAAAGACATCAGAGTGGGCTCAGATGGATTTAACTTTGTTGCGTATCATCTCTGAAAGTGTACTTACTGACAATGAGGTGTTTTCTCATTCTGCTGAGGAATACAGAAATGAGAACAACGAAGAGAAGCCACGTCATGGTACATCAGGGTCATGTTTTATACCACAAGATAAAAATATTCTTCCACATTTATTTTCCAATTTCTAAAGAGAGATTGGGATTTGTCTGGCATTTAAATTCTCCCTGATCTTCAGAAAAAAACCCCATATACTAGGTAATCATGACCGAGAGAAAAGGAAAACTTAAAAATACATACATACACAAAGACAAGAAACATGTCAACACCACTTTACCACTTTTGTATTTTATTGTGGAACTGAGTTTGATTCCTTTACATCAAATATCCTCAATGGAAGAGGGGATATTGCACACAAATATCATAAAAGCACTACATATTACTTTCACTGGAAACTAATTTTCTACATTAGATATGACTGGATAGAAGTGATGCAGGATTATAAGACATAATACCATACACAGCTGCAGACTGACACAAACACCATTCAGAACAAGAGAGAGGAGGTGTGTGAGGTGCTTCTCAGCCAGCCACAAGACTTTCTTTCCATAGTTTGGAAGATAATGGCTGCATGCAAATGCGTGAAAGCATATTTCAGATTTCGTCTTTTACAGTTGAGATTACAGCCCAGTCTTGAAGAGGTAGCTCCTGCCATATGGAGCTCTTAGTCAGCCTAGTAGAGAGAAGCTGCTTCTTAAATTCTTTTTCTTTCCATATTATATGCCATTGTTTTATTTTGTTACTTAATTTCTTTTTTAAGACTTTTTTTGTAAAGTCGCAACAAACAAGGGTTTTTTTTCTTTTTTTTTAAAATTTTAAATAGCAAACATTTTTTAACCAGGTGAATAATATAATTGCATTCTAAGAAATGCTTATCCCTAGTTGCTTTTAGTGTTTTGTTCAATTATTAAGTGAAAAGGTGAAGGCTTACAATTTCTTTCAAGTGTAAACATTATATTTTTTCATCTTCTAGTAAATCCAGACCAAGAAAATTACTATTTCTCTCAAAAAGATCATTACTGAGCAAGAACCTCTGGCGACAGATGAACAAAGAGAAGCGCATGACAGAAATGTTCCAAATGCACAGCAAGTGCTCTTTGGAGCTCATTTACTTGTGCTGGGAGGGATTGAAAATTCAATTAACAAATTTATTAAATCTTAGTAAAAGAGTACCAGAACTCTCCTAAAATGCATAAGCTATCATAGACAATTAAAAAAACCCCAACATTCATATACACAGTTATCTCCATTCACCACAGTATGTAAAATAAGTAAAAAAAAAAGTCAAAAGTGATTTCTATGAAAGATGGGGTGAAAATAGAGGTCAATGAGTCAGGCCCACCACAGGACTTTGAAAAGGCATGCAAGAGAGGCCCTGTCCAAGTTCAAGAGTGGGATGGGATCCCCAAAGTTAATTCTTCATTGAATTATATGAAGCAGTATATTAATAGCATGAAGATCATGACTGGGAATGCTGTTATGAGTAATACCATCATTGAAATGGAGTGTTCTTTGCACTCAGATATTGAATCTTTACAATTAAGAGTAATCAATAACAAACCATGCTCCTAGAAATCTATGCTGATCAACAGCACTCATCGTTAATGTACACAGTACATTTGGATGACTGTTACACTAAACTAGTTGTGTAGTACTAGGATTAGCACAGGTAGATTAGTTCCACAGGCAGGAAAGTCATTAAGGGCAAGAGGAGCCAATGGAGGAGCTCATTGCTGTGTTGAATCTAAGTGCCATTGCCATTTGGAAGGGAATGGATGGAACAGGCATTACAATACCTCAGAATAGCCAGACCAGGGTTTTAATATTCTTGTAGCAGCAAAAAAAGCAAATGTACATGTTAAGGTTAACTGTAACTGTCTAATTATCATTATTATTTCAAAAGTTATATTCAAAACAAATGCTTCAGCCATCATAGACTTGCTTGGGCATATTTAAGGCTTGATTCCAATTTAATTTACAGTAGGATCAGATGACTGTAACTTCCCTGACAGTAGTGAAATTGCTCCTGATTCACAGGAGTAAGTGGCATAAGTGAGATTAGTCACAAGACCACTGCTGTACTTAAAACAATTTTCTACCAAAGCGGAGATAAAAACCATTTCAGGTATTGTCAGAAAATCAGACAGTCTGTTCCTACCCACTCCAAAGGTTTGAATTCTGACCTATATAATAAAGCCGACAAATCAGAAAGAATTGTAGAAATAGTACAACTATTCTGCCAAAAATTTTGCCCATATCTTTGAAGACTATGTATTACAAAAGCATTTTTAAGTGAATGACATGAGCCCAGCAAACATGCTTGTTTTCACAATACATTTCCATCTGCCTTTTGTTGCCATAGTCACTCTGAGTTATTCTTAACTACTTAAAAGGTATAGCAATAAATAAAACAGCATTGCTAGAGAGACCTAAAAAAAGAAGACATTAAAAATAAATCAAAACCCCAACCACTGACAAACAGTAATTCACAGCATTAAATGGGTGTGAGAAACCCACATTTACAAGACCCTAAACCATTATTAAAAAACCCTCATAAAAATTAGAAGTGCAAACATACACCTATTAAACAAAAATATCCTAACAATGTAAAATTGAAATAAATTATAAGTAAAGAAAATAAATTGAGGTCATAGTTCACTACACTGTAAAACTTAATACCAGCCGTAATGGTGATTCATACAACCAGCACATAACTCCATGCTGGAGGCCTTTACACCTTCTTAAATTCAGATTTGCAAACCTGCAATGCAACAGGAGTTTTTGAACTGGGGTAAAACGTCTGAGACTAAAAAATCCAAACTGTCTTAAGTCACCGAGCAGTGGTGCTGTTCCTCTGCAAGCAGTCTAGAGAAGGAAAAGAAGGGAGACATGAAGAAGGAAAAGAAAGGAAGAAGAAAGAACAGTAAAGGAAGAGGCAAGGAAAGGAAGAGGAAAGGAAGTTGAAAGAGTAAAAAAAGGAAATGAGAGGAGGAGAGAGGAGTAAAGGAAAGAGGAGGAAAGAAAGAATAGAGGAAAGAGAAAAGGAAAGGGGAAGAGAAGAGAAAGAAAGGGAAGGAAAAGGGAAGAGAAGGGACTTATTTTAGCTTATTGCTTGTTCTATCCTTTTTCAAGATCTTGTGAGGGTTGAGAACATAGGTTACAACCTTGTAACTACTGGGCAATCAACTTCTCAAATCCCATTTTCTGTCATCATCAACAGAATAGTTTTACAACCAGAGTATCCTTCCCAACCCCTCTCCCCAAAAAGGTATTGACGGTTGACTGTTTTCAATAAATTTCACCTCAATATCCATTCTCACTAGAATCTTAAACAACACTATTCATTTATCTTACAAAACTACTAAAAAAAATGCCTTCGCCTGCAAAATTTTTCTTGCATTTACCTGTAAATGAAAATGTTTGTTACAAATCATGTATTAAAAGTTCACGCAGTGCTAAAAAGAAAGGCTTCTGTACATTTGTTCCCATGTTCACTCTTAAATTAAACAAATAAGGTAAGACAAAGGAAAGTTGAATACTGTACAGGCTCACAGGTAACCTTTTCCATCATTCTGAATGTTTCACTAAGTTTTGTAACTCTGATACTGGACACTACTTCAATCTTGCTTCCACAGTACAAAAGGAGCCTTCAAAAAAAGCTCATCTTGCCTTGTTGAGCTGTCCAGGTGCATAAATCAAGTGTTCATGTAACTAACATACGTAATTCGTAGCACCAAACCATTTGACCAGTCAGATAAGTTCCTAATACCACACATGCACACTCACGCTTCTTTACTGGTGTAACTATGATCCTACACAGATGTTTTATAAATTTGCTGTCTCAGCATTAAAAAATAAGTGCATCAAGTTTCTTTGTACATTCAAGTCACTTTCTAAGGCAAATTGTCTACTGTATGTACTCCCAACCGCTTTGGTATTTTGCTTCAGTTAATCGACAGTGGACATGGGTGTTCAAGCATGTGGACTGGTCAGTTCTGGCTGGAGTGAGTGGGCTTTTGCTGGAAGCATGCCTTAGACCAACAATTCTGCATGTTGTAAGAAAGGTTTTAGACTTCTGGATGGGGTGCAGACTACATGCATATTTGGTCTATGATTGTTACAGTATGTCAGTATGCAGAGTTCAAATTAAAGTGGAAAGCTGCTGATGAGTGATTAGGTCATACATCCCTTCCTAGCCATGTTCTCTTTCTTTTTATTTTTGAGCTAACTTAATTCTTTAAAAAAAGGATCCCCATAGTGATAGCTCATATTGATAAAAATTTAAAACTTTCTTCTCATGTGAGAACATAAGCAGACTGTAGTAAGCGATACATCTATTGCCATGAGACTAATGCAGACCTAATAATTTACTACTTTCTCCTCCTACCCCTCTCTCTATTTCTCTCTTTGTGTTTCTTTAGAGGTCAAATGCCTCTACCTGGCAAAAGTCAGTTAGGGTTGCTAGTGCATGGTTTCAAAATGTTCAGCGGAGATGCAACTCGATCTGTATTTTTGCAGTAATTTGTACTCTACTATGGGAAGACCGTTATTTCCCTTAGCAACCAACAAAGACTGAAAAATATTAGTGACTTGCATCACTGTGACACAGTATAGCATTTGGCAGGTATATAGTTCAGCAGTTGAAATAGATGAGTTGAATTTTCAGAAAAGGTGTTTTCAAACCGAAGAATTTCTGGAAACAAAGTTTAATCTTGTGATGCACGGTCTTGTTCTTACAGTTCAATCTTGCATGCAGGAAAAGATTCGTCTTGCATAACAACAGTGCTGCTGCTTGCCAAAACCATGATGTTGAGATCCTGCTGTTTCTCATGGGTCTCTTGATACCATTCCCTCATCACTTCTGAGTCATGGGTTGGGATTAAGGTCACCTGAAACACAAAATAGAAGTCTTGTTGAATGGACCACAGAAACAGTTAATAAGCAAAATGTCTTTGCAAGAAGCCCCAACCAACATGGAAAGAGTGGATTTTTATGCAATAAATACTTGAATAAATGGATGGATAAAAGGAAATCAACATGCTGGTAAGGTAGAATGACTGCAAATAAATAGTTTATCAAAATAAAATGTGGGTTTTGTAAGGTGCTGAAACGCAGCTTTCCAGAGAAGTATCAGGTTGTAATCTGCACTGATAACTCTTCAGATTATAGACAAATATTTTGTTTACTTATTCACCATAATGGAAAGGCATATTAAGTTTCCAAGTGTATATAATTACTCTATAAAGTGTAAAACATTTCTTCCCTACTTAAAA
The DNA here is from genome assembly GCA_013397775.1 of Eulacestoma nigropectus. Classification (NCBI taxonomy): domain Eukaryota; kingdom Metazoa; phylum Chordata; class Aves; order Passeriformes; genus Eulacestoma; species Eulacestoma nigropectus. Next base: position 404,252 of record VZTE01005528.1, read on the forward strand.
CTGCAACACTGCCAAACTCAGGTTATATATATGGTGTAGTAAAAATATGAAACAGCCAACTGGCCCTGTAAGCCAGTTCTCAACTGTTTTAAAAACCAGGAAGAGGTCTGAAGGGCCAGAGATGCGGGAGCAACTGAGGGCAGAGCAGCTCTGTGCTTCACATGTCATCAATGAAACAAAGTGCCCAGCCTGGGGGCCCCATTCTCTGGCAGCCGCCATCCACTCCAGAGGTGCTCTAGTTTCTCATAGCTGAGAAGGGTTAAATTTCCACGTTGAGACAGAAGTGAAGAGCCTACCTGCATGTTACTCTCCCACTGCGCCTTGCCCTCCAGCAGGGAGTCCAGAACAGCCCTGCTTGGCTCCTCGGCTGCAGCATCATTCCCGCTCACCACATAGTAGGATGACCGCACCCTCTTGAAAAACTCCACATCAACATTCTTGCTATTGCTGTGGTTGGGAATGTATACCAGATCCAAATACACTGGAGGTCCTGGAGGCACTGCTATAGATTTTGCCACCTTAGTATTCCCAGGTCCTTTGGAAACCAAACAAAAAAAGAATGTATCAAGGACTGGTTAAAAGCATTAATTACTGTTATAACCACTGAGGTGAGATGTGTCCAATTATGGCATTACCCCCCTACATATAATGACATGTTATAGCTTTGTTGTATCCCAATTACGATTGTAATGGGAGGAAAAACCTGAAAAACTGCACCTATAGAATACAACTAAAAATCACTACCACATAACAAAAATTTGGCTGAACCTTTTCCAGTAATATACTACTATTATCCAACAATTACTCTGCAGGGCTGTGATTACTGAATTACTGTTCAATAAATGGTGGTATTATTTTCCAGGTAAAGAAGTGCAGCTTTTTTTTGTAAGTCTAGGGTATGAATGATTATAAAATCTAGTGTCACACAGGGAATCATGAAGATTTGAAGCAGTCCTGAAATATGAGGTACATAGCAAGACATGATAGCTCTTGATATGATCAGGCTGCCATACAGATGCATAGAAAGCTAATACATGTGAGCAGAATGAGCGTCAAGGAGGAACTTGGAAGAAGAAAGTTGTAAAACAATTCAGGGAACAGAGTCAAGTATTTGTTTGCCTGCTGTATCCTTATTTGCATACACAAATTAGCCACTTATCGCAAAAAGTAGGGGGAAGCATTTCTTTGCTGCTGTACATAGTATATATAGTCCTTGTTCTAAGAAGAGCTTCAGTCAAAATGAAGTACAACATGTAAACACATTAAAAATATTACACAAAAATTTGCATCTTTTGCTACAAACTGGGTCATGGTGTAAACTAAAAATCAGGATTCAACCTGTAATTTTACCCAGACGATCAACATTTATGGTTTATTAGCCTTCTCATGTTGATTAAGCTTGGTAAACAATTATCTGAGCAATATGCTCAGTTTAGTGTCAAACACTGTAAGGCCAGCAAACTCCCTTACAGTTGCCTAGCATGTCCCGACACTCACCATAGGGCAATATGACAAATGAAGTGATAAGATTTCTTGATTTATAGAGATTTTACTCCTGGTTTTGTTACAGAACATTTTATCATCTTTGATGATAAAAAAAATCTCCGATACATCTTTTTAAATTGTGCATACCAACACTGAATAAGATACTCATTGCTACATTTTTACACTTTTATGTCATTACTAATTATTCCAGCACATACCTGAGAAGTATGGCTAATGACTTTAATGTAGAGCTGAAGTGCTGGAGAAATGTACAGCATAAGAAACTACACTGCTGCTTTGAAATGTATCTTCTAACAGAGATATGCAAACAATGATGTGAGAAAGGAACAGTGGACTAGCAAAAACAGGGAAGCTAAGGACAGGTGAATGCTGGTTTGTTTGTACTGAATCCTAGAACTGCTCCTTGTAAAAAAGCTTTCAACAGAACATCAGTCCTCACAGCAGAAAAATCTAAGTATCCCCCAAACAATCCCTAACAAGGTCTGCCGGAAAAAACAGATTAGTGCAACGCCTCCTTCAGTAATCTAATTCATATTTTATTGCTACTTAGAGTATACAACAGACATTCAAAATTACATTAACTTCCTGTATGTTTAGTCATCACTGATGGCATAAAACCAGATTATGTGATGTACATGCTTAGTTCACTCAAAATGCTTTTATTAATGTTAAATTTTTTAAAATGCTCCTTTCAAAATCAATCCAGCAAAGTAGTAAGAGCATCCAAAGGCAGATAGTGACTTTGCCTCCCACAATATTAAATTGCATTAATTTATGTTAAAGAGAATTGTGTCTGCTTATTTCTCACAATGAATAAAAGAGTTCACTTTGCTACTGATTTCACTTCACCTACTAAAGTGGTACTTTTAATTCTATTAGGTGATTAACTGTTTAGACAGCTCGTATTAAATTCTCTCTATTTTATGTACTCTCTGGGCAAACTGAAACATCAATTTTCTCAGATTATAAAAGTAAAACTAGTGAATTTCATGCATTTAAATGTGGCATTTACATGCTGGATTTATACTTAAAACCTGAGCTTTCTTCAAGGATATGCCACAAACCACATTTTCTGCTGATACAAAAGTAAACTAACTACACTACAACAACTAAGAAAATCATAACACTAGGGAATAGCTATTTGTCTTTACCTGTGGTTGCAGTCTTTGCCGACTTGGATGTTGTTGTATTTGCTGCATTCTTGGTGTCCTTATCTTTCTCTTCCACACGAGACTTTACCTCTGGATTAGAGATATTTTTGGTTGCTTTCTCCACAGATTCCTTCTTTTTTGGAGAAGCTGTTCTGGAAATTTTGTCTAAAGATTCTTTCGTAGCTGGCTTTGGTGAAGCCACTTGTTTTGATTTACCATCACTTTTTTTAACAGGAGAAGATGATTTGGTCTTTGTACCCTGCTTTTTTGTCTTTGTCTTTTCTTTAAGGTCCTTCTTCAAAGGTTTACCTAAATTCTGTTCAACTGGCAGAGCCTCTGGATCAACCATGGTAACATCAGGGTGCCTGGGGGAAGGGCTGCGATCCTGCATTGGGACAGGTGGTGGGTCCATGTGTTTGTACGTAATTGTCTTGTCTGTTGGAATGGTTTCCGACTCATCTTCTGAGTCAATGTTAGCATCTGCAGTGATGGAAGGGCATTCCTCAGTCTCTGGGGGAACATCCGAATCGGTCTGGGATGGGGCAGACTCGCTCACAGATGTGGGAGGGGTTTCATCACACTGCCGCCCTTGCTGCTTTCCCCCAGAAGGAGGCTGAGCTCCTCCAGACTGAGTTAGTGCCTTCTCTTGATCCTGAGACTGTTCTTCACTTGCAAACCACTCAAGCGGATTTGGGTTGATAAAGGAGGGTGAAAGTTCAGTTTTGGGATGTTTATATTCGCAAGAGGACACAAGGCATAAGTCAACATCTTGACGGGATTCTGCTAACGATTTACTTGGAGTGAAATGTGCACTTGCTTCATAGGAATAGCTGGTAGCTTCAGGTGACCTCTCAGTGGTGGCTCTCCCAGTTGTCTCAAATGAGTAATCTGTGGCTTCAGGTGAACTGGAGGCTTTCCCACTTGTCTCATAGGAGTAAGTCATGCCCTCTGATGACCTGGTGGTTCTCCCAATTGTCTCATAGCAGTAGCCAACAGCTTCTGGTGACTCAGAGGTTTTCCTTGTCTCGTAGGAGTAATCCATAGTATCAGGTGACCTAGCAGTGTTCCTGGTTATCTCATAGGAATAATCTGTAGCTTCAGGTGATTTGGTGGTTTTCCCAGCTGTCTCACAGGAATAATCTGTGGCCCCTGGTGACCTGGTAGTTTTCCCTGTTATCTGATAAGAATAATCTGTGACCTCAGATGACCTCATATTTTTTGCAATTATTTCACACGAATAGTCTGTACCCTCAGGTGACCTAGTAGTGCTCCTGGTTATCTCATAGGAATAATCTGTAGCCTCAGGAGACCTAGGAGATTTTCTGCTTGTCTCATAGGAATAATCCATGGCTTGAGGTGATCTAGTAGATTTTCCAACTGCCTCATAGGAATAGCTAATATTCTCTGGTGACCTAGTAGTTTTCTCTCTGGCCTCATATGAATAACTAAGTTCTTCTGGTGATCTGCTGCTTTTCTCGGAATCTTCTTTATCTGGGCTGAGTAAAGGTTCAGGACTGTGCTTTGAGAGCGGTTCCTGATAACCAAAGGCTTTGGCAGAAGACACTCGCTGTGACAACAAAGGGGTGTGACTACCTGACACTGCTTCTGCGATTGCAGGAGGCGAATCTGGAAAAGTAGGAGAATAGAGAGGAGAAGATTCCCTTGGAGTTAATGGAGATAGATCAGATTTTGGTGACAGCTTTTCTCCTAGGCTCTGCATCTTTTCTGAGGTAAAAGAAGAATGCAGTGACATCTCTCTAGGTGGAGCACCACCTGAAAAAGTTTCCTCTGGCAGTGGTGAAGCTACCTGGGAAGGTGTATGAGCTGATGAAGTTGAGGATGAAGCTTCAATTTGAGAAACTGAAATAATTTCTGAAATATCTTTCTCTTGAGAGTAAGATGACTGCTCCACAGGTGAAATCTTCTGTGCAAAAGGAGGCTCCTGTGTATCTGAAGGGCTATAATCTACTTCTGTTGGTCCATTTTCAGATATATGGTGTATACCAGTGCCTACAGCAGGATATTCTGGAGACTGCCTACTAAAATCCATTGCTAAAGACTGCTCAGGCGACTCCCGACCGTATTCTACTGACATAGCTGACTGCTCAGGAGATCTGTGATCATGCACTGGTGTTCTTGATTTTGCAGTTTTAGGTGAGTAATCTGGTGGAGAAATTGACATAGGCCTTGGACATTCTTCTTTAGATGGAGACATTTCTGTTTCCTGAAAAGTTGTTGGTGTTTGTACAACTGACACTGAGAGGGAATCATCAACTTCAGTAGAGTGGGGAGAACCAACCTCAGCATGCAAAGAAGGAGATACATCATCAGTAGTTGGTTCTGGAAATGAACTAGTGGCAACTGATGCTGTAGAGACAGAGGCTACTCCTTCTATATGGGAATAGGTGTCTTCTGCAACAACCTCATCAACGGGAGTTGCAGACTTGTCAGAGACAGTGCCTTCAGAAATTGACATTTTGGTGTCTTCTTTCAAGGAACCAAACTGACTGATATCTATTTGAGTCGGCGAGAGATCACCTGCTAACTTCCGCTCATCCAAAACCAGTGACGACTGGGAGCTGCTGGGTTCTGTATCCTCCATTTTCCTTTCCAGGCTGAAGCCTTCCTTAATTGCCATAAATTCCATGCTTTTTTCATCTTGTTTTTCTTGGAAGAGGCCTACAGAGCTTGCTTCAGAAGCTGGGCTCATCTGAACAGGTGATTTTTCTTTTTCAGGTTTCCCCTCAGGACTTCCATAATCTCTGGTGGGAGACTTTAAATCAGCACTCAAAAATGTATCGTAAGTGGTCTCTGAACCTATCAGTGGTGGACTCCGCAGAGGCGAGAGAACCTTTTCGATAGGAGATTCTGAATCTGGCACGGGCTCATCCATAGGGCTTATTCTGCATTTTGCAGACTCATCTTTGACTTCACTGAACTCAAAGCTAACAGGAGCTTCTGTTGACTTTTCACTGGTTTCAGAGGGAAGCTGACTGGACTTTTCATCAGTGGGAGACTGATAATAAGGTGTGTGGCCAGCACTACCAGCAGCAGACTGTGAGGGAGATGCTACTTCTAATGTTTTATCCTCAGGGCTTGCACAGTGCTCTTCAGCAACTTCTTGGTGTACATCAGGCAATTTAGCAGTGGGGACAGACTCAGAAGAGACCTTGATCTCATTGGGAGTGAGTGAAAAGTTCACACTACGTTCACCCAGTGGTGTTTTGGCAACAGGTGATGGAGGGGACAAACTGTCAGCTGGACTTTTAGCTGAACTATGTTTTTCACCATCTTCTTGATAGGGTTCTTTGATTCCTAATTTGGCAGTGCCTTGGATTTCACTGTCTCTTTGCCGGTATACATCTTGGAATGCAGATTTACAGAATTTGTCTTCCTCTAATGAAGAGGGTGGTGAGATGGTGGAAGCTGAGGCATTATAATCCTTACCTTCTGTGGCCTCTGTTTTGGATCCTTCAGATAACCCATTAAAAGCATCTGGAAGTGGAGAAAGTTTAGCCCTACTGAATTCTTGAGAATACAGTGATGTCTCATACTTGGTAATGTTCACATACTCTTGAGAGGGTGACTCGCTTTCCTCATTGTTAGTTTCATCACTCATGACATCTCGAGGTGTTGACATTTCATCCATTGGAGTTGGTTCACTGGATATTTCAATGGTCGACTGTGTGTAACCTGAAGTAGCAGTGAATTCCTCAGGTTGATCTTCTCTATTTTCTTCATCAGAAACAGTGGCCTCACTTTCTGAACCACCAGGTAGTGTCTCATCATGGATAGAAGAAGCTGGTTCAATCACTGGAGACTGAGACTCTGAGCGTTTAGTTGGTGTAATAATGAGTAAGCCATACTTATCCTCGGCTTCACCTGATTCTGCAGCTTTGTCTACCACAGCCATCACATAATCTTCTTCGGCTTCTGTTTTTTCAGTTTCCTCTTCATCTCTGATGTCTTCTGCTTTGTCTTCCTCATCTTCTTCAGTCTCTTCAGTTTCTGCCTTTTCTATTGCTTCTTCCCTGTCTTCTTCAGCCCGTTCATCGGATGTCTCATAGTCTGCCTTTTCAATATAGTTTTCATCTTTAATGTTAGCATCTACTTGAGTCATTATTTTTTCTGAGCCACTTACAATTTTTCTTGATTCTTCCATATATGGTTTTGTGGCATCCAGTCGTGTTTTTTCTACTTCATTTTCATCTCTTTCTTCAGCTTCTTCTGTCTCTGCCTTTTCTTCATAATCTCCTGCTTCAGATGATTCTTCCAAGCCAGTTCCCTCATCTTCGAACTTTTCATTGTCATCAACCTTGTGCTTTTCCACAGGTTCCAATTCTTCAGGTGTCTGTTCACACTCACCCTCAGCCTCTGTTGTAGTTATGCCTTCATCAGATGACTCGGCAGGTCCTTCATTATCCAATTTTTCTTTTTGTACTTCAAAGGTGTCTTTTTGTACTGTGCCAGTGAGTTTCAGATCATCCTTTATAAGTGCAACTTGAGACTTTGTTTCTTTAATTGTTTCTACTTCTTCAGCTTTTAAGTCCTCAAAATCCTTTGTTAAATCCTCTGGTGAAGACATAAGGGATCTCTCTGCTTCAAGATCCTTTCCACCACCTGTAATTTCTGCAGCTGCTACACTTGTGGCTCCAACAGCTGCAAGGGCAGCTTGTGCTCCACTGACTTTGAGGTCCTTCTTCACACTTTTAACTTTTCCTTTTTCCTTTGGCTTTCCAGCAGGTATTGGTTCTTTTTTAGCAGGTTCCTCCTTCTTTTGTGGTTTAGGCTTTGCTGCTGGCTTTTTGGCTTCATTTGAAGGAGTAGCTGTCTTCTTTGTTTCTTTAGGAACCTTTTTGATGTCCTTTTTGGCTTCTTTGTCTTCCTTCTTGATTTCCTTCTTCTCTTCTTTTTTAGCTTCTTTTTTAGCTTCTTTTGTTGAAGGTTCTTTCTTTATTTCCTTCTTAATTTCCTTCTTATCTTCCTTTTTCACCTCTTTTTTAACTTCTTTCTTGATCTCTTCTTTTTTTGGTTTTTCCTCTTTTTTGATGGGTGTTTTCTCCTCTCTTTTAGAAACCTCTTTCTTTGGCTTTTCTTTTTCCTCTTTCTTTTCTTCAGATTTTGCTTTGAGTTCCTTTTTCACTGTCTTCTCCTTTGACATTTTTGGTTTTACGTCTGTACTTTGTTTTTCAAGAATTTCAGATTTCATTAATTGTTCTTCCTTACTTGCTATGTCTTTTTCCACCACTATTGGTCTGGTCTCTACTTTTGCTGGTTTTTCTTTTTTAACTGGAACTTTTTCTTTGCTTTCCAGCTTCTGAAGCTTTTCTGGTACTGGACTAGGCTTCACAGGCTCTGGTGTTTCTTCTTTAGATTCCTTTCTGACAGGCTTATTTGGTGGTGTCTTTGCAGCAGGCTTGAGACTCTCCTTGCTGTCTGTTCGTTGTTTCAATTTTGCTTGTTTCACAGCTGGACTAGCAATGTTCCCAGTTAGGTCTTTTTGTGTAACCATTGGCTGTTTAAGGAAGTCTAAGTGTTTGAGTTTTTCTAGTCCCTCTAGAATATTATACTGGGTGCTGTTTCCAGGAAACAGAACTCGGATAATTTTTTCTGCAGGATTAGCTGGATGCCACACAATCAGGGATGAGACAGAGGTGAAATAGGATAACGGAATGTCTAGTTCTTGGCCATTTGGTTGCAGGAATTCAGCTTTATCTTTGTTAGTACCACTCCACTGCTGCATAAAATACTGCATCTCTTTGCTATTTTTGACAGGATTAAGCACATACATCTCAAGTTTGCCAACTCCCATTTTCTGAAATAAAATGATAGGGTCAATGGTATTTCCTGTATTTCTGAAAAGAGGTTCTGGTTTCATAGACAATTTATTTAAATACTGGAGAGTAAAACAAGCTTCTTCTACACTCCTTTTTACTCTAAAATTAGGATCCAGGTTCTTCAGGTTCTCAGGTACGTTAAGGAACACAACGCCTAAATCAGGTGAGATCAGATTTTTCATCCAGTCACTGTTGGTAGTAGACCCTTGAGACTGTTCCTCTTCTAGTTCAGCTATCTTTCGCTGAAGCATACTATTGATTCCTGGCAGATTGTCATCTCCGATGTGAGTGAGCAGAATGGAATCTACCCTGTCCAAGTGCCGGATAAGTTTCCAAAAACAAGATTTTCTTTCAGATCCTCCATTGATAAGCATATTGAATCCATTCACTGCAAACAATGCAGAGTCCCCTCTTCCCCCTGGGAAAATGTAACAGCAGGGTTTGGAGAGCTTCAAGAAACCTCCTGAGGTTGGAGGTTCCAAAATGTCAAAAGGTGATGGCACTTCTACTGATTCTGACAGATACTCAGTGAATTCAGAGAGTCCTTCCATCTCAGGCAATATGGAAGCTGAGTTGAGTTTAATGTTAATAAAGTCTTGAAGGTTGTGTCTGTCCAGGTTGGAATTTTTCCAGTCCCCTTCCTCAGGGCAGAAAAGAGTTAGGCTGGCTTTGTTGGCAGGGTGTGTGGTGCTCAGTAACTCACCAATCTAGGATTATAAAACAAAAACACAAGAAGATACAAATTCATTTTTAATGAGAATTAATGTCAAGGCATATTTCCTGATCAGATAGATAAAACCTTTTTCCCTTAGTTCTCCACTGGTGAATCCCCATCCTCAAAGCTAAAGTAACATATTACTACGATTAGTTTACTGCCATATTTTTTAAAATACAAAGGAGGACCCTATTTCTGGTCAGTACTGCCCAAAGGACAACAGTACCCAAGGTTTCCCCTTCCCTCTTCCATGCTTTATAGAAGGATGGTACTATTATACTGAGAGGGTAGGAGGACTGCAAGGGTAATGCAGCCTAAGCTGCCACTGTATCTCTACCATGGGCTCATGAGTCTCCCTGCTGGTCCAGTCCATCCAAAAGAGACAGCCAAATATCTAAAGGACAAAGTACAACCTCTTAACAGGCAGAGAATAACTGTAACACAGAGGAGGCCATCATCCTCCCAGGGGCAGCTGCCATCCTTTCTCCTTCTCTCATGGGATATATTCCACCACACTATCGTTACTGCAGGTCTTTCTGCAGGCTGGCTCCTGAAAAGCCAGTATTGCTCCCAGATTTATCAAGATTGGCTGCAGGAGAGTTTTTCAGAACAGTGACCATGAGATGGTGGAACTTGGAATCCTGTGGGCAGGAAGCAAAGCAGTAAGCAGGACTAGAATCCTGAACTTAGACCTCTTCAAAGACTACTTGGAGGAATCCCATGGTTTAAGGTTCTAGAAAATACAGGGGGTCCAAGAGGCTTGGCCAATATTCAAGCATCCTTCCTTCAAGCTCAAGACCAGTGTATTCTCGTGAGCAACAAATCAGCCAAAGGGGTCAGGCGACCTGCATGGATAAGCAGGGAGCTTCTAGTAAATCTTAAATGGAAGAAAGAAATTTATGGGATATGGAAAAAGGCACAGACCACGTGGAAGGACTATAGGAACATTGTCAGAGTATGCAGGGGTGTAACAAGGAAGATCAAGGCCCACCAAGAATTGAGTCTGGTAAGGGCTATCAAGGACAAGAAGGACTTCTGCAAGTACATCAGCAGCAAAAGGAAGATTAAGGACAATATGGGGGCACTGATAAATCCGATAGGTGTCCTGGTTATGGAAGACTTACAGAAGGTGGAATTACTGAATGCCTTCTTTGCCTCAGTCTCTACTGCTGAGGCCAGCCCTCAGACCTTGGAAATAAGGGACGCTGGAGAGCGGAAGAGTTTTCTCGGTTGCAGAGGGTTGTGTTAGAGATCAGCTGGGCAGATTTAACATCCATAAATCCATGGATCCTGATGAGGTGCACCCACAGGTGCTGAGGGAGCTGGCGGATGTTGCTAAGGCATTCTTTGAAAAACCACAGAGAACAGGAGAGGTGGATGATTGATAACTGGAAGAAAATCAGTGTTACTCCTATATTCGAAAAGGGCAAGAAGGACGACCCAGGAAACTACTGGCCAGTCAGCCTCACTTCCATTCCTGGAAAGATGATGGAACAGATCATTCTGGAGGTCATTACCAAGCAAATAAAAGAAAAGAAGGTCATCAGGAGTAGTCAGCATGGATTCCCCAAGGGGAAATCATGCTGACCAATCTGACAGCCTTCTATGACGGCACGGCAGGACAGGTCAACAAGGGGAGAGCAGTCGATGTTGTCTACCTTGACTTCAGCAAGGCTTTTGACACTGTCTCTCATAACATCCTCATAGGTAAGCTCAGGAGATGTGAGTTAGATGAATAGACAATGAGGTGGATCAAGGACGGGCTGAACGGCAGAGCTCAGAGAGTTGTGATCAGCTGAGGAGAATTCAGTCATGTTCAAACTGTTTATCAACAACCTGAATGAAGGGACAGAATGGACCCTGAACAATTTTGCTGATGACACTGGGGGGAGTGGCTGATACACCTGAAGGCTGGGCTGCCATTCAGCATGACCTCAAAAGGCTGGAGAAGTGGGTGTAGAGAATGAACTTCAACAAAGGCAAGTATAAGGTTCTGCATCTGGGGAGGTGTAACCTCAAGTACCAGTAACAGGCTGGGGGCTGACCTGCGGGGAAGCAGCTCTGCAGAGAAAGACCTGGGAATCTTGGTGGATGACAAGTTGACTATAAGCCAGCAATGTATCCCCATGGCCAAGAGGGTCAATGGTATCCCTAGGGGATACCATTCCTGAAAAGCCAGTACCATTCCTTCCACCAGGAAGAGTGTAGCCAGCAGGTCAAGGGAGATGATCTCTACTCAGCCTTAGTGAGACCACATCTGGAGTGCTGTGTTCAGTTCTGGTCTCCACAGTTCACAAAAGACAAAGAGGTAGAGAGGGTCCAGCAGAGGCCACAAGATGATGAGGAGACTGGAGCATCTCTCTTATGAGGAGAGACTGTGGGAGCTCGACCTGTTTAGTCCAGAGAAGTCTGAGAGGGGATCTTGTCAATACATATGAATATCTCAAAGGCAGGTGTCAAGAGGATGTGCCAGGCTCTTTTGAGTCGTGCGCAGTGACAGGACGAGTAATGGCCTTAAACTAAAACACAAGTTCCACCTCAACATGAGGAAGAACTTCTTTATATTGAGGGTGGCAGAGCACTGAAACAGGCTGCGCAGGGAGGTTGTGGAGTGTCCCTCTCTGGAGACATTCAAAATCCACTTGGACGTGTTCTTGCATCACTTGGATGTGTTCCTCTGTCACCTGCTCTGGGTGATCCTGCCCTGGCAGGAGGGTTGGACTGGATAATCTCCAGACATCTCTTCTAACCCTAATGATTCTGTGGATCTTGTGATTAAGAAATGAGTTAATACTTCAGAAATTGAAACAGCTGTAAGTTTTTGGGCCCCTCTCTCCATGGGAGATACTGAGGTGCTTGAGCATGTCAAGACAAAGGCAACAGAGCTGGTGATGAGTCTGGAGCACAAGTTTGACGAGGAACGGCTGAGGGAGCTGAGTTTGTTTAGCCTGGAGAAGAGGAGGCATGGGGGGTATCTTATTGCTCTCTGCAGCTGCCTGAAAGGAGATTGTAGCCAGGTGGGGGCTTGGTCTCTTCTCCCAAGTAACAAATGACAGGATGACAGGGAATGGTCTCAAATTGCACCAGAGGAAGTTTAGATTGGGTAAGAGGGAAAATTTCTTCCCCAAATGGGTTGTCAAACACTGAACCAGGCCGCTCAGGGAAGCGGTTGAGTCACCATCTCTGCAGGTATTCAAGATGTGTAGATGTGGTAGTTCTTGGGGGCATAGTTTAGTGTTGAATTTGGCAGTGTTGGATAAGAGTTGGACTCGATGATCTTTGAGATCTTTTCCAACCCAAAAAATTCTGTGAATTTGTCCTGTCCAACCTTAACAATTCTGTGAATCTATGGTTCTAAGTTTTGTATTTCTGAGATTATAAGGTCCAGAGCCAAAGAAAGATCAAGAAAAAAAAAATAGGCTTAAGAATGGTCTTGTCACTAGTTTGATTTAAAACTCAAGGACCATAAAATTTGAACTCTAGAGTAATTCCATTAATTTTGACAGTATTAGTTAACATGCTAGTACCAAAACCAACTGCTGCAATAAAGGCACAGAAAAGACAAATTTCCATGCCACAGTATGAAGAGCTGTTTTCTATTCCAGTCTGAACTAAAAAAAACAGTATTTGATGGTCTCAGATAAATAGACAAACATAAAAAAGTATCTCATTTCCACAGATACTTTCATTTGACTTTTTTTAACTGACAATTCAGTTAAATGTATCTGATTTCTGTACTATTTGCCCATAACAAAGAGACCACTGAACTTCTATAAAGAAGTAATTCAGATATAAAATATCAATGGAAAACATGCCAGCATATTGTCATACAAAATACCATAAACTTCTTTGCAGAGACTCAGCTGTCAGTTCAAGCTTTAAGAACAGTTTTCATAAGGATGATATAGATAACACTATAGCTGAATAATCGGAAATTCTTGGACCACAAGCTGCATCAACAGAGGAAATGTATATATAAAAGATTAATGACGTTTGATTGTGTTAGATCTCTTTGGGCCTCTCTGTGTGTAGGTCTCACTTTTTTCTTTCTATTACATAACTTATTTTTAGCATTTACCAAACATAGAACTCAACAAAGATGCACTGGCTGTTATAAAAAAAGTCCATCCAAGAGCTAAATATAGCCCAAAATAAATATTTCCTACCTTCCTGTATCATCATTACTGAGTATCCAAACCATTTGACAGGAGTATAAATAAATCTCACCCATATGTCAGACATGGCTCTGTCTGAATGACAGCAAATGAAAAAACAAAGCAGAAAGAATAAATGGAAAAGAGGCTGAAAAGGCTGAAAGATAAGGACAATAGGGGAACCATTTCTGTTGTGTATTGCAGAATTAAGAAAAGAGGGGCAGCACAGATGACAGCTTTGAAATGGATTTAGAATCTCAAGAGTACTCCTTATGATATGTCTCTGATCAGGTTTGAAAACACATTATTAGGGAGAGCCAAATGTAATAAAAGATCACTTCCTCTGAATAAATAAATCCAAGTCTATTGCATACATAAGGAAATAAAACTTGAGTACAGACTGTTTCTCATAAAGGGCCAATTTTCTGTCTAGATAAAAAAAAAATCATACGATAACGTACTGTGCTAATAGATATACTGTGTCAAGGTTTGGGGTGAGTCCTCTCCAGTTTATATTATACCATATTTGGATTTCTGCTTCATACTTCTAAATTCTGCCTTTTTCGCTCCTAAAAGTTGGCATGCATAATGCAGACAGTGTTAAGCCACTGGAAGCCCAGGCTAATGAAAAATTCAAGAAAATTTATCCCAGGCATAGATCATAACTGTTAGGAACAGCAAGTTCAGTCATGCCTCAGAAAAACTATCAATGGATTTGAATTTCAAATGGTGACACTTGGGATAGACAGTAACACAGGTGTACTCACTCCTTCTTTTCTCCAAATTCAAAACCATTCTTTGAGCAAAGAAATATACCTGTAAACCTGAATATCTTTTCAAACACTGACAGACATCTGTTGAGGAATCCTTAAGTTTTAAAGGCGTCACAGCTAGTGAAGACAAACAGTAGGTTGGCTGCTCAGAGAAAACACAATATTACTTCTTACCCTGAACCATAAAGGTACAAAGAAAGGTTTGCTGTTCTACCTGTTGTTGCAGAAGCAGGGGAATGGGACATTTTACACCTTCCCACATTGGAGAAATTGAAAATCCTGTTTTTAGGCATTGCCTGAAGGAAGTTCTGCATGCTAGAAATGAATTTCTGAATTAGACTTTATACAAGTATCTCCCAAAGTGTATTTACTTACTTGCAAGCACATTCTTTGACCTTAGTTCAGGTTCGGCCCAGTGAAATAAAAATGGGCAGAGGCCAGAAACACTTACTCCACTTTACATGGTTATAGAATCATAGAACAGTTTAGGTCGCAGAAGACCCTTAAGATCATTGAGTCCAACTGTAAATCTAGCACTGCCAAGCCCACAAGGATCAGTACAGCACAGTAACTCTTTCATCTCATCACCACATAGAAAACCAGTAACCACTTTTTCTAGATCTTTTTTCCTAATTATTTTTTTCAATTTTTAAAAACGTTGCACACATGAAGTGTAGTATGGCAAACATGATCTTTCTTTGGTTTTGTGAAAGCTCGCAGACACACTGAGACCCTGAGGCTTCAGAAACAATAGGCTGGAAGCCAACACTTGCTGAGAGCCATGCCAGCTGGCTGGTGAGCACACTGCCAGTCACAGAGATGAGCCAAATGAGCCTTACTCATAGCCCATGGGAGTGTGCTCTACACACCCACTACTACAGCAATCCCACAGCATCTGCAACTCATGGCCAGCCTCCATCCTTCCGCTTTCCAAGCAACAATTTTGTTTCCTAATAGTAACGGTAGCATTTGCCCCTAGTTTTGCACGTAGTCATAAAGTAATTATGTGTTGTTAATTAGCCAGAGACATAAGGAACTTGGGTTTGTAATTTCATAGAAAAGTAATTCTGGGAAGTGAATTTTAGGTGTCAGGCATGTCTCAGAGAGCAGGAATCCAGCTCTTTCCCCAACCACTTGCTGAACAAAGAGGCTTTGAGAATAGATCACATGGATACAATAAGGTCACTCTAGAGCTCACGCAAACTATGCTATTTCCGTGCTGAACGTTCAAATCTCTGTCTACTGACATGCTCCCAATTAATACTGGAAACTGAATTCCTATGGATGCAGCCATACAGTTTATTTAAACATATACTTTACATGGCAGCCAAATTAAGTATGACAGCTTGTTTACTATGGATTCCTGCCCTATGGGAGCTTTCAGACACAGTACATTAAGGAAGAGAGCAAAGTAACAAGTCCTGAAACAAATGGCATTAAATACTGGTATACTTCATGCTTATCTTTTTGGTATGTAAAAATCACAAGTTTTACAGATTCACTGGCCATATTTTAAACACTACTATAAAAAAGTTAAGCAGGTAGATGGTGCAAAAAACCGCAGCTATTCTAACAGCCACCCTCTGTCTTATTAATGCCACTTACTAATTAGCCACAGGCAAGAACCTCGTGTCAAGTTCAATTTGACTGCTTTGTATGTGCACCTTAGATTAACAACCTGTGTATTTTAAACACAGCTGTATCTTCTTCCATTGTTGAGGGTTCCTTGATTTTCTCTTTCTGAAAGTTTTAATTTAATTTCCCAAACTAATATTTAATTATTTGATTAGGCAAATTACATGAAATCTAAAGTAAAATAAATAAATATTTTGCAAAAAGGCTTTTAAAGAAGAATAAAGAGCAGCAGCATCAGGCTGCCTATGCTAACTCTAACAAGACAGAGAGCCATTTTTAGTCTTCTAGAAATCTCTGCCAGCACATAATAATTCATGGAAGACACTTTTCTCAACATACCTCTTGATCTGTGAAGATCTCAATGAAGTTCTGGAAGGAGAAGGACCCTGACTGAAGAATGAGTTCTCCTGTGTTTTCAAAGCACTGGCCAGTTAGAACAAGGAGTTTGTGCCTTGCAGCATCTGTGATCATTAAGCGCACCTAGAATGAAGAAGAGAAATACATCAATAATGGGACTAACCACGTGTTTCAATATTCCACTGAGAACACACAGTTCATCTCTCCTAATTTAAAACCAGTGTCTGGAACAGGACTCTCAAAACATTATGGAGTTATAGTGCTGTTTACAAAAGACAATGAGAAAGGGGAAAACATGAAAAAAGGAAGGGCAAGATGCAATTAGAAAGAAGGTCTGAAGAATAAACCAAATTAATGACACGGAAAAAACAGCAAGGAGCAGAACAGAATACAACCTGAATGAAGAAATAATTTTTTTAACAACAAACCTTTTCATAGTATAGCTCTTGGTATACTTTTACAGAATTGTATCAGGACAACCTCGGTAAACTATTTAAGAGCAGATGCTTGTTACTTTACCTGACCCTCACTAGAGCTACTAATTATTCTTGTTTACCACTCCCAAGGTGGGGATTTACGTGCATGCTAAGAGAAAGCCATATATTCTAAATTTAGGAACGAAACTAAACAAAACCTGCTTAAGATTCTATACTGTTAAGTAAATGCTTTGCAAATACTTCAAAAATCTTACTGAACACTGAAAAACCAATTCAGCCTATGGCAAGCTATGAATTTCAAGTGCACTAATTCCTCTATTAAGGAAGAATTAAATCAAACCAGAATAGTGATTCCAGAACAAGGCTATCCACATATTAAACTAAATGAGCAAATGAGCAGAGTCCATCTGGGACAACTCCACTTGATATTGCATCCAAGCTCCATCTCCATGGAGATGACACAATCAACTCAGCTCTCCTAGCAAGATATTCTTTCCAAGGTTTATACTGATTGTTAAGCAATCAGTTGTTCAAAATAACTCTTGCGAATGCCGGGAGGCTTAGCCAGGAAGGCTTAACCTGAACCTCTGCTGAACAACTCATGTTTTCAGTACAACTAGAAAACAGACACTGGAGAGTATGTATCTAAAAGAAGATCCTACCTCTACCATGTCTTCACCGTTATTTTATTAAATAAGTGACCCTGATGCTGGTCTGCCACTAATTGCACTAAATAATTATAACTTCAGAAATATCATGTATGGATTGAGTGTATCTATTTCTATTTCAGACAAAAATACAGATAAGTGCAAATGTAGGGAAAGATGAAACAGGAAAGCCTTATAAATATGATTGCCTGGCAAAAGATGCTGAGAATATGGAAACTGTAAGTGACATTGAAATGAAAGCATACTTTGAGATACCAGGCCTTGGTTACTGAACAACTGGAAAACAATGGTATGGCCGACTGAAGGTAATCCCCTTTGATTGAACAATACCTTCTGCCAGCACAAGAGTCCAAGGGTCAAAGTAGACCCTGCTGGCTTGGCAGAAGGGGTCCAAAGAGTAGTTTTTAGGGTTTAAAATATAACGCAGTATGGTAATGCAATGTTTCTTATAGGCTGTATGTAAATGCTGTAGGATTTGTATCTTGTACTAGATTGATTGATGAAACTTAGAATATTCAACACGAAAGATTTATTGTATTGTAAATGAGAAGCTCGCTCTCTTAGCTCTTACCTCTCTTAGCTCTTCGCTCTCTTAGCTCTTTTACTCTCTTACCTCTCTTATACTCTTAGCTCTACGCTCTCTTACCTCTCTTACACATTCGCTCTTAGCCCTCTTACACCTCTTACATACTCTCTTGTACTACTTCTTCTTTACTCTCTCTCTCTATTACCACACGCTTTTTGGCCTGCTTCTAGCAGCAGCTGGCTGCTTTAAGCAGGCCCCCTATGCCCAAGCCCTTAGCAATAAACCTCATGCTCTAAGACCTGACTTCAGAGATCTCTCGTCTCCATCTGTCCCAACCGTCTGACCGAGGAGAAACATCCTACATGCAAGTATTTGTCTAATGTGCATTGCTCAAATTTTCTGTTTTCACTCCATTAAAACTGAATCAGAACTGCCTTCCTCTTCTGTTTTCTTTTGTTGCTGCCAGCAGTGCTCATCAGTCTGATAACTTTTGTGTAAACTCAATAGTTCCAACAGTAAAACTACTTCCTGACTTGTGAATCACTGATATGTGACTGTCATATAATTCCCCTTCAACCTATTTTATTAATTGACAATAAAGTACATTCTGCAGAGCTAGCAAACTATGCCAAGAAAAAAAGTAAATAAATATTTTCAGATTGCAGACCATAATGTATACACATGGAAGACCTTAAGAGACACATAAATTCTGTGTCTGGGTACAAATAACGTTTTTAGACGGACTACCAGAAATTTGTCTCCTGATTTCAAGACCACTCAATTTCAAAAGAAATACTGCAAGCTCATGATTCCATTCAGTTTAACTGTTGGTTAAAGTTCAAAATTGGTTGAAGGAAGTCCACAGCAAGATGTAGCCTCAGTCAAAACACAGGTTAAGATGGAGTGTGAACACAGATGGGCACATCAGCAGATCAGTGGCAGACTTAAGGTACAGTCACAGGAACATTAAAGCAGCTGAGTGAGGACTTCCTAAAAAGGAAGTAAACATTCATCGGGGTTTTCTTCAGGAAACAACAATCTCTCTCCCTTTGGGCCTCTTTCTTATGGGAGGTATTTGGCATTTGACAGAACATGACAGCAGCTCTGGGCACAACCATGCTTGGACTACCACCAGGTAAGGCTATTAACAGCCAGATTAGCAGGTATATTTTATTTCTTTCTGGGTCTTTTTTTGGTTTGGTTTTCTTTTTTTTGCTGTTGTTTTACTTTGGTTTGCTTTTTGTTTCTTTGTGTGATTTGTTTTTTCCCTGAGTAAATAGATTCCAGTTTATCTTCTGGTGAAGTTAGAGCTTCATGGTATATCTCTGTCTCCCCCAGATGCACCCTGGAAATCTCTGATATATGAAATTAAGTTTTGTATTTGCCATAGAGAACAGACAATGTCTACTCCAACCTCTGATTTAATTCTGCCGTCTCTTTCTGAATTGTGTCTATTTAGAGCCTTGCTTAGCCAGCCAAGTTAAATCTCATCTTGTAACATCTGACTGTAACCAGTTTGGCAGGATGAATGCAAAGTAAAGATCGCCTCCCACCATCTTGTGAGATGAAATTTACAGTAACATAGCCAAACATCTTCCAGAGCTAAAGGAGTAAGCCCAGGATTCAGAAATCATTAATGGGTGTCAGATCATGCTCTTCCATGTAGTCATCCATCAAAGGAACAACAGGCGACAGCAGCAGAAAGAGCATTTCCCTGCTTTTGTAAGTTTTTCGTCTCTTCTACCTGTCCACACATGCACACACTTGATAGCTTTTTATTCTGAATGAATGCATAGAGACCTGCTATCTTGATGACCCCCTTGTCCTTACCAAGCACCTCTAATGGCTTTTAAGAGATGTTCATGCATTGTATTTTAGTAAATAAGTTGCCATTAACTAAAGTGACTTTTCAACTTCTACAGCTTCAGAAATTTCATTTGTTTTGGAGTCCTTTCTTCTGTTTGTGTTCACCATCATTTAACAGTCGACAGCAAAACAGTTTTTCCACCAGTTACCACCAGCAGAACCGCTTCATCTCCCAACAGAAATGAGACTGTGGCAGTGCTTCCCAGCACAGACCAGCAATGCAATTATCCCTATTATTTCAATCTTCAGTCTCACTAGCTAAATACATCAATTTTATCTTTGAGCTACACAATCAGATCTTTGACTCTGTTGAGTTCATAAGGAATTGGCAGTCCTCTTGTGGGCACTCTTCAGGGTTCACTAATAATGTCACATGCTTTTTGAACGACAGACAGATCAACCCAGAGTCACCATCACATAGTTGGCAATTCCTCTCAAAGACCCGAATTTGTCCCTGGGCACCTTCAGGCACTTTCTTCCTATGTAAAATAGGCATTCAGAGCTATCAAACAATGGCAAAGTAGAAGAAAAGCAGAGGCAGCTTCACCACAGCCGCCTCCACTCCATGAAGAAGAGAATTTGATGCATTGTAAGAAAAGGAATTCTGGGATCAGAGGCATGTTTCTGTCCTATGCCTCTGACAATACGTCATGTGTCTGGGAAACCAGAGAAAGGATCAAGGGATGGGTGACACTTTTCATGGTATTTATTCCAAATATACCCTTTCACTCACAGTCATGACCTGCTCTCAGAGTCTGCATAAGACTTTGAAAAATAGTATTTGAGTATGTCAGTCTCTAAGCTGGCAGGCAGTGACTGTGCTCCATAATCACCTCAACTACATCTGCTTCAATGCCCTCAACATGTCTACTTAATGGAGCTTTCATGACATGTCCAACAAAGTATTTCTGACTTACCTCAGTACTAACTGCTTCATCTGAGGGATTGATGAGGACTACAGTTTCTAAGACATCACTTCTGTGGTGAAGAATCTTCTGACCTGCAAGGGCAGAGAGGAAAAAAGAAAAATTAAATTCAACCATCAAAAACCGGGATTTTCCATTAGTTTGCTGTATGTCTCACTGTGTGACAGCCCTCTGGCTGCCCTGGCTGGAGAAGTATCCATAACTCACCTTGTTCTCATAGAGCTGGTGCAGGTAAGGGAGTAACCATTATCAGCTGAGCATCTGGCCCAGACAAATCAAATGAAAACTAGAGCCCACACAGCCAAAATGCTCCCTTCAGCCTTCCACTGGTATTGATTAACATTGGGACACAGCAAAAAGTTCCCTATGGGGATGGTTAGACACCTGCCATGCTGCCCCGCTTCATCTTCCTCCTGCTTACAAAAGCTGTAGCAAGCAATGTCAAGCAACAAGAGTGACAGGGCATACAAATAACATCTGCATCCTTAATTAGCAAATTCTGGGCAAGTTTGGAGCAGCCTTGCAGCCTACTGGCTTTCATACTTAGTCTGTCTCTGTATTTAATAGTGATATTCATCTGACTGGGAGTGGACGCCAGAAAAACAAAACAGGACTGTTGATTTTTTTCCCCCCTTATGTTAATTGGCAAGTTCTTATCAGGGTCTCTTTCTGTGAGAACTGCAGTGAGATTAATTAGCATTGGATTTTCATTCAGAAATCCAGACTGGTAATTAGTCTAAAAAACCAGAAGAGCTGTCCCTTCTCAGCAAACTGCTTGGCACAATATTAATCAATTAAAATAATTAATTAGGCTTAAAAGGAAGTAGGGGACACAGACCTATTTGCCAACTTAGAAAAACTCCCCTGTAAAGAGACATAAATTAACAAGGCTGAGGATGGTCAGGCTGAAAAGAGCTCCACACGCCTGAGAGCATCGTGTGAGAGGAAGGGCAGCCAGCCATTCCCACAGTGTCCCTGACTGGGGCAGCCTCGGTGCTGCCCTACCCGCCTCAGCAATGCCCTCTTCCTAACTGACCTGCCTGCACCACTCCTGCCGCCCTCCTCCTCCTCGCCCCCTGAGCTCCCACTCTGCTGCATCTGTTGCTGTTGCTCTGGGGAATCTCTACATTTATAAGCATGTGAGCTTAAAATCAAATGATAGAAAGTGATGGAGAAGGAAAATAAAAATAGTGCTCTCAAGTAAAATGTGAGATAGGGTTGTAGTCTATTCTCTTGTGCATGACAGTTCCTAGAAACCTATCGATAGTATCTATTTAGTTTGAAGAAATCTAGTTTTCTTAACATATATTCTTTCTGCTATACTTCCTTGAAAGAAGGAGACAGATTATATATTACAAAAATGGAAGAGGGCAGGTCTCTCTCCCTCTGCAACATCCAGTTCTGGTTATTACCCTTTGCAATTCAACTTATTTTTAAAGTTTTGCTTCCTGGCCTATCAGAAAGGCACATAGACAGCTCCAGTCCATAAAACATCCAGATGGCTCTGTTACTGCATACTCCTTCAGAAGATGCTCTGTGCGCTGATATTTTAGTTGTTTGTCAGATTTCCCTTAAATTAAGAGATTATGCGGAGTTTATTGAATCTAAACGTCAAGGAAATGAAAGAAATCATCACCCTTTAGTGGACACTGAAATTTCTTGCTTAATAGTTGGTGACACTGAGCACGTACTTTGCTTCAGGCCAGACTAAGCCTCATATATCATTAGACATGAATACATTAAACACAGGTAGAAAAGAAATGCAATTAGCCACATGCAAAGTTAGACAAAGATGCATAGCTTTCACCGGGCTCAAAGCACATACTTTGGACTTAACTGAAGCTGCTCCAAGTCATGTGTCTGCGTAGCTGGGAAGGATTTGCCCTGAGGAGTTGCAACTCCTGGTGACCAACACCAGTGGTGGTTACTTACATCCTACCAGACCCCTTGCTCTAGTGGTTGTGTAGGTTCATGGGCCCTGAGACTGATTTCCAGAAGCAGGCGTGTTGTCTGCACCACGTACATGGTGCCCATGTGTGACTGTCTCTCTCTTCAACTCCTTGGCATAAACATGTTAGTGATTATCATACAGGGTGGGGACACAGCACTGGCAGGGTGTGAGTCACTATGAGGGTTCCCATCCCATGGAACACCTGGGAAGTTTGCAGCTACCCGCTGATGTCAGTAACATGGTCCCATGTCATTGCTTGAGAAATAAAATAGACTTTGAAAAACTATGCGCAATTTTGCAGGAGTAACACAGGCTTGCTGCCCAGGTTGATATCCTCAGCTGGAATGAAGGAAAGTCTCACATGGGAACAGTTTTATCAGACAAATTAACTACCACAGTGTGGGAGCAGAAAGCAGCTACAGCACTTCATAAACTGGCAAGAAACTGCGACTTACTAAATTACAGATAGAGTGGGACTTGTGTAGATCTGGGGTTGTTTTAACTCTACTGGATTTTTGCAGCCTCTCTCTACATATGTGACAGATCATTTCTGTGATTTGACAGAGGAAGAAAGGAAGAAACTTCCACGTTGCACAGGAGTGGTTGGGTGGATAGATTTTACCTGCTTATAGTTTCTGGAAAGCAAGTCAAAGCCCCTTCTAAAGACTTTCATATCTAAATATTATTTTTGTTCGGAAGAAATCTAAATATCTGCTCATATTTTGATTTTATTAATTAAAGCTTCAAATTAAAAACTGATATGAGCAAAGGGTCTTGGCAGCTGTTTGATTCAGAACAAGAACAGAGAGAAGTAAACAGCATGTGAAAATTCCTTAAAGGGTGGTTTCCACATTCATCAACCCAGTTTCTATGGCCATAGGATCGTAATGCCCCTCTACTGATTCAAATATCAATGACATTTATTGTGTGATTATTGAGATGGGGATGGTGTTAGTCACATTTCCTAGAAAAGTGACTGAACAGATTTCTTAACTTACACAGCCATTTTTTTCAGGCCAATCAAGCAGCATGATCATGAGGGCCACTTTTAACAGTGACTATGTTAAATTCGTGCAAACACAAAATGCAAATGAATGGCAAGGGAAAGAAATCAGTCCTCATTCAAGTTTTGTTTAAGCAAGCATCACTACTGACACACTTCTTCCTGGGCATGCTTGTGCAACCCAGCCCATGGGTGTGCATGCTGTAACAGGCTACTCAACAGAGAGGTTCCCACCAGCTTCTCCTGCCACTCCACGCAGACATCAACATTCACTTGTTCCCTATCAATGCCATTCCCACACAATGTACACACAGAGGAAGCAGGCAAATCCTTCCTGTGGTGATTCTCAGCAGAAAGGGTGAAAGGAGTATTCTCCCTGAAAGTATTCCTTCTCCCTGAAGGTGGTAACTGTTTGACACCTGATCTGGCATTCAAACACATTTCTCTGGCAACTTTAAACATCTCTTGTTTTTCATTGCAAAGAACTTCAAAGTATCATTTCACTGCCAGAAGACACGACTGCTGTGTTACGCCAGCCACCACGCTGGGTGGTATTAACAGATGGCACAGCTTGCAAAGCTGGCTAATGAAGCTTCCCACAAGCCATGAATATGCAATAACCTCTCTGCAGCTAGAAACACTCGGTGCTCTGCACATATAAGCAGCTCCAACGCCCAGGTCCCTCCAGCTGCCCCGTGTCTTGTGGAGGAATTTCTGGACACTGAGGGAGAAATCCTCTAAAATGAACCATAAAACATCCATCTCTAGAGTTCTAAGGATGCTGAGACTCTTAAAAGACAGTATTGGAGCTTGTCAGTCCCTGTGCTGGGAAGCAACAACTGATGTTTAAGAATCATCTCAACTACAATCTTGTTTCAGATTTACCACATCTGATGAAGGTTATTGGAGGGTTATCACACCCCTTGCATATGATACATTTAAAGCAATAAATTCCCTTGGAAAAAAAAGAGCTCTTTGTGTAGCCCAGTAATCTAATAACTCATATATTTTAAATAACTTCAAACTGCTCCCTGTTTCATCTGCTATTTCTAATGTGGACTTCAAATTTGTCCTCCAAAACTAGATGTGTTCTTCATGGTTGTTCTATATTATCAGCAGAGTGCTCAGAGTCTGGATGACTGGTCATCTGACGGTTGCTATGTCTTGTACTAACTGAATAAATCTATTTTTCCTTGTTTTCAATACAAAGATCAATGAGTATAAATTGTCAAATAATACTGTAATCATGACCAGCCCCAAATATCCCCATTGTCTGCCTGGAGGCACTACATTGCAACAACACTTCCAGGGCACAGAGAAAGGAACAAGATCCCCTTTTACAGCAGATTATTAATTATCTGAAGAAATCTTGCATAAATGATTGGGAGCACTCCATCCCCTTTACCTTCTTTGTTGAGCATGCTAAGCTTCCTGCTGAACTAAACTGCAAGCTGGAGAAATAGGTAAGCGTACAGCATTGAGCAAGGTAGTGATTTTACAGAGCCACCGAAGCAAATTCTGATGTTGTAAAAATCTGGAGTTCTGTATCTGCAAGTAAGAAGAAAATGATTTGCAGACCTGATGGAGAAACGGCTATCTAATATCCAGGCACTGGACTACAAGAACAGGACTTCAGAAAGCTCCTTCCAGGAAAGGTCTGAAAGCCCTGCAGGTGATGCCATGGACTGTGGAGGGCAATCATTCAGTCTTGTAACTAGCTGACACAATGGGGAGTGCATAACACAGGCGTAACTTCACTTATGACAGAGAAGATAGATTCACTGCCTCCAGGGCTCAATTCAGCCCAATGGCTTCTTAAATTTAGGCTGTCTGCAAGGAAGGTATAGTAATTTTTTTCCAGCAATAACTCCCATATATGTACAAATATTAGAATACTTTCCACATTTCTAGGTGAAAATAAAATCCTGCTAGGATGCCGAGCTGGTGTGACAGCTATGAACAAATCTAACAATGAGCTAACATTGCTGAGCCCTCTGATGGAGACCAAGATTTGGAAGAATGACACTAACTGTGAAGTGTGACTCTTTTCCTTGCCATCATTTAAACCTGCTTGCTCTGGACATGACGGTTAGTTCAGATTCATATCTAATATTACATGCTTCTTATAGAGAATTATGTGTTATCTCTGCAAAGTTAGGTTAATCTTTTATGTATCTGATCAGCTGGAATACTAAACTGTGTTGTGACTCTCCAGAAAGCATAAATCTCTGCTTTATTTTCTCTCTCTCCCTGCATGAATAGAATTGATATTTGAGTTTCACTCAGTTCAGCTGCAGCCTGGTGATAGTTAAATATTTTTCCTATCCACATCTAACTTCCAACAATTTATTAACTACAAGTCCTGAGAGGCGACGTCCTGCAGCGTGTTGTATTTTTTTCATTTTTAAGCTCCCATTTAATGAATGAAACAAAGCCAGTTGCATACAATTTCATTGTTGTTCTTGGGTAAGTCCTTATCCATCAGATCTCATTTGGGTTTATACCTCCAGATAATAAGAGAGCCCTGAAAGTGGGAGGTTAAACAGAAGATGATTATGTGGTCTGAACAGTGACTGCAAGATTCAGCCTCCAGTTATTGTATGTAAACCCAGTTCACCAATCCTTGCTCCAGACTCTTAGACAGCAGTGAGAGAATGCAAGTCGACCTGTTTGCACTAATTTTCATAGCTGGATTTGTACTTTCTGCCTCAAACTTTCGTCTCTAATACTCGCAGACTTAAGAACTGAGCTGTGCTAGGAGCTGCTGCAAGAACTACAAGTGATTGCAGGGACCTCACTGCTTTGCGACCACTCCCCCTGTAATATCCTGAAGTTAATTCAAGACATTACATCACCTTTTTCACACTCTGTTGATCAAAAGACTAATTGTATCATCTTTTCACACTAAATATTGATTTCTTGCATGTTTGCCAACTTTGTGTGACATCTAATTTGCTGTCAAAATATAGCCATTTATCAAGCAGAAGCAAACTGCTGGCCTTTCACTCCCATCTGTTACTGTCGGGCAAATTAGTACTCTCAAATCTTGTTTCTCACCTTCAGAAAATGGTATTTCTCACATAATTCTTGATACTTTACAATTTCAGGACTCTATGAAGGAGTGCTAAAGCATTAAAAATCAAAGACTACCCTGAAAAGAAAAGTTGAAGCAAATCAGTTGAGAGTACAATAACAAGAAAAGTTTACATATTATAAGTTTAATGTCTATTAAAATCGGTTTATCTCCCAAAAAAGGGAATGTGCTACAAAAACTGAACCAAGTAGACTAGGGATTTCATTATTGATTTCACTGAGTGTCTGGACAGAAGTGAAATTTAAAACCAATACTTCTGAAGACCTCAATAAAATGACAGTCCAAAAAAAAAAAAAATACACTTGCTGTTTATAAACTGAACTTGCAACAGTAGTGGAATCCATTGCTCCCAGTAAGTAGATTCACTCTTGACTTTGTTTAAGAAAAAATATACCCAACAGTCAGTCAACGGCATCAATTTGTTCAAAGCTACAAGTTATTGCTGTGGAGCACTAAAATTCACTACCAGTAGGAAAAAAGACCAGCCTCTTTGTGAAGTGAATGACAGTCTTTCATTGTTGGAGTACTTCTTGGATTAGGAAATCAAACATTCCTGATCCATCCTATGGCAACCAATTATTCCCAATACATAAGATTTCATCTTTCTGGGGAAACTACACAATATCTTAACCAGTTGTAGAGACAACACACCCTTGGCAACAGTCTTTGCTTTCTCATGTGACACCACAGCCTTGCATGGCTGTCTCTGAACTCTGCCATTCCTGTTCTTCCATTGACCTGTGTTGTTTACAATTCACAGGACAGGTAAAGATTAAATCCCAGAAGCCTACTTGTACACCACTATTTAGCAGCACTGTGATTTCAGCCAGAGGATGGCAAGTACAGGACATAAATCTGAACTGGAACAGATGGAATTATGCTTTCCAGAAGGAGAATGCAGCTTTATGATCCTACTCCAAGAGATCTCCTGGAATTAGAGGAAGGGGAAAACAAGGAGTGTTTAGAGAACAGATCAGTTTAATATCAGGGCAGAAAGAGAGGGAAGAGTGAGGGGTGTTTATTAGCGGGCTGTGCAATGTTCCTAGTCGTAAGAACTGCCTTAACCAACATCATGGCTGTAATCAGTGTAGCTTTGAGAAGATAACACCTCTTTCCAACCCAAGTGTCTGACATGGGCTTTCACTAAATACTAAATACTTAAAAAGCTAAGCTATGCATAATGGACTTTTTTTTAATGAACCCTGTTAGCTACTTCTCAGAGCTGAAATTCTTCTACAAACTACTTTCCTGAGTGTTAAGATATCAATATTATTTAACACTAACAATGTTATCACTGCAGACCTTGAAACTCTAGCTTCAAATGGCAACAGAAACCAACATCCAGTGAACTTTGCGAGAAATTTGTCTGGGACTATCCGGGCAAAAGCCAAGCAATTCCATCTCTTCCTCTCAGAGATTCTGCATGTCACAAAACTGAGGCAGGCAGTTAGGTAAATGTGAGATTCTCTGTAAGCATTTGTCTTGAGTTACATATCTTGAGATTACAGAAGTAATAATCTTAAGAAGCTCTTAAGGGCAAGACAGTAAATTAATGGCAATATACCACGGTCAGCCCTATATTTTTAAGCTTTTTTATTGTCTCTCATTAATCTCTCTCTCATCCTTAAATCTTAATTACATAGAAAATGTTAATGATTGCTCTAGGATGCACTGCAGAACTGATCCGTAGACCTGGAGATTTATTTTTCAGCAGCACAGCACAGTGCCCTGGTACTGCATAGAAACTGGCAGCCAGCACACACCGCAATGGGAGACTGCAGTAATGCAGAGCTGACTCATGAGTCCTGAAGGTCAATGAAAGTCCTCAAGTGAAACTGCATTTGGGAGTGCAGTTACTGCGTTACTAACCAGGGAGAGAAGGAGAGCTGCACAACATTAGACCTCTTCCACAACCTTCTCTGTCTAGAAAGAAGGAAAATTTCTTCTTTTACCACTGAAAAACATCTTGGACCCAGGAAGCAAAATAATCCTGAACAGAGCAGACCACTTCCCAGTATAATTTATTTAAATAGCTCCTGCAATATGATATTTTAACTTTGGTCTGTTATTCAGAAAAGGAATCTCTCACATCCCCACTGTCAAACAGCCAAATAAAATCTTATTCGGGAATAAGGCTACTTCTTTCTCAATACCCCTATCTCATACTTCACTGTTTATCGAACATATCGTATTTCATAATTCACAGGACTGGTTAGAAGCTTAAGTGTACTTTTGTTATACCAAGTGACCGGTATATTCACATTACAGACAAAACTGTTTACTGGGCTGTTAAGGATGCTCAGCAGATTTGTGAACCAAACATGCTTGGCACTTTTTCCAAGGGCTGCTTTTTACGGGAAAAAACCAAATCCAACCAACCAAACTATCTGATTTATTTTAATTGCTTCTTAAAACAAAGTACGATTGTGCCAATCTCCATTAATTAGCTTAGCATCTACCTCGAATCCAAGTGCACTCCACAGGAATATTGCCACTGAGGTCAATGAGGAATGGAAAAGGTTCTTTGATTACAAAGACCTGCTATTGAAAACAACTTACGAAACATCAGCAATTATGGTTCTCCTTAGTGGTATTTAACCAAGGAGCCAAGAGCCTTCCTATACGTCAAAAGAATACCCAACAACCTCAGTTAAATATATTTTATTTCCTTTCAAATGTTGCCAGTGTTAAAACCTCTTTTTTACATTCTTTCACTTCACCTCCCATCCTTTCACTTTCACTGTGCTGCAGTGCCTGGCTGTGCTGTTCAGCCCACACCATCCTGACTGCCAGGGAAGGGAAGTTTTTTCCTTTTCTCTGCAGCACACTCTGCAGATGCTTCCTTGCACTTCACCGCAACTCCCACTTTCATAAGGAAAATGGGAGCACAGCAGCATCAGGGAAAAGATGATGTAAATTTAAAACGTGTTGCAAAGGGATAAATACTGAAATAAATATTTCAGAAAAAAATAATTTCAGAAGTTTGCCTTTCCTCTTCCCAGACATCTCTACCTGAATGCATTTTTAGTCTTTTATTTCTCCTTAGGGAGAAGTGTCTGAATTTTGATCACTTCAGAAGGTTTCTGTTAATGTTTCTAAATTGCTGCAGGCTTCTTACTAATGGATTTTCATCACGATGGCAGCTGAAGCCAAACCCAAAGCTCCAATTAAAATCCTATGGAGGGTATTTCTGGTCTTGGTGTCATTACCTTATATGCAATTAAGTTTTTAAGTTCAGCTGCCATTCCTGTTGAAAATCTGACAAGTCAATACAACCTATAACAGCTTCACACACAGGGAATCTATTCTTTCCCTAGAGCACATTTTTTTTGCCATGTATTTATTGAAACTTCTCAGTTTAGATATAATTTTTTATTCTTCCTCCTAGTTGAAATCAGAGAGGATTTCCTCACCTTGGCAGCCCACGAATAATGAATGACAGATCTGTTTGCAAGCACTAAGGCTGTTGCAGGAGCCTTGCACTGCAGATTAGACACTTTACTTGGCAGTATTTTAAAATTACTTACAGATGAATCTTCCTCCAGTCTGGCAATCAGTAAATTTTCTTAGGAAAAAACCCCTTAGGTTAATAACCCACCCTTGATACCTGTACTGTAATATTTCTTATGTACCAGAAAACCCCTATGCTGTTTATCAAAATACCTCCTTAAACGTAATTTACCTAGTGGTGCTCTTTTAAGAACTGTGAAGTTCTTCTTTCTCAAGTAACATCACAGCTTTATTGCTATTCCCTGAACAAATCACACAATCACCATAGCAGTGGGTTTACTTTTGTGCATTTTAGAAAACTGGCCTCTACTGAATGCAGTGTTACTATCAGCTAATTCACCAGCTGTGGAATATCCCTGAGCCTCTGCAACCACCAAAAAATACAACAAGATGCTCTATTTGTAAGCCTTCAATGAGAACCAGGTATAAGCTTTTAACCTGGCAACCACCTGGCTTCCCAGCTCCATAGCAAAACTTGCCCAAAGCTTTTATGCTGCTTTACATATAAACAGTGTTGCTAATCAATTTCTGGATTAAATTCACTGTCCCTTTCTAGCAGCAACCGCTTTCCTGGTCTGAAAGAACAGAGCAACTCTTCCACCCCAAGGCAGACACAAGAGAGAGACTCTCCTAAAAGCCTCAAAAGCACCTTCCTTCTCTGATTCTTTACTGGATGTGTGGAATTCTCCACTGTGATGGTTTTATACAAATTGAAAATGTAATGTGAAATCGATTGCCTGTGTGTACAATACAGGCAAGTACTATTAATTGAGTCTAGGTTTTGCAGAGAAGAAAATGAGAAGGCACACCTGTTTCAGCACAAAGGGAACATTCTTTTGGGTTTCATTTCTGGAACTAAAACAAGCCATAAAGTAGTGCCTCCAGTCTTTGGCCTTTAATTTTCGGATGATGTGCTTAAGTACAACCAATTGAACTATATTATAAGGCAGAAAAAGACAGTACTACCCTCTAATTAGATTAACAGAAACACAGAGAGGGGGGAAAAGCCAGTATGTATCTTCAGGAAATACAAACTCGTATCCAAACATTATCTTGCACATGGAATGTCTTCTAATACCTAAATAATAGGTAATATCTTTTAATACCTCTAAAATTTCACATATCAATTACCCCTTTACCAATTACCAATTAATCAGTGGTTGAAACTGTAATAAAAAAAAGCAGTGCATGAACAACAAATAGTGATAGCTCATATCCACTGATACAAGAAAAAAACACCCACCAACAGAAATCAGAGGACTTGGAAACCAGAAATCAACGAACCAGCAAGTGTGACAGCAAAAACTGGCCCTCTAAATGACAAAGTGGACAGATTCCAGAGGCCAGGCAAGCATCAGCTTGGATGATTTTATTTCTTTACTGGCCCTGTATCCTCTCCCTACACCTACTTCTGGTACAGAACGATGAGTGAGGAACAGATATAGTCCTGGAAACACTTAGTTTAATCTTCAAATGTTAAACTTGTTAAAACTTCCTCTTAGGAAGAAGGCAGATGCCCCCAGAAATAGTTCAGGCAGCCTCCGAGCTGAGGAGGAGACAACTAGTCTTGCAGATCCGTAATGGGAGGATCCTTTTTGCTTAAGCAGCCACAGGTTTTACAGGAGGAAACAGAACTCACACTTGGTGCAACACTTTACAAAAACTACTGTGGAGAACTGTGTCCTCTCTAACTAGATAAAGCTCCACCAAACTCCCAGAAAGCCCACCACAATGTTCAGCATATATCAAAACTAGTTACTTTAAAATAAAAGAAAACAAAATCTCTCCCCATCACAGAAAGCAAAACATTTAATTAAATACGAGCTCTGCCTTAGGTTCTGCCTCTTGCAGCTAAGCCTTCGTACCTTTTACTAAATCTTCATTGTTACTCTGGAACCCTTAATCACCCTTTATGCCTCAAAAATACAGATCTCTGGAAATACTTAACATCACCCAGTAGGAACAGTCATACAATTCTGGCCTGGTCCTTAGTGAAACTCTTGGAAACCCCTAGCATACTACCATTGCTTAAACTTCCAAGCTTTATCCTTCCATTTTTTGTGGGTGCTTAACTCCTATTAATGCTGATGAGAGTTATGTGCATACAACAATGAAAGACTAAACTCTTTCATTGTCTAAGAGGTGCTATCAGCCCTGTGCTGCTTCAGTGAAAAAAACCCCAAGGATATTGCAAGTACTATGGGGAGTTAATCTCATTACACACTACTAATAGCATTTGTGGCAGTGTTTGCTTCGCAGATCAACCATAGGTGACCACCTGGTGTCCTGTAACTAGAAAGCTCCTTCCACAACACATGCACAGACCAGGCTCTTCTCGGGAGACTAATCTGTAAGCTGCTATGGATCTATTCTCCTGACACTTTCTCTCCCACTGAGAAGAACATGTATTTTTATTTTCAGTCTGAATATTTTTAAGTGAACGATAGAGCTTTGTGAAAAAAGTGGGGTTTTTTTGAAGAATCATGGGTTCAAATACAAAGATGTTTAGTTAGGAATTAATATATTGTGATGCTTTCCAGGACAAACTTCACATAGGCTTGTCTTCTTGAGTTACCAAATGATTATATGATCATTCACCTAGTCCTTTCCAAACATAAAATTGCTGCAGGGCTGATTTTAAGTACTCTTCAAGAGAGCCATCAGTGAAAATAAAGACATCTGTAAAAGAGAAATTTGTATACTGAAAAACACATGAGATGTCTCTTTTATCGGTCAGCATTGTCTTGTCTCTAAGTATTACAGAAAATAAGTATTAAATTTACAAAGGTATTTTTAACTAGGTTTTCTTAGTGTATGCCAATTAAATCAGCAGGGTCATGCTGACTTAAAACAGCTAGTGACCTAGCACACAAATGAGTTTTACTGCAGATTTGAACAGAAAGGACACAATCACTAAGCAACCATCTGCAGGCACCAACTGAATAATTAAAGCTGGTTTCATCATACAGATGACACATTATGCTATGAAAAAAAATTACCCCTGGCAACTCCTGTTTCTGTATCTGAAACCTAAAAAACTTAAAAAAGAAATTTGTTCATGCTAGGTTCTGTATTACAATTAATTCCTCTGGCTTGCATCCTGTTGGGATGCTTTAGGGTAAAAGCACAAAAAACGGTGACCACCAACCTTTTAAATAAATTTCAACTTTTTAATTACATCTGGCAATTGGTACCAACTAGCCTCTAGCAAAGGATTGCCAAGATGACACATTTCTAAGTGTCAAAACTGAAATCTCTAAATGTGTTGGGAGAGTATTTTTAATAGAGCTGATGTGCTGACACAGGCATACTGCAATGAGGACTGCAATTAAAATACAGTTCTTTCATTTACATGTGTTTTAAAAGATGTCCTGTATCCATATCTCATCTAGGGATTTCATAAGGACACTGACAATTATTTAAGTGGTAGCTCTTGAGCAACATGAAGTGGATACTAGAGATAGAAAGGTTCTATTTAAATCAGAGGATTTAGAACAGTTTTTGGCCCCTCTCCCCAGCAAGCTTCAGGCTTTGCCTTTGCCTCTCTGCACAGACTGCACCTGGAAACCTGCTCCTGGAGTCCTAAGTCTGGAGGTTCTCACCTCTATCTGAAGAATCATACTGTTGAAATTATCTTAATGCTGTGCTTCCCCTAGTAAAAAAACTGGGGAACACAAGAGCCAGAAAAAAGAACAGGTCTTGGGAGTCTCTTAAAGGAGAAAATCCAGATAACATGGAAAAACCCCTCAGCTCTCACATAGTTGAGAATGAGGGAATGTGGTAAATACGGTAGATAAATGGTAGTTTTGTAGAAAAATTTTAAGTATAAATTAATCAATAAACAACATCTACATTTTGATTTATCTAAGTCTCAAAAATTCCTGCAGGGCTTCCCCTCAAAAATTCTGCAGTTTGATGAGGCAAAAGTGGGAATTTTGTAGCATTTGGCAAGACTCCATGAGGATATTAAGAAGTTGTAATAGTGTGCCCTTGGATAGGCAAGTACAAAAGGAGGTCCATTCCAACATACTTTGAAAGAGACTTCTAGAAAAAGCAAAAGAAAAACATCTTCCTGATTCAGATACGATGGTGTAGCATTGTGTGCTGTCCAAGAACAGATGTGTACACAGTAAATGAAGGAAGTCAAGTCTAAAAGTAGCATTAGGGCAGTCAAGCAATGTACAAATTCAGAATGAATGCGCCTCAAGCCGTATCTGTCTTAGAGTGAAGAGTATGCACTAGATCTGCACAGGTGGCAGGGAGAAAGGAAACATGGCCTTTGCTCAAAGGGTGAGATTTCACTGTGTCCTCTAAGTATTCTATATCGCCTGCATTTCTCAACCTAAGAGTCATTTCTGGAGACCTCTTCTTCAAAGTAGTCAGTGCACAGGCTTTTATTCAGGTTTTGGGTTTTTTCCAGCTGATACATAAAATTACTGTCATTCAACTTCTAGCTCACAGTGTGCCATATCCCACTCCATATCCCGCTCCCCTCACTACTACACAGTCCTACCCAGGCTGATGAAAACCTCATCCAATTCAGATAACCTCTACCTTCCTCATTTGCAAAAGAACTGACACTGAAATAGCTGATTTTTAAACACCTGGAAAATATAAATCCCTGGTGATTAGAAAAAGAGCCGTTGATTACAGTGGCTTTCCCCACATAAGCCTAGCCATGTGGCTAAATCCCATATGCTGCTACTCAATTGTTAATAGGTCATTGGACAAATTTTCATTCATTTTTTATGAATGCTAAAGTTAAAACTGAGTATGACTGCTGGTAGGCATGGGGTAAGAGACGGTGTATTTCCACAAAGAGGTTTATATATTCTCTGCACATAGCTAAGAAAGATAAAATGAAAAAATATGTATGTTTATCCTTTCACTAGGACTGCAGTGCTGGAAACATTCAGTGCTTATCCTAAAGCTGCTTGCATACACCAGTTAAAGGAGAGAACCAGAAGAAGACCTATTTACTCATCTGCAAGGCATGCGGATTTTAGAAACACATTAAGATCACCCTTGATGGGAGCAGGTACCACCCAGACAAGAGAGGGCCTTGGTAATGTCTCAGGACAGTTCACATCGAGAATCCACAGGGAGGCTGCATCCCAGTTTTAGGACCCATCCTCTGTGACAATCGGCAGATTTGCTGAGGTGAATTTACTTCCCCATCACTTCCAGGAAAAACCTGGTGGGTCAGACCCATGCTTTCCAGTGCTTTAGGAAATCACTAACAGGGTAGGAATAATCAGATTTAGATTTCAAAACAGTGTCTCTGACCTCCTCCCTAGCATCTCTTAATTCACACTTCGAGGGTCTCAGCAAGACTGCTGGATTTTCAACAGGTCTTCTTTGGCCTGTTTTCTCAAAATAATGCGAGAGAGCACCCGTGCTTCTGTTTTTAGTTTAGATGACAATGAAGCATGGTGTAGAGTCCAATCAAGTTCTAAGCAAAGATATTGTCTGGTACAAGTATTAGACCCTGACACTAGTATTTGATTTGTTCATCAATAAAACCCTCATAATGATATTTACAATTGAGGGAAAGGTTCCTCTTTCATCTGCCAAAGAATGAAAAAATAATATGAAAGAATCTCCAGAAAATTGGCACACTTATTTGCAAACTGTCCTTGGACTGGTTGTTACAAAACAAAACCACGTGTTCTTTGGCATAGCTCTCATTGTTTACAGTTTAATCTATTTGCTGTTCATGAGTATTAGATCTTGATCTGCAACTGTAAACAAATCCCTGCTGTTCACTGAGGTGAAAGCATGGGAACTTGTATTTTATACCATCAAGACACAGTATGTTTGCTCTTATTTCAAAATATTTATAAAACATCCCATGCAACTCTCATTTGAATTCTATTAACTGCTTTCATTTACTTAGGGATACTGAGAATTCAACTGGCATTGTAATATTTCATTTAATGCAAGAAACTCTCAGAAACACCTTACAATATTCAGCTGCGTCAGATGAGGGTTCTTAAAATATCAAGGGCTCATTTATATCTTCAGAGCATATGTCAGTTTTCAAGCCACATGAATTGCATATGCGCACTAAGTGTGTGAGAAGGATATATTCATGAGCATAAAATCAATTAGTAGGTCTGACCTTAAGTTCTAATTACACTGATACAGTTCTCTTTTCCCTCATGTGACTTCTGTGTATTAACGTTCTCATGTATTAACACACCTATGAGATAGTGCTTCACCCTCATTTCTCTGAATGTTGATCTATGCCAACATTAATATGCCCACATTTTTCCTATCCATTGCAAGTACGTGGGTACTTACCACCCCACTATTATCAGACTTACTGTATATGCCATTCTTCATCCATTTGCATACTTACAATTTCTATAGTGCCCTTCTTTCTGTTATTTTAATCTCCAAGAAAAACCTTAATTTCTTACCTTACCATCAGATAATATATTAAACAACAGGTTCATTTAGATTTAAATTATGGACTGCAGTGCATCTCCACAGTTTGTATGGTAGTAAACTTAAACCCTTCTGAATCACAAAAGATCTTAATTCTGGCTCTGAGCAATTTAATTCCAGTGCTTGTATCTTTCCTGTTCGTAAACCCAAGATCTGAACACCAGTCAGACAAATTGCACCACTGAGGTACAGTCTGATGGCTTGCAAGGACCTGTCTTCACTTGGCCAAATCCACTGCTGGACACATGCAGTTCCGGGTGACTTGGAAGGAAAAAGGAAAGCAGTAAGAAACCAAATATCCTGGGAGGGTTTGGGTCTCTGACCTTACAATGAGGATGAGGTGTCCCGCCCCACTTTACACCGCAGAATTTTATTCCCTTTGCACCACCAGCATCACAAAATGTTGAATATGTTTGTGCTGATGAATTACAAAACTGCCCTCATTTCTTTCTCTGCTTGATCCTTGTCTCCTTTCTGTCCAAATTATAATTTTCAGGGGCAGGAGCTCACAAGAAAAGTAAGTGAACGGACACAAACACGCAATATAAACAAGTAACACAATGGCAGCTTGTGCTGCCCATGAACCCAGCATGTACTAGGTGTGTTGAGGCAAAGGACACGTCCAGGACATTCTCTGTCTGCAAGTCCCCCCAGCAGAGTGGACATGGGCAGTATCAGCACATGAGGCCACAGCTGTCGCTACTACTTATGGCCAGGATAAGTGCTCATGCCTCAGCTGTGGAGACCTTCCTCATTTTACCCCACTCCGGAATACACTAAGGGAAAGGAGACCTTTGTGAAAATGTCCCTGACAAAGTCAGTCTTACATTAGATGGAAAACAATGCTCTTCTGGTAAAAGATTTTAAATGGATTTAATTTTTTACACCATTTCAATTTGGAAATTGTGGGGGCAGCAAAAAGTAGGTAAGATTTAACATGTTTGCTTGTATTGGAAAATCCTGCACATAAAGTAAGACATTTTGGCAAAATGTGAATTCTATTGAAAGGGCATTTTCAATTAAAATATGTTTCGCTAAAACCTTTGAGCAGCTTTTCAATCTTTACTCTTAGTAACAAAGGTCAAAATTATACTTTTGGTTTCCTTCAGGTGTGCCTTCCAGCTCACTTTGTGAGCTCCTGGGAGCACTTGTTTGCTTTATTCCTGACAAAACCCCTTCAGGCCACAAGGACAGGGGGCTAGTCCCACTGTGTGCCACATTTACATTTGGAGTGAGTGTCTCACAGCTGCAGCTGCTGGCCTGTGTTTCTGTCATTATTTGCATTTCAAACAGAATCAATGGAAGCAATGAATTACAAAACAAACTGAAGTTCTACAGAGAAAACTAATGCCTCTTTTTAATCTGAATCAGCTGCTGGAATACTGAAAGACTGAAAACTTCGTAAGACTGCACAGTCCCTAATGCTGAGTACCGTATCAGGTGAGACCAACAGTACTAATATGTCAAAAACTGTAATTTAAAAACTTCTACAGCTGGTAGTAACCTAGTTTTCAATAGGTAATCACCTACGTGACTAAAGCCTAGCTTAAATACTTCAAAATACAATTCCAAAAACAGTGTAATAGAAAATAAATTGAGGCTAAACAACGCTTTCCATTTTCTTCCCCCAGTATCTTATGCTGCTCTATGTTTCACATGCTATAGAAGTCGGCATTTCCTGCCTGGAAATGATTGATTTGAGGTTCCCAGACTAATACTTATCTCAGCCCTATTGCCATATCCTTTAGGTCATTTCTCACTTGCATTGATCCACAATTTGAAAACTTGCTTAGGAGGCTAGTGTCAGGTGTAACAGAGAAACTGCAGGCAGTTATAAAACCAGGCTCTGGAGGGAAACAGAAAAGGCAGAAAAGTCAGAGAGAACACCCTGTAACAGTCTCAAGTGTCTAACATTTAACCCTGTTCATTCTCCGCTACTTCCAGGCAGCACTGTCATCCATGCCCTGTTGTACCTCCAAATGATACATACCGTGTCTGAATACTAAAGAACATTTCTGACAAAAAAGCCCCAAACCACAACTATTCCCTGGTGAGCAGGGCAGTGAGGGAGCAGTGGGATCTGAATTGGCTGAACTGATCCTGTGGCTATGACATCAGATCTCTTAAGCTGATGGCTGGGACACTAATAGCAAGAGTACTTTACTTTAATGGGCCCCTGGGTTCTTCAGCGCACCCTTAGTACAAATAGTTCGGCATTAGTCCTTCCCTTGACTCCTTCCCTTTTTTTTTCCTCTTCAGAGCTGACATAGTGCTAGATAAATGATCTTTCCAGAAAGTGGCAGAATGAAGATTACTATTTTACCTTCCAGTCCTTGATGGGAAAAGTTCAAAGGATGGCTAGATCCTGCAGGGACTCATCTCATCTCTTTATAGACATGTCTTACCAACATGTCTGGATGCACTTGGAACTGTGGCAACTCAGCTAGACACAAAATCAAGGTCCCGTCCCCAGACTGTCTCTTGACATCTTGCAGAATAGTTAGTGCGTCACAAATTAATTCCTACCCAGAAACAGTTTGTTTTCTGCCTACTTAGAATATCCCTGGCTACCATATTTGCTAGTTTTTGTTACAGTTTTCTGGGTGCTGTGAAAAAAGTTGTCAAACAGCTTCACTTCAAATAAGACAATGTCTGTTTACTGTTTACATTTCTGTTTGTAAAATTGTTTAATGAATTGTTTAGGAAATACTTGCATTTTATAACTTGCAACTGATTCTTTGTTCCAGTTATAGCTATTGTACATGATTGCAATAAAAATAACAGAAGTACTACAGAAGGTAAGATTATAGAATCACAGAAGAATGTAAGATTATAGAATCATAGAATGATTTGGGTAGGAAGGGACTTTTGGGATCACTTCTTCCCAATCCCTCTGCCATGGGCAGGGACACCTCTTGCTAGACCAGGTGCTCAGGGCTCCATCCAGCCTGGCCTCAAACAGCTCCAAGGATGGGGAGGGGCATCCACAATTTCTCTGGGCAACCCATTCCACTCTCACAGCAAAGAACTTCCTGCCAATATTTAATCTAAACATGCCCTCTTTTAGTTTGAATCCATTCCCCATTGTCTTGTGCTCTTGCATTCCCCATGCTCTTGTGAAAAGTCCCCTCTCCATCTTTCTTGCAGGTACTGGGAGGCCTCAATTAGGTCATCCCGAAGCCTTCTCTTTTCCAGGCTGAACAAACCCAATTCTCTCAATCCTTCCTCACAAGAGAGGTGTTCCATCTCTCCGGTCATCTTGATGGCCTCCTCTGGACTTGATTCCAACAGGCTGTTCCAATAAAAATTGCCAAGAAATGCCTTTCTTATACCGAGGACCTCAGATCTGGATGCAGTACTCCATGTGGGATCTCACCAGAGCAGAGTAGAGGGGCAGAATCTCCTCCTTCAATATTTTTACAGAAATAATTTGACTGCGTGTATTTCTCATGCACCATCTATCACATTCTGGAAACCAAAGAAATATCCCAAGTTACAGAATAAAGGCAGATCCCACTGGCCTTTAAACAACAGACCTTTTCTTCACTGACTTCAGTGAAGCGGACAGACTCACTGGATTAATTAAAAACAACGGTCTAGAATATGTGTCTTGCAAGATAAAAATACAGGATTTTTCACACTGCCAAAAGTATTTTAACTTGCTCATTAGCAAGCACAAAGAAACTTAGTGTTGACAAATTTTAAATGAATTAATATATGCACTGTGCACCACAATGTGAATTTTCCTGTGACTTCAAGAATAAGTTAACTGCGATTTAGTTCTTGGTCTAATATTGTGAATTCATACATAAATTATTCATCCTCTCTCATATACTTCTACATGCCATTGCAAGTTACATGGAAATTACCCTCATGGCACAGATTCCATCTAACATAAACTGGCACAGCAACAGTGGGTTCACATCCTATGTTTAGCATGCACTTAGCAAGAGGCCTAAGAAATTCTGCTTGAGAATGTCTTTAGTAACTGAAAAGCCCCTGTGGACTGAGCTCTGCAACATAAGTGTACAGCAGTGGTCCCAGCATACACTCTCTGGTTATGCTACCAGATGGACTAAGAGCTGTTGCAAACAGTTTAAAGAAGAAACAGTATTTCAGAAGAATTCTTAAAGCCAAGTTGAATTAAAGGCCTTGGTCTAATTCTACTAACTTAGGTCCAAGCATCTGCTGATGTGGGCGTCCTTTTTAACCATTTCATTCAAGGTCTTCTCAACAAAATCAGACGAAGAAGCCAAACTGGAAGACAGAGGGGAAGTTTAAAAAACTACACACTTTAAACAGCTGTTTTTTACATCTCTGTAAAAAAACCTCCAAACATAAAAATACAAGTGTTTAAACCTTTGAAGGACAGGATCCAGCCAAATCTCTACAACCATGGAATGAGTCACCTGAGTAAGAAGTTCAGAAGTAGACCCAACCATGTAGTAGTAGAAATTCAGTGATATTAAAGTTATTATAAAAATTCAGAAGACAATCTCTCGATTTCATACCTATTCATCCCATGTATTAGCTTTTTATTGTGCCTTAGGTTAAAGTTGAAAATGCATTTTTTGGAAAAATGTTTGTGAAGGTGCTAATTATTTTTAAACATCACCTTTAAACTCTCACAGGTGCTTATTTCTCTAAGTGTATGTGCAAATTAGCACCCAGATTCGCACCCTTCTTTGGTCCACAAACACTACCTTTTAGTTTGTGTTCTCTTCTGCTGCTGAAGACAAATCCAATCATATCTGATTCTGATCCAGCGACAACTTAAGGACAAATTATTTCACTTCCCTCTCTTACCTCCTAGCATGTCTGATTTTATTCATGCCTGTCTTCTGTGATCTCCTTTTGCACCACACAGAGCTCATCAACTGACACAAAAATAAATGCATAACAGATATTCTACAAGACCAGACAAAGGGATTTGCTAAATATAAAAAAGCTGCCTGGTCAGACCTCTACCCTCATCTGTAAGGGTGAATACTGTTGCTTCTGACATCTCTAAATTTCTTGCAATACCATCTCAAGTGCTACTAGCAACCAGTAATTAGTCTAGTTCTCAGATGCCTTGAGGGTCAATAGAGAAAAAAAGGCAACAAATCCTAGAGATTACAGATTAAAATCAACTTGCACAACTGGAACGCTGCAATGGATGGCTATAAACAATTCAGAAGGAACAGGCAAGGAAGCAGAGGCTTTTGGGTGGCCGTGCAAGCTAGGAAGTGTTACGATTATCTTGAGCTTAATGATGGTCACAATAGGGTTCAGTGTTTATGGGTAAGAATCAGGGGGAAGTCCAACACAGCAGATATCCTGGTAATAGTCTGTTATAGAGCACCCAACCAGAATTAAGAAGTAGATGAAATATTCTGTGAGCAGCTGGGAGAAATCTCCCAATCGCTGACCCTTGTTCTTGTGGGGAACTTCAAATTAATGGATGTCTGCTGGAAATGCAACACAACAGAGACAAAACAGCTTAGGAGGTTCCTGGAGTGCGTGGAAGATAATGCCCTGGCACAGCTGGTGAGGGAGCCAACCAAGGTATGTGCCGCACTGGACCTGCTGTTTGTGACTGGTTACAGACTGGTGGGGGATGTGATGGTTGGAGGCTATCTTGGACATAGCTATCATGAAATGAATTTTTGACTCTGAGAAGGAGGGTATGGTAGGGTAGGGTAGGGTAACGTATGGTATCAGCAGAACTGATATGGCACCTTTGACTTGAAGAGGACAGCCACTTGACAGAGTCCCTTGGGAGACAGTACTGAAGGTCAAAGATGTCCAGGAAGGGTGGACATTCTTCAAGAAGGAAAACCTAAAGGCAAAGGAGCAGGCTGTGCCCATGTGCCAAAAGACAAGATGTTGGAGAAAAAGACCATCATGACTGAACAGTGTTTTGGCTGCAACTCAGGAAAAAAAGGCAGTTTATGATCTTAAAGGGCAGGCAGCTCACAAAGGAGCACAAGAATGTCATGAGGTTAGCCAGCAAAAAAATTAGAAGGGCAAATCTCAACTAGAACTCAACCTGGCTACTGACACGAAAGACAATAAAACCGTTTGTATAAATACAGGAGCAATAAAAGGAGGGCTAAGAAGGATCTCCTTCCCTTAATGGGTGTGGGGGGAAACGTATCAGCCAAGGGTGAGGAAGAAATTGAGGTACCTCTTTAATAACAAGACCAGCTGTTCTCCAAGTAGCCAGACTTCAGAGCTGGAACGCAGAGATAAGGTGCAGAATTAAATCCTCATAACAATGCAAGGGGAAATGGTCAACAATTTGCTACACCACTTAGACCTGCAAAAGCCTTCTGAGGATGGATGGGATCCACTCAAAGGGAGCTGGTGGAAGTGCTCACCAAATTATTTTCCATCAATTTTTGGCACTTGCGGGTAACCATGGAGGTCCTAGTTGACTGCAGGCTGACAAATGTGACAATGGCCTACCTATAAGAAGGGCCATAAGGAGTATTCAGGGAACTAAAGCCCTCTAAGCCTGACCTTGGTGCCAAGGAAAGTCATGCAGCAGACTATCTCGAGTGTCATCATAA
This sequence comes from Eulacestoma nigropectus, assembly GCA_013397775.1. Taxonomy (NCBI): domain Eukaryota; kingdom Metazoa; phylum Chordata; class Aves; order Passeriformes; genus Eulacestoma; species Eulacestoma nigropectus. The sequence continues at coordinate 447,365 of VZTE01005528.1, forward strand.
GGCATGTACAGGATCAGGCTCAGCCAGCACGGATTTGTTACAGGCAGAGCCTGCTTGTCTAACATAATCTCCTCTGACAGTGCCCCATGTGGATATGGGAAAGGCCGTGGATGTTGTCTACCTGGACTTCAGCAAAGCTTCTGACACCGCTTCCCACAGCATTCTTCTGGAGAAACTGTCTGCTCGCGCCTTGGATGGGTGCACTGTTAGCTGGGTAGAAAACCAGCTGGATGGCCAGGCCCAGAAAGCGGTGGTGGATGGAGTTACATGCAGCTGGTGGCCGGTCACCAGTGGTGTTCCCCAGGGCACAGCACTGGGGCCAGTCCTGTTTAATGTCTTTATAACTTGTCTGGACGAGGGGATCGAGTATGCCCTCAGTCAGTCTGTGGTTGACACCAGGCTGGATGGGAGTTTTGCCCCACTGGAGGGTATGAAAGCTTTACAAAGGTATCTGGACAGTCTGGATTGATGTGCTGACGCCAGTTCTGTGAACTTCAACAAGACCAACTACCAGGTACTCTTCTTCAGTCACAACAACTCCAGGAAGCACTACAGGCTGAGGCAAAGTGACAGGAGGACCTGGGGGTGCTGGGGACAGCTGCTGAACATGAGCCAGCAGTGCCCAGGTGGCCAAGAAGGCCAGTGGCATCCTGGCTTGCACCACCAACAGTGTGGCCAGCAGGACCAGGGCAGGGTACTGTACTCAGCACTGGTGGGGCCACACCTCAAACCCTGTGCTCAGATCTGGACCCTTCACTATAAGAAGGACAATGAGGTGCTGGAGCAGGTCCAGAAGCAGGGCAACAGAGCTGGTGAAGGGTTTGGAGCTCAAGTCTGATGAGAAGTTATTGCACTGTTGCATTGTTATCTCACGTTCACTCAGTATCACATTTCTGCATGATTCATCTAAAAAAATCCTGGCTACCTTCTATAACAATACATTAAACAGTTTAAGTAAGGCCTGCATGTACACCTATCATGAGCTGCCACCTCTGCTTTCTGTATGGAGCAGGAACAAGTGTAAGACAACATCTGGATCCATGGCACTATATGTGAAGTGGTCTAGCGAAAGAAATCAACAGAATGGATACAAACATAATATAATTTCCTGACCAAAACAGAAGGTTTCTTTTATTTTCTCCTGGGATCTGGCTATATTTCTATTCAGAATTCATCTGACAGTATAAGATCATTTGTAGTACACCTGTCAAAGCTAGGCCATAACCATATCATGGGAATGGCTCAGGAGTACAGACACAAATAAGACATTTTCAGGGTTTTTATTTGTAAGCTTGTTCTGAGTGTTTTATCATTTGACTATAGTAATTTGCTTCCCTTAGGAAAAGAGTATGGGAAGTTAAAAGTCTATTGTGCCATTTTGAAATGAATAATTAAAGTTCACAAAAACACTGGGTTTCAGTTACATTTCTAGTGCTCAAATTGCTTTTGTTTCTTCTATAAATACAGTAAAACATCAAGTCTCACCTAAAATTACCCCTCCCAGCTCAAAGCCTTCCTGTGAATCATCTAGTTCTGGCCTTTACAGTAATCCAGAGGTCTTTTATGACAATTACGTATTTCCTATGCTGACAGGCTTAGAGTCTAACTAGATGGGAAACCCTCAAAAGATGTGGAGTAACATAAGAAACATATAAGCAAGTCCAAGCAAGTGTGACAAAGGGAACAAGGGTTTCCAAGAGGTCAAACATAGACCACGGGCTCTCTGACTCACTGACCCATGCATCCAGAACAAAGGCTCCATGGGGGAAAGTCAGCTCTTGTGTATGCCTTCATTTCTGTTAGTGTACACTATAGTGTGGTCCACATAACCATATGGGCCATATAACCAATGTGACAGCAGCAGAATTACCTGTAGATATAATGGCTTGCAGCAGCACTGACTAGTCGTATTTGATAATACATGGCCTATAAGAGTTCTCTGATATTAATGAAAGTTTTCTCAGCCTTCTTTCTACATGAATTCAGAATGGAATCTGTTTAAATAAGGCACAAATGAAAGGCTTGGCTTCCCATCTCTTATGTTTCATTAAAGAGGAAGAAAATTTAATACTAAAATCATTTTTCACAAGGGTCTTGTGTCAACTTTGGCCGCTATATAATTTATGCAAATTATACATACACATATAAACTGCTAACTGTTCCTGCAGACTAAGCATTCTTGGGCACATATGGTCTCCCACTTGGGGACTGATTCCGTATTTGCGCATTTTATTACTCTGTTAACAAATGCAGATGTCTTTGTAATTAAACAGACTATTTAAACGTTCTGAAGTATGTGACCATATCAAGATTTGCTGCAATTTATCCCCAGTTATCAGGTACATACAGTAGAAGGGAACTGTTAGCAAAGGAATGAGATAATTAAAAAAACGCAAATCCAACTACAAAGAAACACAAAAATAGTGAACCTCTCTCCATCCTCAAATATTTTTATGTTGATGACTGATCTGAACAGGTTGTCTGACTAGGGAAGAGCCACTCTACCTGGTAAAATTCTAAAGGTTTAAGCTTTGCAAGAATTCTCCTTTAGTACTGATTAACCTGAAAATGATGTTTGAAGAGCACATGTAACATGAAGTATATAATACACTTTTTTTTCATGGGAACACAAAAGCTATTTCCAGGTCTGAATTTCAGCATAAGTTATCAATAAGTATAGCCTCCAGGGGAAAAAATGTATTACTTTCGAGATTGCAAGATTTCCTTTGGGCTGATATAAGAAAGTAATGGGTTTTTTAAAAGTCTAGATTGAATTTTTTTACTAGCTTTTTCAAAAAACAAAAAAAAAAAATAAGGCAATACTAGTTACACTACACTTTCATATAACCAATAAAACATCTTTGCTAGTAATGAATAAGGCCCACTCAGTGAGCCTTTTAGTAACACCAGGGAAAAGAAAGTTTCCTCTAGTCTCCCCCATCACCTGCTTCTCCTCCTCTCAGTTAGCATTAGACCAATTCTCTTCTAGGGCTGGCTGCAGGGTGGATGGATGTACCAAGTCTAGCACTTTGGGGTGGTCTTGTTTTAAAAGCTATCTCAAAACAGAGTTGCACAGGAAACAAATACAAGCCTTTTTTGCAACATCCAGAGTGATTCTGGAGCTCTTCTTGCAGCCTTACCTAGACGATTTTTAATCAGAAAATGCAGAAAAGCAGTGGGCAAACTTGGCTCTCATTTTAATGCTTGTGTCTACTTTGGCTTCTGTGTTCTGTACTTGTAACTGAGAGAGCAAGAAAGCAGCTGGTAGCTGTGAAAACTGAGGGTCTCTGGCCATCCCCATCTTAGGTGGTTGGCCATTCTCATTTAGTGCTTGAGCCTGTCAGAAAGTACGAACAGGTACCACAAGAGGTCTGAGAACACCACAGCTCCAGCTCCCTGGATTGATGCCTGGGGGCATTTTGATGGAAAGAGCACAATAAACGGCAGAAAATGGAGGGGACAAAAAGGAAAAAAAAAGGTCTCTCTCCCTCTTTGGGCTTCTTCCAGCAGCAGCCACAAAAACTGGACATAATTAAATCTTACGGAACTGAAGGACATTCTTTCAGCCCATATAGACGTGAATGATATGACAGTAAATTTCTGCCATTTTATTCTTTTATAGCCAAGGGGGACATCCAGAGATTGCATAGAAGGTGAGTAAAAGCCATCTAGTCTGTCTGTTTACCACTGATGTCCCCCTTGATATATTCCTCAGTCTCCATCATTCCTCCCCTGAGAACTCCTGTCACTAACACATCACTCCTACTCTGCCTTAGAGGATGGTGTCTGCAGCCTGAGAGGCTGTGCTAGAGCTGATCTATTCATTATCTGGCAGACAACACTCTCACAGGCAATTCCACCAGCAATATCCATCTCAATGACAAAGCACATCTTTTACATGTCTGGTTTCCAACCACATAGATCTAAGTGTTATGCTGGGTCCCTTTTTTTTTTTTGACATTGGAAATCACTAACCTAGCGCAAGTTGTGTTTCAAGCTGCTGGATTGACAGTTTTCCTTTAAAAAACATCCTATATGCTTTGGTGATAAGGACACTGCTCTGGCTGGACTAAGAAAACTAATAACAATCAGCTTTCCACATAAGGCCAACAAAAAATAACATTAAATTGATCTTTGAAATGCAAAGCTGCACTTCAAAAAGATTAATATTTCAAAATTAGATTAAGGATATTGGGAAAGGACCCTTGTAAGTTATTTGAGCTCTGCACTTAACTTCATATTATTATTGTTGTTGAAATGAAAAAAGTAATCCAGTGAAAATTAATTGAGCAATTTTCATGTGAAGGCCTCTGGGCATTATTAAGATTCACAGTAGAAAGTGTCATGCTGCTTCATAATAAATTGATCTGAGTAAGGTAGTAAATATCTACTGCCTTTGTAACCAAAAACATTTTGCATCACCAGTGTTTCTGAAACAGACTGACAACCAATTTTTTTCCTTAAATACACAGCCACAGGTTAAATGCTCCAGCATTTTCCAGTGGCAGCATCCATCCTCCTGTACTTTGGCAGGCAAAATTACCCTGATTAAATTAATTAGTGTCTTCAGCTACTGTTGAGCTCATTAGCAACCCTCTAACATTGTATGTTCTGAAGACATATGCTTAAGTGTAGTAACTGTAGGCATTGGCTCATTAGCAAGTATGATCAACACGGGTTATCAAAAATATTTTTCATGCATAACAAATAGAGCAAATTGCTAAAACAATAAAAGAAATATCGAAGATCTACAGCAGGTCAATCTATATGATCTAGTATTTCATTAACATAATTAGAAGCAGATTTATAATAAATTAATTTTCCACCTTCTTTTGTCTAAAGGAGACCAGGCATACTGTCCTGCTTCCTGCAGTAAGTTTGTGCCCTGGCTGGCAAAATGTCAGGTGAAATTAAGACTGTGGAATGAAGAAAGTGCTATTTTAGATGTGATAGAGTCCCTTTAGAAATTCTGCTGATTGCACACAGGCTGTGAAATTACAGGCACTTGTGAACTGTACTTCATTATAATGACAAAGTGTTGGCACTTTTTGGTGAGACATTTAACCCTCCTAGTATAAAATGAACACAATTCAAGTACACTTTTAGAATCATCATCATCATCCTTTGAAAAAGAAATAACACGAGGATGCTTAAGGAACACGGTAACAACATAGTTGCACTTTTTCCCCCCAAGATTAGAACAACGCAGTATTTATTCTCTCCTTCTTGGGGGAATAGAAATCTCATGACTTTTAATATTTTCTCTTGACAAAAGAAATATAAATGTTGCCATTAGATTTCCACTGGAAGCTTCTGCTGTCATGTATGATAGGCAGAGTTGCAGTATTTTAATTTTTTCCATATGAATCATGATACATTCTAAGTTTGGCACACTTACTGAAGGAAATTACACTAAAAGGAGAACACTTACTAGATGTCAATGAATGGACATCTGTTTTAAGTTGTACAGGTGCACAAGTGTTCTTTCTTAGCTTAAGAAAAATGTACTTACCTACGGAGAAAAGAAATAAACAATGGAGGGGTTGACCCTGCCTTCATCAGGACTGAGTGAAAATATCTGATGGATTTCCAAAAGGAACAATCTACACACAAGACTTGCTACAAATTCAGTTTATAACTGAAGGCTCCAGCAAAGAAAAGAGAGATTCATTTACGCTGTACTAGTCAAATCAGATGTAACTGCCAGTTTGAGCATACTTTTCAACTTTATGATTATCATCTTTACTGTATTTTTTGGAGATGGCTACAATTCCACAAAGTTACATTACTGTGTAGTTCATAAAACACATTAACCTGAGAAATGCAAATTTAAAAATAGAAATATTTATCATAAAAGCTATTACAAACATACATTAAATAAAGCCATACATAAGAAAAATGCACTAAATGTTAAGTCTTTCACTCTGACTTTTTCTGTTAAAAAGTTTTGATTTATGGCTTCTGTTCCAAGTCCTTTGCAAATGTTCATAAATGAGCAGAATTTGCATATTGTTCCAACATGGTCCCAAAAGGGGAAACTGCTTCCCTTGCAGAAAACACTAAAATTAATTTGAAAAGAAAAATTACGAAAATAAAATCAACAATTACCTGGGTCATGCAAGCTCTCCTCACTTGGCATTTATTGGATGGCCTCTGTAAACCTGGCCACTTACGTAAAAGTGTTTAGAATACTAGACCATGTCACACTCACCTTCCACATCAAATTTGGACAATCAGAATAAATTTAATGGAATTAAGCTATAGAAACTTCTTCCCAGCACAGTGCTTGCAAATTACAGCTACATATTCACATTTGGGCTTGATAGTTTTGAGCCAGTGCCTTGACCCATTTGACACCCTCCCACGAGGCTCTGCACCTCTGCAAGGAATACGCAGTGATCCCTGAACCCAACGCCTTCTATCAAACCTATGTGTCAGATGAGAACAGCAAAGCATAGGATGCAGATGAAACTAGAGAAAATACACGGTCAGTCAGTGCTAATCCTTCTTAATATTCCACTTCACACCAGAGAGGATTTAATTGTTTCTTAAATGGCTCTAGGGCCTCTGAATGACCAAACTCGTCAAACAGAGTAGACATTTATTTGGAAAAAAACCTCTGTAATAAATATTGATCTATCATAATCATAGATCATTCTGGAGTCACAGCAATCTCTCCTTGTCTCATTAAACAGTGCTAATACAAAAATGCAGGCCAGGCCCATAAGGCACAATAGATCTGAGGGAGTGTGGAAATGCCTGGAAGTTGCAAGCTCTGGGAAGAGCCAGAAAGGCACAGGAACGGTGCCTGCATGCTAATGAACTCCACCAGATCATAATCCATACAGATGCAATTTAAATTCCCTTCCACATCCTCAGCCTCAAATTCTTCTAATTAACCCACAGCCATGAGATAAGCAGCCGTGCAGAGGGGGGGATGGCACAACAGAGGTGACAAAAGGCGAAAGACTACTCCTTGCCACCTCTCTTTCCTCAGGATTTGAAGGTTGTGTCAATCACTAAGCCAAACTTGGAGGGGTAATCAAAATGTCATTTACTTAATTTTCCCATGACATTTTAACTTTTACCTTATAAGTATTCCTCAATTTAGGACTGGCAAAAATGTTTTAGCTATCACTAAACATACAATTACTCAGCCACGTGGCAACACTTAAAAGCATTTCACTCCCACTTGACAAGGAGCTTTGTTAAAGATGGCAGGCAGTATTTCACCAGCTTGGCTTATGCTTGGTAAAGACAATCAGCTTCCTACAGATGTTTAAGTCTAAAAGAAGTCAATTTATTGCCAGCTCCAGCACCATGCAGACTTGCAAGGAGACCACAGAAGTGAATTGCTATGCTTTATTTCAAGCAGTGTCACAGCAACCCAGCAGTGTTGCATGTTACTATATGTAGAAACCAGTCATGAACCATAGTTCCCACAGCCATTCCGCTCAAACTCTCTATAGATGGGATCTACAAATTGCAGTTCTTCAACAGCACTCCAATGCTGCCTTAACATATAACAGGGTAGATGTGGAGAGACCTGTCTGTTTTCAGTAAAATTCCTCCTAATTTACACTCATTCAAAGCAGAATTTGTCAAAGTGTTTTTTAGTAATCACAATAAGATGAACTGCTGGCTATGGTTTTGGACATTTTCTGGTTTCTTGTTTGTTGTTTGGGTTGTGTGTTTTTCAAATGAGTGGTAACAAACAGCTGCTTTCAGTAAGCATCCAGAGCCTTGCTACTCCACCACAATTAAATGAGACGAAAAGTATTTGATTGTCCATTTACCAGTATTTGCATATATTAAAAGATTTTGCCCATGCAGATGTAGACAGGTGTTGTTTAATAAGAAGGTCCTCATGTGGTTTTTTTTAATACAGCTCAGAAATCTGAAGGAGTTACACAATGTCACAAACGGCTAATCTCAGCTTTTCATCTCTATTAACGCTATTTTCAAATCAATTTGAGTGATCCCTTTAGTGTTTACATTAACATCTGGCTAGTAGCTTACTAGCTTACTTGAAGAGAGTTGGTGGCTTCATTTTGAATTTTAATGAAGACCATGCTGCATAAATCACTGACATTAGATTCCCTACTGGCACGCTTGGCCTTCATGGAAAGCTGAAGTTAGACAAAAAGCATTAAATGCCATTACATTACTCCAATTGAATAATCAAGATCAGGGGCTGTCCACAGAATCTGAGCATGACTGCCACAGTCAGTCTTTAGATAGTTCAGGGGCAAAATTAAGAAGTAAACTTCAGGTCTCTACATTTATGATATACCATGTGTTCTGCAGTCACTTAGAAAGCTGTGATTTTTTTCTCCATCTCTGAGAAAGGAAAAATGCCACACTGAGACTTGTACAAACACTTACAAAGTATTTTTAGACAGACAATACTGATTTGCTTTGTCAAACTACCTGCTACTGTACTCCTATGTTCCTAACAGACAGTCATAGCACAGACTGAGACAGGGGAAAAAACCTGAGATATACTAAACTTGACAAGTGAGTCGGACTCCACTTGCTTAGGTCTCAGGTCTTTTATTCCATGCTGTGCTCCAAGACAGAGAGAGGCATTAGGTCTTGACGCGGTTTATATTGCAGCTTCTAAACAGGAGAAGCTCAGGCCTGTTGGAGATATCCAGAAAATACAGAGAATACATGATTTGTCAGGCTGATTTTCTTATCTGTATCTAGAGCTGTGTTAATTTAGGCACAAATCTAGCTGTGTGTAATGATCTTGCTTTTCTCCCTACTAGCTCTGCAGAGTTAATGTTAGCATTTTCATTAAATGATCACTATCTGTGGTCTTCAACCTGAATCAGTTCTTGACCTGAATGAGCTATACTCTGCTTTTTCTCCGTCGACAGTGACAGACCTGAAGTTTGCTGAGCTCATTTCACATTGAGGGATTCATATTTCACAGTTAACTGAGCTGAAGTCTCTGAAGTTTAAACTCCAAGCTAGATCTCAGAGCAAAATAGAAACATACATCTCACATTAAGAACTAAGATGTAAAAACTTCACAGAAGTATTCATACTGACTTTAGAACGTGCACAGCAGTGAGCATGGGCATTGAGAATGCCATCTGCTGGCAAAAGCAGCATAAGAGAGCATGATTCCTTGTCAGGCACCTTCCAAAAAAGGGAAAGGTTAAGAAACATGATGAGGATTGTCAGTTGTTTGGTTTGGGTTGGTTTGGTTTTTTTTAACTGCTGATTTGAAGTTTTCTTCAACAAAGTAGCTTTGCCTACATAGTATGATGAATTTTATGCAGAAACTTTGGTGGGACTGGATTTTGAACCAGAAGAAGAGTATTACACCTTTATTTTGCACTGGAAAAGACTATCATTTGAAAATGGTAACAATTTAAAAGACATCATGAATAACGAGGAAATACAAATAGGGCTGAAAGACTGATATTGCTTGTATTCCTGTTCTTCTGGAGGGGAAGCTGTATGAGAAGGAGCTGAGGACACTTGGCTGTTCAGCCTGGAGGAGACTGAGGGGAGACCTCACTGTGGTCTTCAATATCCTCATGAGGGGAAGCGGAGGGGCAGGTCCTGGTATCTTCACTCTCATGACCAGTGGCAGGACTCAAGGAAGTGGCATGAAGCTGAGACAGGAGAGGTTTAGGTTGGCTATCAGGAAAAGGTTTTTCACATAGAGGGTGGCTGAGCACTGGAACAGGCTCCCCAAGGAAGTGGTCACAGCACCAGCCTGACAAAGAGTTCAGGAAGTGTTTGGACAATGCTTTCAGGCACATGGTGTGACTCCAGGGGTGTCCTGTGCAGGGCCAGGAGTTGGACTCGATTATCCTTGTAGTTCCCTTCCAACTCATCAAGTTCTATGATCCTGTGATACTCCTATTTCACAGCATCTCAAAAATAACTCAAGATTTTATTAACTATTTGGTGAGAATATTGAGCGTCTAAACCTCTACACTAAAAATTGAAAAAAAATAAATCAAACCCAGCAGTGCATCTGTTTGTTATTGTGCCATCACTTATAGCAACTGTGATTCCAAGCTTTATGTGGCCATTTTGTGATTTGACCAAAAGTAGTGGACAATACTTGTCTGGTAACTCCACTCACAGAACAGTGACTGTCGTCATAAGACTACGGCAAGGCAGATCCACGAAGCCACATCTCTACTGGTTTCAGAACTGTCTCTGCTGGGTTAAAAACATCTTCTCTTTCTCTTTTTCCCCCTCAATGATTATTGATGAAATGTTTTATTGTGCCCAGTTCCACAGCCAACAACCAAACACGTTACCTAAACTATCTAACAAAAAACAACTGGTCTAATATTGCCCTAGTGTTTTCTGAGCGTCCATCTTTGCGAGCCAGTCAGAAACATGGGACACTACAGGGAGTAAGATTTGGTGGGGTTCAGCAGGGAATAAATATAATTGGTCTAAATATAATTTGATTATTGCTTAGATTAGGTTAACAATCACTGATGAAGAGATGTCCCTCTGCTCAAAAGTAAGACCAACAAAAAAGCTGGAAGTGGCAGATGTCAACTCCAACATATTTAACAGCAGCAGGAAGCCAGAAACAAAAGAAGAAACTACAAAACATAATTTGTGAGCAGAGTCATCCCTGACCACAGCTTCTCCTAAACTCATTTCTTAGAAAGTACACGTTTATTTATTGTCAGCTGTGGAGTGGTTCCAAGAAAGGCGGCAAACCTGGAAGATCCAATACTGACAAGAGGCCATTCACATTTTACCACTAAGTTGCCATGACTTACCCTGACATATAGAAGACCCCAGGAGGAAGAGCAAGGGAAAAGGAAGAAAAGTGTTATCTAGGATGAACACAAGCTTTTCTTAAGTCTTGAAAACATCTGCTAATTTGAAAACTCAGCATTTCACCCATTTCAGGAAAGAGGGGAACAGGATACAAGGCTTAAAATAAGCTCAAGAAATGAAAAAATCAGGAAAACAGAAAAAGTAGTTTTAAATGTTAGTATCACAGAAGAAAGCCTTTGATCTATGCTTTGTCCATGTAAAAACTGTCCTTGCAGGGATACCAAAGCTGTCTCTGAAACAAAGCAGTAGAGCCCTGTTAACTCAGAGCTGGGGTGAAGGTAAATGGTGGTGTGGTGAGACCCTCCTGATGGGTCTTCAGAGAGGCCCATCACTGGTGAGATCATTCTTCTCCAAGGGACTGAAGTCTGGGGCTACACTCTCCTGGGTGGAGGTACCAGCTCATCTGTGGCTGTCAGGGTAGCTCTACAGGCAGGACAGTCTATAGCAGGACTGCCTTGCACCACCAATCTTTCACTTCCAATTGTGAAAGAAAGATTTTAGGGTGGCCCCTTCTTCTGACATTGTCCTTGGGGTTTTTTTGTGACTAAAAGTCAAGGCAAGAAGGGAAGAAGTGCTAAATCTGCTAGGACTGGAATATTGCCCTAAATATACCATGCTGAATACACCACACTACTGCTACCCTGGAGAGCAGTAGGCACTGTGTTAAAAATGCATTTGATTCTCAGAGCACTCTAGGAATGCCTGAAAGGTACATGATGACCCAGGTAATTTCACAGATGCCCAGCTGTCTCCAACACCACAAGGAAACATACTCCCGTTAGGAATGAAAGTCAGAGGAGCATCAACTCTGCAAGTGTGTAACATTCTGTGTGAAACTCAAAAAAGTAGAGATGCATAAAATAAAGTAAATCTCTAAGTGTTTTCCAGATTCTCTGCAAGAAGCTGATTCCTTGGCCCAGAATTTGCTTTCAATTCAAAGCAATTGAATTACAAATAGAGCACAAAGGCCATGAAACAGTCCAGAAATCAAAACAATACCTTTTTGGTAAGCAGGGGTCTAATGTATGGTTGTATTATACTGTTCAAGAGACTGAAGAGTAAGTCTATACTGTTTAAGGAAATCTGATGGCTTGGTATTCTTGGTCTTCTTCCTGTGATTACTGTCTTTAAACAGTTGTAGAGAACCCACAACCCACATACATGGCACAACCCAGTAAATGGGCTTCCCCCACTCAACAGCTCCTAACAGATTAACACTATCAGATCCTGCTATTCATCACAAAATGAGAATGTTGGCAAAGTCTCCTTTCACATGATAATTCACTGCTTGACATACAATGACACTATTCCACCGAAGCTGAAGACAAAATATGATTCTTGTTATAACTACAGGCTTTAACAGGTACATAGGCTTGTTAGGTGCAGAGCAACTACTCTCACTAGAGAGTCTTCACGAATACAGTGGGTGCAGCCAAATTATTTAGGCCGTTGAGATGGTGCTATGAACAAGGATGACCACCCCTACTTTTTAAGGGGTCACTTAAGTAATATGCCATCTACATTTGGATTTCTTTTGGGTAACTTTGATGTCTTTCATGTGTTATGTTGAAAGGTGACATGTTTTTGATCTGATTCCACAATACACATTGTAAGACACAATAAAAAAAAAACACCTCATACAAGTTCAAGCAGGTTTTAGATAAATAGTTACCTAGCTAGCTAGTGGATTGAAACATAAAAAGAATAGAATTGTTGAAATGGTGGACAGAAAGATTAAAATTTGTAAAGTTGCTTGGAAATGGTATAGGTACAAAAGCCTAATTAGTATTAAAAAGTATTTAAATCTTCCATGTCTAATGACCTTTTAGAATTTGAGCTTTGCAGCTAGTAATGATAGGTTTGAAAAAATCAATAGCACCATACAAATTATTATGAGCAATGCCATTAAATTATTAGTTTGCAACAAGCATTAAATCCTATCCTGAGATACTCTTGAAGGCTTGCTTTCTATATCTATTTAAACCACTGGCCATGTAAAAAATATATATATTCTTTAAGTTTGTCTAAGTGCTGTGCAAGTTCTGGAGGACTATGGGAAAACTATGGGACACAGTATGAGGTTAAGAAAGCATGCTGGAGGGCCATAATACTCATGAGAGGATGTGTGCTGCTGTTTCCAAGCCTTAAGATCAGAAGAAGGACTCCTGTAGCTGGACTCTCTTAGAGCTCTGTCAAACTTCATCCCCTTTATTTCGAGAAGTTCAACAGTGGTATCAGCAAAAAAAAGGTGACCTGAACACAAATACCACCATGCAATACCATGCTCAGCAACAAAAGCTAGAGTAGAGGAAGAAGGTAGGATTATTAGTTACTAAGGTGGGGGCTGTTCAGAGACTGGCTGAGCATTATTCTGCCTGTGTGAGGTGCTGAGCAATTTCCTTCACTGTGCTTGTTGGTTTGGTTTTGGCTGTGGTTGTTTCTTTGGTTTTGCCATTTTTCACTTCACCTATTAATTAACCTTTATCTGGACCCATGAGTTTTCTTACTTTTGCTCTTTCCAGTCTCTCAGGTGTGGGGGAGATACTCAGTCCACCATAAAGAGCTTGCAAGACCTAGGACAGCTTATTTGTGACTCAAGACACGGGAGCCAAACCTGGGATGAGTCCTTTCTCCAGAAGAGCTACAACTGCCATAATACTGGTCCAGCTTCCAAAGGCAGCCTTTGACAGTGGGGAGTTGAATTCTAAGTGAAAGTCTGCATAGCTCCTTAGAATCACTCAGAGATTATACAGTACAGGAATATGGCTAATCTTGTTGCAAGGGTTTTTTTTGTTTTGCTTTGGGGGGTTCTTTTGTGGGGTTGAATGCTTATTTTAAAAAAAAACCCAAACTTTACAAAGTTACTGATGGGCATAATGTCCCACACACACCTAGGCAGGAGACAGGGGCTTAAGGACACAGGACAGTGACTCATCTCACCATTACAGACAAGCTTTCAAGTACTAAAATACATAAAATTGCAACACCAAAGCAATACTGAAATTCACAAAAGTTTGTTTAGAAATTGGTTATTACTTGAATAAATTTTTTGTACACTTAGTTTTTTATTGTATCAGCAACTGGTTTTGAATCATAAACAGATTAAAATCTGCAAATCCAGGTCACCAGGAGCACTGCTTTTCTTCTCAGCTCGAGGAACAGATTACCACCAGCAACTACAGCCCCAAACTAATCATCTTGTCTTTTTGGTGGGACCATCTGGGAGGTTGATGCAAAAACACGAACCTCTGTTACAGAACTATCCAGCTTTCTTTTTGTGACTATTACTGACTCCAGTGCTTAACTTCCCTACTCATAGGGACTGTGAGGTACTGTGGGATACTCCTGACAGTCTACAGTCAGGATCACATGGATTTGCAGCCAGTACAGATGCACCTCTTGTATCTGTCTCTACAAGGCAGCTAACAGCTGGAGCTCTTCATGCTGTTGCAAGGTTGATAGCAGTAGCCACAGTGGCAACTCTCATTCTACAGACAGCAATGGGAATAAACATGAGCTCCCCATTCCACCTAGTCTAAAAACAAAGACTGTCTCAACTCTTCTCACTTGTGTTTGGTTAGATTTCTGAATATAGTGGTAGGCAATTAATTTCAAATAAAGTAACATTTTTGTCTCTCAAGAAGGAAGGCAAAATGTTCACTTTTTCACTAATTATGTGGTATTTTGGTATTTGTTCTACCTTCAAAATACTAGATTGTATTTTCTCTAATCCAAAATCCAATCCAATTATTTCAGTGCCCTTTGGATCAAGTCTCTTCTCATTATAAAGTCCAATTAAAACATTTAATGTTTCTCTCAAGTAACTGATAAATTAGATGAGAAAGTAACAGAAATTCCAGACAAGTAAAGTGTATCAGTCTTAACAAAATCAAGAAAAACAGACATCTGACAAAAATGTTGCACATGACAAAAAGAAACACGATCTAAAAAGTGGCAATGATATTCTGGTTACACATTTATAATAAATCCATGATGGAAGAGATGAGAGGTAGGTCATCTGTAAACGATACTGGGCAGAGATCAAAAAAAAAAATATTGTTTACAGTTTCAGAAATCCCACATAGACAAAATATTACAAAAAAGACTGAGGAATCTCACAAGTGACATATTAAGAATTATAATTCTATGAGATAACCTTAACAAAATAACCTTTGTGAAAATACCGTTAGGTATACTTATTTTTCATTCTAATAAAGAGGAACGGGGATTCAAATTTTATAATGCAGTTGAAATTCTATCATTATTCATAACTAACTTAATCCCATGCCTCTGGTAGCTGCCTCACACAAGCCAAAACCTGTTCCCATAAAACATGGGCTATTTTAAAAAAGATTTAACTTACTATATTTAATTGTGATACAAGGCACTTAAAAGTAACCTCTCACTAATTTTGCTGATTCACACTAACACCTTAGCATCAGCAGGTACCGGTGTTTTGGCAGCAATGCAAATTCATGCTAATTTTCTTTGAGATCTTTCCTAAAAAAGCCAAAAATGGAAGTCAATGAATGTCACATAAGTGCAACACCTTACTCACTGTAAAAAGGATGATAAAGTGACTTATTAGCTCATCTCTGGAATTTTAAATAGTACTAAGAAAAGGCTTTGACAATTCTTGTATCCAGACACATAGGCTATTACACTGCAATCCTCTCCCAAACCACCAAAATCCTAATATCCTCCCCACAAAAAGCCCAGGAGCAGTCCAGTGCATGTGCTCCCATCAATATCCTTCACCAGGACCCAGGGCCTCCTGGCTTTGTGCTGCTGGGCAGCTCCACGGCTGTAGCCCTGGACCACTGTCAGCTGCAGGTTACCCTGCAGGGACACCATTCGCAGCCGCTGCAGCGTGAGTCAGCTGAATTACCTTGTCGAGCCCTAGTCTGCCTCCATTTTCTTTCTTTCAATGTGCAAATACTTTGAGACACAAAGCAAGTCTAGTAGCCAACTAAAACTAACCTCCCCAAACATGTAATGAGCTAAAATGATGCCACTCAATAGATACTCCAGCTATCATCACAGCCTCTAAATATCTAAAGAATCATAGTTGTAGCATGTCCCTAAACGTGCATACCAGTCTACCTGAGATCTTAAGCAAAATTAATTCCTAGACAGTTATGGCACTCTGATAGCAACTGAGAAATCTGGTCTTGACTTCTTGTCTCTTTTCCCTTTCTTTCATTTTAAATGATAGGTTTAGCTCAAGTACCTATGTCCTGACTTAAGGAATTTTGATGAACTGCCGTTTTGAAGTAAATCAGCACAAAACCCATGCTGTTCAAGATTTTATCAGTGACTCCACAAGTTCACATGGCAAACTACTAGGTGTGGTGTTAACTGGTTTCAGATCTGCTTTGACAAAGGAAATGGGACTATACACCACTTTGTCGTAGTATGGAGCTGCGCGCATTGATGACTAGAATCCCCACATGCAAAAATTCTCCACTGGTTACTAGCAGCCCTAAACAGTAACTTTTGAAATGGTAACTTTCAGAAGGGAAGTTGTTAAGGTTTTTCGGAATAATGACAATATCATAGAGCAAAGAATTTTTAAGAAGCCTGAAGGAGGCAAGCGCACTGCTGCTGCTGATGCAGGTGGCTGCCGAGAGGAAATAAAACATCTTGCACTTTGCCAAGGTTCCCTCTGGCTGCAGACAGGCTGGCAATAAAAAAGTCTTAGGAACAGGTAAGGAAGGACTCACGTAAGTCAGCAGTTGGTGTCTGCAGTGGCTAACGGGCAACAGGAGGCCTATTCGGATACAAAACACATATATAGGTTCTTGATGTCCACAGGACAAAGTATAAAGTAGCCACAGTGCATAGCTCGAGCAGTATTTATTAGAAGGTTGGAGGTGAGAAGCTATTTAAATAAAAAGGATTTTATCTAGACAAGGGCTTGAATATGCACCAATGCAACAGTTAAGTGTCCCCAGGTGGAAACTGAGGGATAAAACAGCAGTGTAAAAGTCTTACAGAAGGGCCCTCAATGGCTTCACCCTCCCCCACTCAAAAACATGGTCTTTTGTGAAGCTGCTTTATGCAGCTGAAACTTTCTTGTTAATTAAGCAAAGATTGGTAGGTACAGCTGCAATTTCAAATGAGCTCTTTCCAAGACTCTCCACTTGTTCTGCCTCAGTACCAGATGCACGGTTCCTTTTCCAGCTTGCACATTGCTTGCATTTTTTTGTCCTTTTGATATTACCATAATATGGAAGTTATCAGTACATGACAAAGAGAACAGAGGCACCACTGGAGTACCCTTTTAAAGTCATGTTGCCCGTTGTCATGGCAACCACTTAATTAGTGGTGTTACTCATTTTTCACCAGCGCCTGACAACATTACCTCTCCAAGATCTGTTATTATTGAGGAGTCTGCTAACTCAGCTGCTTTACAAGGTAGCAAAAAAGATCTGCTGGCATTTCCATTCTGTATCTTATTTTTCAGGAATCATAAATTACTCATAAATTGCCCATCAGCTGAATACAATGTGCACAAATACCATTGTGACAACCCATCCCCTTGAAAAGAACACAAAGCGTTGGGATATAATCATGCTCCTTGCAGTACCAGTACGTATTCACTCCACAGGGAGAAGGATCAGCCCTTAAATTCTTTAAATAAAAATACCCGAATGCTTTGACAGACAATCTCTTGCATGCCTCTCCTTTGACATCACAAGTGTATGGCATGGGGACAGGATTGGCCCCATTTCCTCCAAGCTTCCTTTTAGAGAAAGATCCCTACCCTTCACATTGCTGCTGTCCATATCCTCAAGCTGTTCTGAGAAGCACACAAGCATATACTGAGCCAGCACTGCAATTACCATAATTAAACACAATAATCAAACAGGCTTCAGTCAGCCAGAAGTCAAACCAGACTACACCAGGAGCCTTCCTCAAGAGTAAACTGTCCCTGTATGAGAGTTGCACAGAGACTTCAGACTGAAAAGGCTGGAAAAAAAAAAAAGGTTGTTTAATTACATTTCACAGACAACCCCATCACCTTTGGATGAATACTTCCCTTGGACAAAAGGTCACCTAGTTACCTAAATTCCATTTTTGAGTCTGGGACCATAAAGGAATACATACTTACAATCATCTCTTTAGTACCAAACTCGACCAATGGTTCAATGTTTGAACACCCAAGTTTAATATTTGGGTGCTGTAACAGAAATTAGATCAGAAATTCAGAACCATTCTGAAATCCTATTAATATGTGGCAATAAAAAAGCCTTCTCTCTGCCAAACAGCAGAGAGGATACAAAGGAGCCTCATGCAGAATTCAACATCAGAAAACAGCAGAAAGAAACTAAAATAATTCTCTGATCTGTACAGTGGGATTCTGGAGGTACAAATGCACTTCTCCACAAAATTTTAGACAAGAAGTTGGTCAAAAGGGATAGCTTTATCCCTTGATATTGCCTTTATTCAAGTTTCAGGGTCCCTCAATGCTCTTTAAAAAGAGATTTTGGCAGTTTATTGTTTAAAGATTGAGCAGTGGTGAAAAACACATTCATTTCTGCTTCTCAGAGATGTTGATGAATTCCAGTCACAAGCAATTAAGCTAGAATTCAACACAATAACAGACTAAACAGGGAAGTCTAGACAAACAAAGAAAAAAAAGAATTCAATCAAAAATGCAATTCCCAGAGAAAAATTCCTAAACAATTCTACATTCTTTCTGCTGCAAAAAGGGTGCACCATCTTATCTTATTTATTATAAGAAAGTAGAGCATTTGCTTTATTTTAACTAATGCAGTGGTATTAGAATGTATCATCTAAAAGAGACAGTAAAAATACTAGTCATGCTGCAATATTTTTGCTACAGGAGAAACATAGAATCTTCAAGTTTTATAGTAAAACACAGGTATGTTAAAAATGGGATACACTGCATTTTGCATTTCTTAAATATAAATTCCCTCTCTGTAAAGCAAAGCAACAAATGTCACTGAGAAGCTAAATTGTCTTTATGACATTTAAAATGAAATGAAAGACAAGTATTCTAGGCCTGAGTTTACATCCACATAAATAAGGAGCTACATGTCTTTACTCAAAAAACTTCATGCTGTGTATCGTTTTATTAGTTATGTTGGTTTTCAAATCGGAGGAAGAATCATAGAAGTATGTAATTTTTTCTTAACTCTGGCAGTGCTTTACTCTCTCTAGACATGGGGAGATACAGCAAAAACTGCTTTAACATGCTGCAAGAAGAAAAGATTAGTTACAAAAGACATTTTTGTACATTGTTCAAAACCACCAGGTCAATGCTGTCATGCTAGCAAAGCTATCAGGGTCTCTTTGTCAACAATGTATAGCAACTGACCTCAGGAACGTGTTGTAGTAGCATGATACAAAATTTCATAGCCTTTCTTCACCACACATGAGAGATATCCCAGAAGCTGGAATTTTTAACACTCGTCAGTACTAGGTTGTACTGTACGACAGGACTCAAAATGCACATGGCCACAATGATTTCACCAGTGTGAGAAACCTCTACTACTCTGAGGTCATAGATTTTCACATGAGAAACTTGATTAAATTCATTCACGCTCATTCAGCATTTTGTATTAAGAGTAATGAGATCATAGAAAACTTACCAAACACTTGATTCTTATGAAACCAGAACAAACCCAAATTTTACACTTCACAAAACTGGTAAACAAAGGTTTCACTTTATTGAATGAATCCTCTTAAGGAAGAATGGGCTTGGGGAAAAGGCAGCAAAAGAGATTTAGTCTTATTAGCCCTACAAAGTTCTGATTTCCTCATACAAGCCAAAGAAAGTTCCTGTGAGTAAAGGCAGACTTCACCATAACTCAGCTTCTCATACCAAGAAAGAGAAAAGTCCACGTCCTTTGGGAAGAAACACAGGGCTTGAGCTGCATTTGTGCAACAGCTGCAACATCAGTTCTGGCTCTGTCAAACTACAGAGCTAACCCTCCCAGTTAATCGTTTTGTATGTACTCTACCTACTACAATAAGCTTCAGACTCTGGACTACTAGATTGGTGCTACATGAGGAAACTGTTCAGTCAAAAAGTGAGTTTTCTTATCTTTAAAAAGGCCCTAAAACTAATGGGCCACGCAATTTCAGAGCGTAATTTATTAGTACTGCTCTTAAACTCACCTCGAACTTCAGGAGAGAATCGAGCTGAATGGCGAGACACAAAAAGTTTCAGTTCTTGATCCAAGTTGCATTCAACCAAGTTTGTGTCCCATGATCGGATCCCTAAAATTCAAAATACAAAACACATCTAGCTTGACACACGAGCACTGGAAGTTTTAACCAAGTATTTTTCTATTTGCATTCATGCTATTTGCATATTTCTAAATTCCAAGCCCAGCCTCACTTCCTTTCAAGGCACACAGCTATGTTTTAAAATGTACTTGGAAGTATTCTGACAGGAATCAGAAAAAGACAGTCTGCCTGTCCAAAAGGTGACCATTCTTTAAGGCCCCAGCTTTAGAACTCCAGTAGCAGCCACTTCACTAAGAAGCTAGCAATGTCCCTGACTTGACTTTAAAATAGCAATATACAGGTTTACAAACCCAGAGGACACTTCAGTCATGTCATCCTTTTGAGAAGAAAAAGACAGCATTACCTAGCATGTTCCTAATTAATATTTAAATATAAAATATTAAATTGCTGACTTCTTCAATATCTTTGAAGCATACCGTATTTTAAATTAAAATTTAAGTGATCTTTTATTTATGAACTGTCAGAACTCTAGTTGTGAGATTTGAAAATGCTGTGCTTGATCTTTTTTCTTCTAAAAACTAAACAGCACATCTCTGTTCCCTACTGTTTTTCCACCAGCTACTTAAAAAGTGAAACACTTGATACTTATATGACCAAAAAATGTATTATTCCAAAGTAGATTTTTAAGGATTGAAATTTGGCCAGGGAAAAAAAAAGTCATTGCAGCCAAAAGACAAGTTCCTAGTTTCCTTCCATAAGATTTTGATGAATAATTTGAAAAAAAAAAAGAAAAAAAAAAAACATACTTCGGATTTTTCTCTAATTTTGTTTTGAAATTGTTCTGAAAAATCTTCTAGTTTTGAAATAATGAGCAGGCAGTAGCACTACAAGGAAGTCCAGGCACTGCAGCAATTTTGAAAACGAAAACTGCACTCATTTTTTTGTCCTAAAAGAACAAAAAACTAAAAGACCGCCATTACATCTACATAAATGAACTGGCAAACATAAAAGGGATTGCTGGTGAGGAAGTGTCTGGTGGCCCCTCCCCACATAAGCATGCCTTTGCATGGAATCATTGGGTTAGACCATTTTAGGGTTTGACCAGGAGTTGCCTGAAGTGTGTGTCCAACCCCTCACCATGAGTCTAGAACTGAGATTCCTGGTAACTCTGTCAGGGTTTCAGGCTGTGGATGTTACTGCCAATGCCACTTCTGTGCTCTGTATTCTGTTTCAAGGCAGCAGAAATGTCAGGACTTAGACTGGCAGAAGCCCTGTTGCAGGGATGAAGCATGAGGAGAAAAGAGGGAATAGCAGAGAAACCAGATCTGCAGCGCCAGTCTCCCATTGCAGCTCTGAGTAGGTTCTCCATGCAAATATGAACATCTGCATTTCAACAGCCTAAAGCCTCTGCAAGAAGAATGCATCCAAGGCTTTTCCTTGTCAGCATCCAAGCACAGGTAGTAGCAAGCTTACTGTAACATGCTACCAACAATTAAGTAGCTGCCATTTGAACCTCTAGAAAAAACTGAAAATACAGTATTGCCTGTGTGTTCCATAACCACTTGAGAAAAATAACTGAGCTATAACCAGCCACGTCCACTCCCTGACTGATGCATCATCCTTCAGAGGCATAAGCAGCAAGACTCTTCTGCAACTCTCCTTACTTTGTCTTCTCAGAAAGCTCTTGGCCATATGGTGCATTTTTGGGATGAGTTTTGGCAGACAAACACATATAAACAGGCTTTAATATCCTCCATGTGTTGGAATACTTGAGAGCAAGAACGTCAAGATGTTATAATACCATACGCATAGAGCACATATAAAAACAGTAACTATTAAACTGACATTGATCACAAAGCTGAAGAACACTGAATGAATGAGTGCTGAACTTCAAGAAGCTTGAAGACAAACAGCTCCCTGGCCTATGACACCAAGCTTGTGTGGAGAACTACAAAGCTTTCTGGAGGTCAGTTAAACAACATGGACTATGATTCATCAATGCTGCTAATGATAGGACTCATCCACTATCTCTAACTGCTTTAGATGCGATCCTAATTTGCTACAGGGGTAAGATTCTGATTAGATGTAGTCAAGAACACTGAGCCAGGCAATGTCTAAAATATAGGACTCTACACAAAACAAAAAGAAAAAAAAAAAAAACAGAAAAAAAAAAAAAAAA
>VZTE01005528.1:471901-590720 GCA_013397775.1 Eulacestoma nigropectus
CTCCGGGCAGACGGGCTCGGCGGCGGGCGCTGCGCTCCCGGCCCGGCCCCTCCGCCCTGCGATGGCGGGGAGGGGGCTCGCTGCGGCTCTCCGCAGCGCCCGCACCCCGCGGGGGGGGGTGAGGGGGCGGGCGATTGCGGCGGGACCCCCCGGGGAATAAAGAGCCGGAGACCGCGGCTCGGCGGGATGGGTATCGGGGGCAATACCGGCTCCCGACCGCGCCCAGGGAGGGGCAGGGCGCCGGCGGGGGGTGTCGCGGCGCTGCTTGCGGCGCCCCGGCTCCCGCCGCCTCACCTCGCTCGATATTGGCGATCGCCCGCCGCAGGTGCTCCTCGGTCACCAGCTCGCCGATGACCACCAGCAGGTAAAACTTGCTGTCTAGGAATCGGTGGGAGAGACTGGGCGAGGTGGAGGTCGGGTTGGGGATGCTGCAGGAGGGCTCCGAGTCCACTTCCACCACTACGGTGGCCATCGCCTCCGCCCCGCGGCTCCGGGGCGCTGAGAGCAGAGGGGCCGCTCGGCGACAGCTCCGCAGGCGGCAAGGAGGGAGTGAGGGCGGGCGGGGAGGCGGCGGCGCTTTTATACGGAGACGGTGCAGGGCAGGGACCTGGTGAGGAGGAGGAGGAGGAAGGGGGGGAGCCGGCGCATCCTCCGCGCCGCCGCCGCCTTTCCAGCATCCACAGCTGATGTCATCTGCGGCAAATCCTCCCCGCGGCGGCCCCCGGAAGCAGGAAGGACGCGGGGGGCGAACAACGCCCCGAGGGGAGGCCAAGGGGTGCGCCCCGCACCCGGCTCCCGCCCGGGCCGTGGGACCCCTGGGCCCGCGCCCCTCGCGTCCCTTGCTCCCCGTGCCCGTTCGGGGCGTCACCCTCCCGGCCGGTCTCCCCGAGGCCCGTCCCGGGTCCCAGCCTTGAAACAGGGCGGTGAGGAGCCGCAGGTGATGGTCTGGGAGAAAGCTGGCATCGGAACTCTAGCAGCACTCCGGGCGCCGACGGGTGAAAAAGCAGTGCCACTGCCCAAGGCCAGTTGTCCTCTCCTACATCTTGCTGTAGCACTGCAGCAAAATTTGAGTCATACTTAAACACACATGCTCGCCCAGCAATCTAAACATAAAAACGCAGTTCATTTAATAAGATACTTCACACGTGGCCTTTCTGCACATATTCCATGCCCTTGGATACCAGAAAAACACTGGTTTTGGACAAGGTGCTGAAACCCGTATTCTTAGCTTATTCAGAGCTGCAGAAGTTCAAAGGGGCTTGGGTAGGTAATGTTGACCAGGCTGAAGCAACTCTAGGGAGCAATGATAGCAAAAAACTTTTTCAGTGACAAAACCAAAGGTTTCATTTCTCACGGATGTCAGATATGCACACCCCAATACTCAATGCCAACTACCTCTGAAAAGTGTGTTACTCTCTCCTGGCTTGGGATAGAGACAAATCTGTCTGAGATGCTCCTCTCACTTTACTGACATAAGCAAACCACTTGTTTACACTAAACCTCTTGTTTATATGGCTCAAGTGATGTAGGATAAATTTCACTGTGGCACAGGAAACGATATAAACTTTTATAGCCTGCTTTTTAAGATTACGTCTTGTCCCTGACCGAGAAGACACTTCCTCTGTCTGCAGCTTCTTGCAGTGCTGGGTGCGCAAATTCTCTGCCTACTGCTCAGAAACAGAGTGCTTTCCTGGATGAACCAGTACATCAGCCCTGTCTTCTTTGTATTTTGTTCCAGGGCACAGTGGACTAATCCACATGCATTTCAGGTTGTCACTACTAAGTTTTTTTTGTCTTACTAGCCTAGAGGCTAGTAAGTTTCAACCCACAGAGGTTAAAAGTGCCATCATAATAAGTGCTGGTGCATAATGTTGTATCTGTCTATAGCACCTAGTGGTTTTGATATGAATAGTTCCTCTGCATAAATACTGAGAGCCTTGGTTTACATGGCGTGGTGTGTTTGGATATTGCATCCAAAGTAGACTTTTTCTGAACTGCCATTAATCTGAAGGTTGTAGAGTGTGGACAAGCATTTTCACAGCCATATCAGGTGACTGAGATGACACAGTGGTAAAGAGCAGCAGTGCTCATTCTTCACTAGAGCTGACACTGCTGATAGAACAAATACAATGGCATAGATGCAGGAGAACTAGCAGCAGTTTTAAGGTCTGCAAGGTATTCAAAGATGCGAGGTGTTGCATTTTGGATGCCCCTGTTCATCTGAGCCCCACTGTGACTTTGCTGTTTCCTTGCTAATCCTGTGAGTTTCCATGGGATGGTGTAGATGCCTACTTAATGTCCATCCTCTGTGGCCTTGTCCTGTATGACCCCCTTCCTAATAATCTCTTTTAATTATAGGTACCTTCAAGACTTGCCACGTGGTGCCCACTGGAGAAAGCCAGCTTCAGGCTTCCGCCACTGCAATCTGTAGTTTGGGGATATGCCTTTATTTCGATCACCAACAAGAGCAGCTAGTCTCTCAAGCATGGATGGGGCTTGCCATGGGGACTGGCAAACTGGTTACAGAATAGACAGATACTGGTTCCTGGACATGAAGGTAAAACAATTACTTGCCTCACAAGCACAGCAGGTTAAATGTGATACTCAAAGAAATGCACACCAGTACTCAAAAGGCTTTTATGTAAGTGCTTTCTTATTTTCAGGAAAAATGGAAACGTCCATAGCTGGAAAGATGTCTGTGAATTTGAAAAGAGCTGAAAAGAATGCATTTTATCAGAGAATAAAATGCTTACATACAGGTATACAGTTATGTTTGAAATTGCCTGCTCAGGTACTCCTCTATTTTATACTGCACAGTAAAATAATATGCAGCTAGAACATGGTATGATAAAAGCTGAACTGCTACAGTCAAGCTGTCTTGTGATGGGTGATGTATTACACATTAAAACCCTAAGGACAAGAGGTTGTCTTTGGAAGAAAATGCTCTTGGGCTAAACTCTTCAAAGGATGCAGACCTCTGGCCTTGTCTGTTCACAAGCATATGCTGCATCATCTGAGATGGAAAGTAGACAAGAAAAGGTGCTTTATCCTCCTGAACATGTCTCTGAGGAAGCTGCAGGGTCCCAGCTCCATAGCCACTGTTCACACTGTGACTTGCCCTGTTGGTATCTCGGTCAGGTAGATTTGTTTGTCATCATCTTTCGCTATCTGGAAACTGATTTATATTCTGCAGTATGGAGCATCAGGTCCACTTCTGAGTGAAATGTGGAGATGTGCTGCATAAAGCTGACTTAGTGTCCTGTGACCCTCACTGTTTGAAAGTGATACTACCTGCCTAGCTGCAGCTGAATCACGTAGAAATGCCCTTTCAGTAGAAGAAACAGCAACATTCGTGGACTATGGAATATATCTTGCTGTGTCAAAGAGACAGTGGTTGAGACCTGCACCTGTCTGGCCTTTGTTTGTTTTGGTTTGATTTTGTTATTTTATTATGTTCAATACCAAATTGGAGTCCCACAGTTGAATATGGTCAAATATTATATCTGAGAGCTGTATTTTTTAGATGTTGTTTTTTTCAAAGAGGCAGTTTAAATAAAGTGCTTGAAGTTTAAAACATGCTTCTTGGTGGTATGTGCCATTGGTGGTATGTGCTTCTTGGTGGTATGTTACCCACTAATATTCAACCTTCATTCAAGTCCAATCTTCAAATTTTAAATGAAGTTTAAATGAGGTACAAGCTGGCCCATTGTCTCAGGTCAGGTACCATCCCTAGCATGCAAGAAATATGTATTCATGTGGATTGCTTCAGACCGATTGAAGTACAGACTGGGGAACAAGAGAGTGGAGAGCAGCACCGTGGAGAGGGTCTGAACGTGAACGTGAGTCAGCAGTGCCCTGGCAGTCAGGGGGGCCAACCCTGTCCTGGGGGGCATCAGGCACAGCATCACCAGCCGGGCAAGGGAGGGGATTGTCCCGCTCTGCTCTGCACTGGGGAGGCCTCACCTCGAGTGCTGGGGGCAGTTTTGGGTGCCATGGGATAAGAGAGATAAAAAGCTGTTGGAGAGTGTCCAAAGGAGGGCCACAGAGATGGTGAAGGGTCTGGAGGGGAAGCTGTATGAGGAGCAGCTGAGGTCACTTGGTCTGTTCAGCCTGGAGCAGAGGAGACTGAGGTGAAACATTGCAGTCTGCAACTTCCTTGTCGGGGGAAGAGCAGGGAGAGACACTGATCTCTTCTCTGTGGTGACCAGTGACAGGACCTGAGGGAATGGCCTGAAGTTGTGTTAAGGTTGGATATAAGGAAAATGTTCTTCACCCAGATGATGGTTGGGCACTGGAACAGACTCCCCAGGGAAGTGGTCACAGCACCAGCTTGGCAAGAGTTCAAGAAGCATTTGGGCAATACTCTCAGGCACATGGTGTGACTCTTGTGGTGCAGGGCCAGGATTTGGACTTCAGTGATCCTCATGGATCGCTTCCACCTCAGGATATTCTGTGTTTCTTTGAATTTAAGAACTTTATTGAAGTGTCTCAGAAAGCTGTCTTCACTGAGAGAAATACCAATCTGAGGATTGCACAACGTGTCATGAAGGGGGTTCCTCCGGTGTGTAGGGTTTCTTAAGGATGGGCAGGAAGGCCTAACTTCTAGAGATGGAGATTTGCCAGCCTACACCTGAGGTGAGAGATTCACAGAATGGCTGGTTGGAAGGGACCTCTTAAAGTCATTTTGTCTAATTCCCCTGCTCAAGCGGAGCCACCTAGAGTAGGTTTCTGAGAGCTGTGTTCAGTGGGGTTTGAATATCTCCATGGATAGAGACCACCACCAGTGATGGTCTGGGCAACCATCACTCTCACCGTGAAAGTGTTTCTGATACGTGATGAAGTCAAGAATGTGCAACCAGTACTATAGTAGATAATACCTGTAGCATTTTGTACCTTACCTGATGCCTTCTCAATGTGATCATCATTCTCAATACCCCCACTCCACCTCACCCCCCATTTCCTGCAATTAGAAGCTCTACCATCCCCATGCGATCCAGCCTTTACCTCCCAGAGTCTCCTCCATGCATTGCTCCTTTGGGGTGACTCAGCAGACCATGCAGCAGCAGCACAGGTGCAGAGCGACAGTCTGCATGTCACCCTGACCCCAGCAGAGCAGAAGTGTCACCCTGCAGCTGCTGGCCATGGTGTGATTAGTGATGAGCCCTTCCCTGCAAACACCTGGATGTGCAGTTCATGAAGACAACTCCTCTTGCCTTCCCCCACTTTTTAGGCAGGGAAGCATCTTCATCTCTAACATCCTCAAGCTGGCACTGCCAGAGGAGCTCCTCCTGTAGCAGTGATATGGCAATAGCCGGGGTCACCAGAGAGAGCTGTACCTGGATGAGCAGACAGAGACCTGGACTCCATGAGAGACTCTTTAAGATGGGAAATACTTTATGGTTTAGGATGGCAGGCTTTATTTTAAACTACATGCAAAATAAAAATTACTTGACCAACAATTATTTCAGGTATTTTAAATATATTACTTCAATTTTAATGATTGTTTTTTAAATTGCAAAGGAAAGAAAGCTTTTATTTGCTTATGGTGAAATATCCATTTCAATTGGTATTTCATCTGTTTCCCGCTCCTTACACTTTCTCCACAGAAAAGGTGAAGTTAAATATATTAAAAAAAAAAAAAAGTGAAGAAAGCAACGCTACTGCTTTTAAAAATAACATCTTCTCTCACTTTTAGTTTTCTGTCTTGAAGTAAGAGAAAAATAACACCAAGTAACATTTTGCCTTAGTTCCCAGTGGAAAAATTAATTATTTTTTATCAGAGTAATTTCCCTCTTTTTCTTCAGTGGAAAAAAAAATAGAAGTAAAAATAGAAAAAAGTACTTTATTTAACTGCAATGAAAATTAAATGAAAATAAAAAGATTTTCCACTGGACTATTTTAAAAAGACAAATTAAAAAATAATTATTTTGCATAACTTTATCCTGACATTTGCTATGAAAAGAACATGTAGCTTTTCATGGAAATAAGATTATTGCTCTCCACTGTTGGAGGGAAAATAGAGCAGTTTTAAGTAATTAGATCATGTTTACTAATTAGGATGATGCTTAATATTCAGCAATAAATGACAATAAAAGCATTGAAGGCATTGGTACCCATTGTACCACAAAGCTGGATGGATAATTAAAACATCATCAGCTGCAAAAACAATGGTAAGACAAAGTGGTTGGCATCAGGCAGTAGTTTTGAGCTTCCTTTGGGCTCAGGGTTCGGTTGTCAACCCTTCTGAACAAGAGCAAGAGTGGTCTGTTGATGTGGGGTATAGTTAAGGTTTCAGCAGGTGAGTTTGTCAAGTTTTTAATTCTTATTGAAGGACTGAAAGTTACAGAATTTCATTTGGGTTCTAGGGGTAAAATACAATTTGTGTCCTGTCACACCAACCTGAAGAACGCAGTGGTTCAGAGTCCCCACATGTGCTTCCTTTCAAGCCAGTTTTAGAGGTCAGTGTTAAGAGGGGAAGCAAATCAAGCCATGGGTTTAGAATGATTGTACGTACACTGTCATCTGCCTAGTTTGGGGCCAGCTGGAGGCTGTGAGTTCCTGCACTGGGCTGTTTGCTGCCGTGACACCTGTGTTCACCCTGGCCACAGGCTGCCCCAAACCTGCCTGCCCTGGCAGCACACCCTGTCCATGGCCATGCTGGAGGACTATCAGCTAAGGTTAGTCCCTTAACTCACTACAAGCACGGAGGAGAAAAATGTCAGTGGGCTGTTGGCCACATGCTACTCTATCCCAGATACTCAGGTGGCAAAAGCACATGGAAGCACTCTAAAGAAAAGGGTGGGTTGGGTTTTTTTTTTGTTTTCTCTCCAAGCTGAATTGTCTAAAGCTGCCTCTGGGAACCAAACAGCGTGTAGTTTTAAGATGTCCCTTACAATACTTTTCAGAGGTTGCCTGCTAGCTCTGCTAGTTCTGTAGGATTTAAAATTGCTTATTATTATTATTTTACAGGGGTCCTGTTCTCTTGAGCACACTACAATAGAAATGACGTATTGCTACTACACAGAGAATAGGAAGGAAGAAATCTAGGCAAGCATCATTTCATACAGTGCACTGACCGGCTTCCATACACAGAATCTGGGTAACTGCTCCATCTTCCTACTGGAAAAGTCTAACAGACCCTGGTCCTACACTGGAGTCATCACAACTCTTCAAGGCTACAGGAATTTCATGTATTGCATAGCTGCAACCGGAGTAGTGCATCATTTTGCAGCCTTGCCCGGGACTTTTAGTGCATGCAAGGATCTTGATGCAGCCTTTCATTCTAGCTCTTTTATTATGTAGAAAGCTACAATGACTCCGATTCCTAAAAGAATTGTTTGTGACTCTGATATTGCCTAAATATGGGGTTTAGCCATCCTATTGATGCAGCCTTTAGTCTTACTATTACAATCATCCAGTCTTTTAACTGTTTCAACTACCACAAAATCTCATGCTTTCTCGATAGAACTTGGTACTCGATAAATGGTAGAAATGGTTAACTTAATTTTATATGTATCTCAAAACAAATTCCAGAGTTGTTCATTCAGGCCACCTACATGTCTGACCATCTGGTTCCTTTCCCCTTTTGTGCACTTTATTATTTTCAGCTTAATTGCAACATTACTATTTGTACATTTTGTGACATCATTTTGGCTTGTTTGTTTTTTTGTTTCCCGTTGTTTTCTGTTTGTATTTATTTGTCTGCCCCATGCACTCCAATAGGCTGACACAAAGTTGAGTTGGTTTAAGGGTGCTCTTTAAATTAATAAGTCATTCCTAGTCATTGGTATTTTGCAGTAGGTTGGGATGTGCTGACTAAGAGTTGCACTGCAGAATTTACTGAGAAGCCTGAGCAGAGGGTGTGCAGCAGGGGTGCCCAGAGAGGTCAGTAAGCTGAACATTTTGCTGAAGGGCCCCTGTTTTGGGAGTGGGCAGAGACCACCACCACTATGAATTCTGATATAAGGGTTCACCATGAGTGTTTGCTTTGTGCCCAAGGGTGTGCCTTCTAGTCCTGCCATGGCAGTGCCCCAAGAGTCCTTGTGGAGCTGGAACCATGCCATGGGACAGACAAGGTCTGCCATGATTTCCTCCTAGAAATTGTCCTGATTTTTTGTCAGGTATCCTGCTTGCCAGAAGTTGCATTATAACCTCTTTGGGTAATTCTAGAGTGGTGTTATAATTCTGAAATATGGAGAAATTTTATTCTTTCTCATTATTTGCAAAGGCAGTAGAGCAACAATCGTAGAGCCATTGCTGAAAAGTATGATTTCCAATGCAAGAATATAGATCTATAACCAAGTACATTACAAAATGCAGAAAAGGAGCATTTTTTAAATGTTCTTTTCCAAATATTCATAGTCTGATTTTTGGGGTTGTCCTGTTCGGGGCCAGGAGTTGAATTCAATGATTCTTGTGAGTCCTTTCCAAGTTAGGTTATCCTATGGTTCTATTAAACATTCCATTCAGTTTTCCCCAAGATAGCTTGAACTTCTTTGATAGTAGTTTTTTTCCAACTTCTCCTTATGTTGATTCCAAAAACATTTTGAATTCCAAATTTGAAAGGGTACAGTTATTCTTCAAAGCTCAGGGAAGGCAAGATTTGTATTAGCCTGACTTACTTTACTGCAGTCACCCTGCAGGCATACTTTTGATATAGCAGCTATTATATTGTCATTATGTGGAACAATAGCATATATTTGTGTTTATCACATAAATGATGCAGGAAAAACCTCTTTCTCCTCCCAATAATACTGGAAATCGTACTTTTTACATGCAGGAATATCTTTTTCCACAGCAGCATAGAAATGCTGCTATTTCTGGGATAACACAGAGTGCCATTGCACTCAGTTTTGTGAAAAGGCATGAATGAATATATCCTTTCCAAGCAAAGTCATGGACATGTGTTTCATAGATAGAATGTAATCTCCATTTTTGAGTAATACAAAGGCACTGGATTTTAGCAACACATGGTTGGAGCTGTTTTTTCATATTTCCTTGAGAAAATTCTAGTTCCAGAAACCACAATGTGTCTACTCTGTAATAGGAAATAGTTCACTATTAAATTGAGAGAACAGTTTTATTTATCTGGATATCCTTACCACAAGCTCTGTATGTTTTCTTTGGAGGATTTGTGTTGAGTAGGTTCAGTCACAGTAGATTTTGTCATCACTGAGAGAAAGCACTCAAACAAATCCCTATGACCCATGGGTCATAAAATTGTTCATTGCTATATTCCTGCATTTACACATTGTATTTTTAACAGCATTAAAGTCATTATAGATGATTCCTTCAATGAAAACTTTTGCTTATTTCCAGAGGGGTCTCTGATTACCTCTTGCTTCTTCGACATCTCAGTCTAGAGGCTCAGTCTTCCAGTTTGGCTGCGTCATTTTCCTTGGGTTCAGTTAGTGTCTCAATCTGATTTGATAGTAACGAAGGCAGTAGGGAGCATAAAACAGCCGTCCATGGCTACTGTCATAGAAAACTAAATTAAAGTTGTGGTAGAAGGACCAGTAAATCTCCGTCTAGAAGAAAACGGCTAAAGCCGCTTTATGGTGCAAAGTGCTGAGAAGAGGAATGGATGGAAGAAAAGATTGGGAGACTGTGCTGGTTTTGGCAGGGATAGAGTTAATTTTTTTCACAGTAGCTGGTATGGGGCTGTGTTTTGGATTTGTGCTGAAAACAGTGTTGGCGATGTAGAGATATTTTCATTACTGCTGAGCAGTGCTTTCTGCCAAAGCCTTTTCTGCTCCTCACACCACCCCACCAGTGAGGGGGCTGGGATGTACAGGGACTTGTGAGGGAACATAGCTGACCCCAACTGACCACAGGGTTATCCCAGACCATATGACAGCATGCTCAGCATAGAAAGCTGGGGGAAGACGAAGGAATGGGGGTATGTTCAAAACCATGGCGTTTGTCTTCCCAAGTCGTTGTTACACATGATGAAGCCCTGCTTTTCTTGAAGACAGTTTGCCCATGGAAAGCAGTGAATTAATTCCTTGTTTTTCTTTGCTGGTTCATGAGGCTTTTACTTTACCTATTAAATTGTCTTCATCTCAATGCATGAGTTTTCTTGCTTTTACCCCTCCAATTCTTTCCCCCATCCTGCTGGTGAGGGAGTGAATGACCAGGTGTTGTGAGGCTTTGTTACCAGGTGTGTGAGGCTTTGTTGCCAGCTGGGGTGAAACCTGACAGAGATGAAGTGCAAAGGACACTGATGAAGTTATAATAAAATGGACAGGGAGTTATTTCCTCTTTCAGAAATATTTTCTGAAGTCTAGGTTTTGGTTTTATGTCCCAAGGATCATCAGGGTTGATAGTAAGATTTTTTTGCCATTGGCTTTGCAGAAAGCCTAGTTAGGAAGCTAGCATGGCAGCCCGTCTCCAAAGAGAATTGCTGGCAGGCAAAGCCCATGTTCTGCTAGCATCCAGCACATAAAAGGGGTAAATATCAAGGCTGTGAAATATTTTTAGGAGAAAAAGTTTCTGAATAAGAGTAACATGAAATCAAGAAAGAGTCATGTTTATTTTGGCTGAAAAAGATACCCCAAATACTGTGCAAATTACTGTTAAAACACGTTAGTACCTCCTTTCAGGCTGTCAACAGTGAAGGAAAAGAAGAGTAAGAGCAAAGATGTGACTAGCAAGAGGGCCATGATATTGTCAATTGAAATTGGAAAGTAATTACAAAAATAAAGTATGAGCTGATGTAGGAAGAGACTTAGACAGATACAGTAGGTATTGAAACAAACATTAAACATGATTACTTTTCTTCCCATGCATTCTTCTTGCAAGTAACAGCATGGGAATTCTTCATTTGGGGAAGAAGAGGAAGAGGATTGATTCAGGCACAATTCCCCTTCAGCCCTGCAAAAACCAGGCAGTGCACAAAGGGTAAATCAAGGCATCCCCTCCAACAAGTAGAATGATTTCTTGCAGCAATGGTTGTCTGTGTTCCCCATGGAGCAGAGCACTGGCCATGCAGTCAGCATTGAGAGGGCACCTAGAGATTCTTATGCACCTACAAAGGACACTGAAGCCCCTGCTATAAGCAACAGAACTGTTTGTCCCAGGCCAAGGCAGGGCATCATGTCACAGGTTTGCTATTCAGCATGCTGCTTGTCAGCTTCTCCTCAAGCAGTGCCAGCATACTCTGGGTCCAAGGCCAAAAGCTAATGGGATGCTCTTGTGAGTAAGCATTTCTGTACTGAGTGCTCTGTGATCTTGATGAACTGCACAACTTTGGGGAGAAATTTCTCAAAATTGCTTGCAGACCCCTGCCTCCCTCTGTTTCTGCATTGTGCCACCGGTGGCTTAGCTGGTACATCCACTACCGCAGCAGCAGTAAGTGCAGAAGGACTAAGGACAGGTGTCTAACATATCCCCATATTGGTGCTCCCTTGCTGTCTGACCAGGGTAGCCACTAGCATTTTCATTCCATGAGAATTGTTTTTCAGTGTCTTCAGCATAAATTCCCATTTAAAAGTTTTTCCTAAGGTTTTTGTTCTGTTTTGCTTGGGGGTTTTTGTTGTTGGTTGGTTTGTTGGTTGTGTTTTTCGGGATTTATTTGCTTTGTTGTTTTTGTTGGTTTGTTTTGGTTGTTTTTTTGGTTTTTTTCTGAGCATGAACAGGAAAACATACACCAGAATCTAAAAAATACTGAAAGCCAACCTGGGTTATTTTGGGTTGATGCATCTATAGTGATATTTTGCACTGAGTATTTAATTAACAGTTCTCTTCATGACAAATAAACCATAATAAAAACAGTTGATCTTCCGAGAACTGAATTTGTCCTTTACTGTTATTGGTAGTAAAAACTAATAAAATATTATTTTAGTCTGCAGTGTAAATTTAGATAATTAGGAAAGAATGAAAGGAGCCCACCTGCCAAGGGAAACAATGTATTTTAGCTTTGTCACATAGATATATTTATATTAAATCATATAGTTGGCCTTCATTGTTCTTCTGTTTTCTCATTTATAAACCACAGATTTTATTGGTTTTGGAAAGCTGTTTGAAAAAGTGGATATAAATTCTTCAAGAACAGCAAAGTAAGAAGTGTTTCTTCTCTGGATTTTTGTTTACATTAATTTTCTTATGCTTAATTTCCTACATGCATATTTTGATTTTAAGGAATTTCTGCTAATGTTACTCAGGGTTTTTACCTTAATCATTTATACCCTTGACATCACACCACCCCACCAGTGAGATTGAAAAAGCAGGGAGATGTCCATATGCAAGGCAGTGAAGGTGAGATTATGTAACATTAGAGGATAATCACTCTCCTTTTACAGTCACCTAACCTGAACGGTTGTCTTATCTACTCTCCAGATAAATTCTAAGCATGCTGTGATAATATTAACAAAAGGAGTTTATCGTATTGAGTGTTTACCATTCTCACAGACTTTGAGATCCAGGCATGCTGAAGAAAAGTCTACCTTAAACTCACTTTTTTATGTTTTCCTGAGAAAGTAAAAAGTTTCCTCTGTTGGTGTAATAGTATCTCCAGTACAATATAGCAGCTCTGTTTTTACTTGTGATACAGTGCCTCTGGCTTAGTATAAAGTCATTATGCAGTACGCCCAGTTTACTGAAATTCTGGAAGCTGATAACAATAATTAAAATACTACATGACAAGTAGTATTTTATTATGCAATCCCACAATGCCTTTGTGAGTTATTAGGCACACAGCCAACTGCTTTGAACCACCTGGAAGAATTATTTTTACACCTATCATGGATAGTGTTAGGGAATGATTTGATGGGCTTGCAGATCTGCAGTTATCACACACTAATCACGCTGGTAAGATTTTATCTCCTGAGTAACTAGACTGATAGTGAGTTAAGTGATAATGACCAGGGGTGAACATTGCTGCTGCCTTAATGACTGATGGAGCTAAACACATGGCCCAAGGCTTAACAAGAGGCCCTTAGTCAGCAGGCAGAGCCCCAAATGCAGCTGTGAGTGTTGTTTTAAGCTAACACTGGCTGCAGGTGCTTCAGGTTTCAGGAGGAAGGAGAAGAAAAAAGCAGCATCTTTGGATAGGCATTGGATATGCCTAAGGAATAAAGTGTGCACGAGCCACATGTTGTAAATGTGCTTAACATTTCATAGTTGTAAATATGTGTAAGTTTATCTGAGTAGCTGCTAGTATTTTTTTTTTTTTTTAATAATATTTAAATTTTTTGCTATCAAATGACTTAACCTGTCTTAAAAGGTTACATTTCCAGAAAATGGGACATCCTCAGTCTGGACACTCCATCCTCTGATGTCTAGTTTAATCAATTACTGCCTTGGTTTTCAAATTTGTTTGTGTACCTTTCCAAGCCTTTGTTCACACTGGGACTAACCTGGGGCATGATGAAGTCACAGCAAAAATGACAGTTGTTTTACTGGGATGATAAGTCTTATGTGGTGATTTTACAGCTTCAGCACACTGCCAGGTTAAAGTTTGTAGTATTTCTCTAGTCCAGACCACAATAACTGCATCTCTTGTCTTCACTGCAACCTTAAGAACACGATGGTCTGTCCTTTTGTGTTGCTACTTAACACTGCATACATGTACATTAGGTAACAAAAACACCAGGATCTTTCAACAATAGCCATGACAAGTTAAGTTTGAAAATGCACCACGGGTATTGGGAATAGTTGTGTTCTCTAAGAAAGATGCTAAACCTGGGTTTCTAGGTTAGGAAGGAAATTTTTTTATAAATTCCTAGTATTTCCTTCCTAATGTCTGTTCCCTGTATTGTCAGGAGAGAATGAGAAGGTGTTCAGAGCAAAAACCTAACTGAGGTGCTGTGAAAAGCACTCTGTGCAGGAGCATCCCTTTTCCTCTCCTTGTTATAGTGGAAACTGAGAATGCTGAACCATTCAGGACAATAAATTAGATGCCAAAAAAAAAAAAAGTTACTTGAAAATAATAATTTAAGCTTATCATGTTAAAATTTTGAATTGTATGTGGAAGGTAACCGATTTAGTAGTTTTGCATGAAGCCTGAAGTAGTTTTGGTTGCTCAGCTGATGACAACTCATTGTTTCTTAGAATATACAGGCTATCATTGGTGCATGTCATGATTTAGGAATGGTACTCCCCAATTCAGTGCTTCCACTGAGACTCCCCAAACCATGTTGTTGCTTGCTTGCTCCTCTTCCCCTCCCCCTCTCCTGCACTGGATGGAGAGGAGAATTGGAGGCACAAAAGGTAAAGGTCATGGGTTGAGATAAGAACAATTTACTGGAAACAGCAATGAGATAAGAAAACAAACACTGACAGCAAGAATATTCATAACAGAAGTGTACAAAAGAGAGAGTGATTTGCTTGCAAAATGCTCTCCGAAGAACTTGACCTGACAACAGCCATGCCATCCTGACTGCTCCATCCACCTTGTAACTTGTGCCACCCAACTGCTGCCTCTGGCTTGGAGCCAGCATTACCCCATTGCTCCTCTGCCATGTTCCTCAACAGGAAAGAACCCCGTCTCCTCAGAAGACAGTCCCTTTTTCCTGCCTCTGGCAATGACGGCAATGACGTGAGGTGGTATAGAATAACCCCCAGGTCCTAGACATGCCCCCTCCTGGCTACTGCAGAAATTAACCCTGTCCTGGTTGGAACAAGGTCTGTAACTGAACTGAAGATCATGAACACTTTTTAATTTTTTCAGTGGTTTTATTGATGAGTTTCAGCTAAGCTTACCTGTCCAATGAGGAGTTTGAAGGAAAATTGATTTTCTGTTCTTAGTAAGTCAAGGGCCCTTAAGCAGTTTTGCCTTGAGTATTGCCTCTGGAAAATAATTTTGTACTACTTTCTCAACATTTCAGAATGACAATTCAGAAAATGTATTAACACAAAATTCAGACAGACAATGTGGTTGTGACAGTCCCAAGCTCTTTGAAACTCAGCTGGAAACACAGCTCAAATTCCACAAGTCTTTGCCATTTGCTGTAACACAAAAGGGAATTTGTAACATGCAGTGGTAATTTCAGTTGCCTGGCTGAGTGGTAGGCCAGTTTAGGTGCTAGCTAGCAATGGCTTGCTCTTGTACAAGCCTTGGTCTGGTGGATTACAGCAGAGGGACCACGTTGTGACAGAAGATGCCATTTGATTATGCCACACCTGTGACCATAGGGTCTGTCATTTAAAAAAAGAAAAAAAATTGGCATAACTGATCAATGTCTGGGCTGCAAGAAAAATAGTTAGGTGCTGCAGGCATAGAGTTTGTAAGCCCATACACAGGTTGGAGGTGTACAGTATTAACGTGTCATTTAAATCAATCGTGTGCGAGAAAAAATTATAGAAGATGTTTGGGAAATAATAAACCTGGAAAACTTCCACGTAACGATTAGTCAGGAGAGTGTCTGAATGTATATTTAAATGCCTTCTAAACTCTCCATTTTAGAGAAAACTCTCAGCAGAAATCTTTGGGCAAGCTTCATTTATGGAAGTTTCTGACAGCAGTGAAAGGCCAAATGGCAAAGGGCATCATCTCTGTAGTAACACTGTCACCAGAAGCTTATGAACCGTGTTTCCAAGAGCAGAGCTGGACAAGATAAGTGGAGCTATCACGACTCTCCTTTTCCCAGCTTTAGACGTGTCATGAATAGCTGCGCTGCTTCTTGCTTCCCTGACAGCTTAAATGAAATGCAGCCTATAACTATACTGTTGCCAGCCCAATGTGACTTCTCTTTGTTATCAAAATGCTTGCCACAATGTGTAACACTGGAGAGCACAGACAAAACCCCCTGCTTTAAGTTTTAATTTGCTATTGTAACCCCAAGGGAAAATGCTAGCCATGAAGTTTTCCATGAAATGTAATATGAGAATGGGTTGGAAAAAAAAAAGACAAATGAAGATTTTCCTGCTGTGCTACTCTCCTTGATGGTGTGATACGCTTAAAAGCTGGTTTAAAACCAGAGCTCTGCAGGTGGCTGCAGAAGACAAGCACAGTCTGTACCACCTGGATCTGAAGAAATT
This sequence comes from Eulacestoma nigropectus, assembly GCA_013397775.1. Lineage (NCBI taxonomy): Eukaryota > Metazoa > Chordata > Aves > Passeriformes > Eulacestoma > Eulacestoma nigropectus. Next base: position 487,880 of record VZTE01005528.1, read on the forward strand.
TCCAGTTTGACTGCTTATAAGCAAGTTGCTTTGAAAGGTGCTATACCATCAGCAACTGCTGCCAAATATGCTCCTTCTCTGGAAGTTTCAGGCTTTTAGCTCTAGGACCCCATCCAACTGAAGGCTTAGCAGTGGTGATAACACAGAGCTAACAATCAGCTCAGCTAGACAGAGAGTAGTCTCTTTCATGTAGGTAAGGAAAGTTACTTTTCTCAAACAGCAGCGTTCAAGATTTCCTTTGCATTGTTTGTTTTTCTTGCTTCTTATCTGGACCAGAGAAATGGGGGGCCTTGAGACTTCTGACGCATACCTTGTTATAAAAATAGGTTAGTATTGCATTCCAGCATCAGTCTGGTACAAAACAGGATACTATCTATTAAAAAATTCCTTTTCTTCGCCTCCTAAAAATTCATCAATATTTTCCCTTTTTTCTGCTATAATGCTTTGAGTCTTCAGGCTTCATTAGTCCTATCTCTTATCCAAAGGCAGTGCTGGAGATGGCTGAACTCCCTCACACAGCACAGGGAGTTGTGCCAGAACAGATTGCAAGGAGAGTGATGCAGCACAACTCGGCTCCCTCCTTCTCTCAAGATAGAAACTGGGCTTTAAAAAAAATAAGCCTCTCTGCTAGGCATGCTCAGAAGCTCGCCACTGACTGCTGATTACTGTCGGCATCCACTTACTGCCTGGAAGGTGTAACAAGCCAAGCCCCAGCTCTTTTCTGATGTACAGTAGGGTGAATCACTGGTTTTGTAGTGTTGAAAAATATAAATATTTGATGAGCTACAAACTATCATTGTCTCCCAACTCTTTTTCCTGCACTGTATTTATCACATGGGAACCAACCTAAAATCCGTGTCCATACAAAGATCACATATCCACCCCCATGAAATGAACTGTTAAGGTGAATGCATCTAGGTGTACCCTAGATGATAATTTAAATCTTATTATCCGATACTTTGGATGACAAAAAGACTGCCATGAGTTACAGATTTTCTCCTGCAAGAGCCAATTTCTTTAGCCATTTCCCTTGGATTTTTCAAATGGCATAAATTTTCAGTGCTATTAGTTGATTTGACATTGGTAAAAAAACTCCTAGTAGTGCTACAACAGTGGTAAATTTTATCACCTCCACCAGAGTATTGATCTGAGATTGGGCAAGTAGCCCCCAGTTACTTCTGAACCTAGCAGAGTGTCAAGCTGGCAAAATAGAAATCAGGCTAAGGGTAAGGTCACCAATAAGTTGAGAACAGAAATACTACATTCGGAGTGATGCAGAAATAATAAAAGCCAAATAAGTAGCATAAATTTCCAGAAAAAAATTAGCATAAAAGAGTAAAGATTACCAAATTAAAATAAACCGTAATTTTAATTTTTTTTTTTTAATTCAGTGTCCTCTTTCTATGGCAGAACTTGGACAAAGGGGTTTTTGAGAAGTCTGAGCAGTTAAGAGCTTCCCTGTAGTTACTAGCAGAAAGGAACATTACCTGTTTATTTCAACACGTGAGAAAAATCAAAGCAATCCTCACAATAAAAGTCACCATAAAAAGAGGCTTGCCTGGTAATTCAGACCATGAGTTTTGACAAAAAACATTCACAGAGACAAAGAACATTCACAGAACCTGATAGTAAAGTTTGTTCCTTGTTTTCTCTGTAGCTAGAACAATTCTCCTAATTTACTGCACACTGAAAACAATTTACAATTCAACAGTCCCCAGTTACATTAGAAATTTTAGCCCAACACTGTTATATTTCTCCCTGAAACCCAATATCATGCATCTTCACAACTCACATTTTTAGGCTGAATGGTTTTATTTGGATTATTGCAGCTAGAATAAAAAGAATCATTATAACATCTTTTTGATGAAGCACGCAGCCTGTACGATGCACACAACAATATCATTGGTCTTGGGCTACTTCCCATGGAACAGCCCCAAAAGAGGATGTGACCCTCACTCTATACCTAAGGAGGCACAGCACAACTTTGACATGGCACGACTCATTGCTACTCAGTAGCAATAAAGATCCGTGTTCATGAAGTGTTCAAGGCCCGGCTGGATGGGGCTTTGAGCAACCTGGTCTACTGAAAGGTTTCTCTGCCCAAAGTAGTAGGGTTGGAACTAAGTTTGATCTTTAAGATCCTTTCCAAACCCAACCATTCTGTAATGATTAATATTACGGACAGAGCCTTGGGTTGCATGCAAATCCTCCAACATGCTAAAAAAATGTCAAATCTGCACACTCCCATCTGAAAAGTAAGTGCATAAAGCCCCAGACCCTTCACTTGGGAATATTCTGTTTGGGGCCATATATGTCTTTTTGATGTTTTTGTAGCATCTTGATCTTAAAGGATAACCATGTGCCAAATTCCACCAAAATGAACAGGAAAAAGAGGCAAGACATAAAGAAAGTAAGAGCCATACAACCTCTTGTTTTGTATTGTCATGGACTCTTTCATCCCCCAAAGAGAATGAATAATATCTCTAACTCTGATCTCTTATACTGGATTATTTCAGTTACGGAGTATTACATTTTCCTAATCAAAGCACAGCAATCTCTTTCATGAATTAACTTTCAACTAAGAATCAGCTTTGGTGAAGTAACAGAATTGAGTTTCTGAAACAGTTACTGCAGGCTTGGGTAAGCACATCTGTAGATGAGGACCAGAGCTATTTCTAGCTCCATTAGTAAGAATAAGAGTGATGCCGTGGTGATCAATGCAATTATTGCTACAGATGGAAATGGTTTGGCAGGGACATTGCAAAGGGACATTAACCGAAATGTTTTTTTATTAGATAAATGATGAAGATGGTTTCTATATTGTTTTAAATGCATGTTTGCTCAGTTGTATTTTACAGTGTGATACACAATATATAAATTCATAATCCAAACATATGTCCAAGCATAGTATTTGGTAATCAGGACACGTGATATCCAGAATAGCATTTAGTAGTCTACATCTAATTGCTGAAAAATACACCTGAAACTGGAAAATATATAGAATCATAGAATCATAGAATTGGTTATGTTGAAAAAGACCTTTAGGATGTGTTGGGGAAGATGAAACAGGAAAGCCTTATAAGTATGATTGCCTGGCAAAAGATGCTGAGAATATGGAAACTATAAGTGACATTGAAATGAAAGCATACTTTGAGATACCAGGCCTTGGTTACTGAACAACTGGAAAACAATGGTATGGCCGACTGAAGGTAATCCCCTTTGATTGAACAATACCTTCTGCCAGCACAAGAGTCCAAGGGTCAAAGCAGACCCTGCTGGCTTGGCAGAAGGGGTCCAAAGAGTAGTTTTTAGGGTTTAAAATATAACACAGTATGGTAATGCAGTGATTCTTATAAGCTGTATGTAAATGCTGTAGGATTTGTATCTTGTACTAGATTGATTGATGAAACTTAGAATATTCAACACAGAAGAAGATTTATTGTATTGTAAACAAGAACCTCGCTCTCTTATACATTCTCTCTTACAGCTCTTACACATGGGCTCTTACACCTCTTACACATATGCTCTTGCACTTCTTCTTCCTCTTTACTCTCTCTCTCTATTGCTTCCCACTTTTCTGGCCTGCTTCTAGCAGCGGCTGGCAGCTCCAAGCAGGTCCCCTATACCCAAGCCCTGAGCAATAAACCTCATGCTCTCAGACCTGACTTCAGAGATGTCTCATCTCCATCCGTCCCGACCGTCCAAACCAAGAAGATCCTACAAGGATGATTAAATCCAATGCTGCAAAGTCCTCAGCTAAACCACATCCCTCTCTAAGTGCCACATCTACACATCTTAAATATCTCCAAGGATGGTGACCCATCCACTACCCTGTTCCAGTCTTGACAGCCCTTTCAGGGCAGAAATTGTTCCTAGTATACAACCTAAGCCTCCCCTGGTGAAACTTGAGGCCATTTCCTCTTGTCCTATTACTTGTTACTTATGAGGAGACTGACCCTCACCTCCCTGCAACCTCCTTTTAGGTAGTTGTAGAGTGTGGTAAGCCACATCTCGCACCCCACCCCAACCCAGAGCTTCCTTTTCTCCAAGCTAAACACCCCCAGCTCCCTCAGCTGCTCCTCCTAGGACTTGTGCTCCACACTCCTCCCCAGCTTTATTGCCCTTCTCTAGATATGCTCCAGCAACTCCATGTCTTTTCTTCTAGTGAGTGGCCCAAAACTGAACACAGGATTTGAGCTGTAACTCTTTTCCCCCACATCCAAAAAAGGGTGGCAATTCTCCTTAGCTCTCTTTCTGTTGTTAAAGCATTTATAGAACAGAATATAGAATTTATGTTACAGTAGCAATATAAATATGGAAGAAATACTCTATTCCTTCTTTCATTAAGACTGCATTTACCAAACAAGGGGCATATGCCATGGGCGTAATTTTGCTTCACTTAAATCCTTCATAATTATTATTCCTTCTTTTCAACTGAACCAAAAGAAACCCCCCAAAATGGATATGCTAGTGATGGATAAGCCAGCTAAAATATGGTTTAAGGCTGTCTGCATGCTTCGTATATGTGTACAACAGCATGCAACATTTGAAAAAAAAAGTGACTTACAATTTACTTTGTACAGGTATAGACTTTTAACACAAAACAATAGTTTACAATTCCATAAGTTATTTGACAGCTCCTCTTTAATTTGCATCCTGGGCAATGCTGGAACTGTTGGATGGGTGCCATGAGTACAGCCCCAAAAAAACCCACCCAGACCATTTTGACCTTGTCCTCCATTAGGGTAATGATATCCCAGGAGTCTGATGATGGAATTTTCTATGTTTGTGCCATGTCACTCTTCACAATTTTGATTTTTATACCCAGCAGGCATGCTCTTATGAACTGAGATCCTGGAAAGGAACATTTTCATACTCCTGCCTTTATGGACAGCTTTTTTCCTTTCCTTTTAAGAAAGAAGACAGACTATTTGTTCATATTTCATGATAAATTTGAGCCATGATGAGACCATAGTATTTATCCTTTTTCCTTATTTCTTTAATCACTGTCTTGTGGATTTGTTTTCTTTCACTGGAAAGGAGCCCATTAATAGACTCTTTAATGGTATGATTCCTTATTCAGTACCAATGTGGTAAAGCCTTTCAAGTAACTTGCCAAAACCCAGACATTTTCATTTCCCTGGATTTTGCATTCCTGACTCAAATGGCAATGCTGGGAATGTGATAATAAAAAAAAGTTGGATGCATCTTCCTATAAATAAGAGATATCACTTGGCTATCAAAATGGATGATCACATTGTGTTTTACTGATAAATGGTGCTTACTTTTTGTATTTAATGCATTAGGGTTTTTTTAAAATGCTTTAACGCGCAAAATGAAAACATCTACAAAGAACTGGTGCTTTCTTTCAAGGCACAGGCACATATGCTTCATATCTCAGTAGTAACACACTGATTCACAGCAACTACAGCTTCTGTGACATGTTTTTGGATTAAAGTAATAGAAGTTAAATGAAATGTTTAGACTCCAAATTACTGGCCAGATCTTTTATTTATTGAGTTATGTAGAAGAACTTGCTTTTCAGTGGATGCAAGAGGAGGCAGGGAGCATTTGGGTGCACTAGAAGGAAACCGATTTACAGAGCAGTCTTTCTTCTGTCAGAAAAAAACATTGCCACTGTCTTATTGTCCAGAGCCAATCACATCAGTGTGAGACTGGGCACTGCTTCCAAAAGATGTTGCACTGACATATACTAATTTATTAATCTCATCCCTTGAGCAGGCAGTATTTAATTGCATACTCAGGCAAAGTTTACAAGCAGTCGGGTCAGAAAATTAATGAAAAAATCATGATGAGACCAGATTTGATCCTAATATCTACACCACTTGTCAAATCTTTATTCATGAAATAAGAAACAGTGCTGAGTTTCCACTTTGTGATGCTATTCGGAGACTACACTGAGCTGCCAGGAGAGGTTCAGAAAAATCTAACGTACAGGGCAGAGAAAATCCATCTGCCAGAATTTTTAAAAAGGGGGTCTCACAGGCTCTGAACTGACTTTGAGATTTCTGAAGAGCTGACTGATCATTGCTCTTCAGAATTTAAGGGCTTCAGACAATAATGGCCTTTTGAACCAAGATAATATGCATTTAGCTGTCTGCTACATTAAAATCTCTTCTTTGGTAAGGAGCCTCTTCTACTCAGTGCCGTCTTACCTCGATGCATACCCTGCCCCCTGCAAAACCCCACCCAACAGTCTGGAGGTTGCACTACAGCATGTGCTTAGCTTCTGTTTTGATGGTGGTTGCATCTGCCACAGCAGGCAGGACCAGTGAGCCTGGTATGGGTAGAGCAGCTCAGGCTGACGTACCCAGAAGCAGCTCTTGCTGAGAAGCTGGCAGAGCAGCTCTGTGTAGGCACAGAGGTCCCATCAGAGGTGTACAGCATGCCTACAGCATTGCACATGTGCAAAGCCTGGGGCCAAGGACACAGAATTGACTAGGATGGCCCTGCTGCTCTTATAGCTAAGCAATATTTTAGAAGTGACCAACCATTAGTAGGTGACGGCTGGTAAATAAATGAGCACACTGCACTGTCAGATTGCCACTGCCATGTGTTGACATCAAAGCTGGTGGAGTTATTCTGGGTGTGTGCTGGTAGAGATCAGCATCCTGCCTGTTATATGTGAAGTATTGTAAATGTAGAATAGCATAACATATTAAAATAAAACATGTGCCATCCTTTTATATACAGTTTGATTAACTTCAAAGTGGCTTCTGTAGCACAGAAACCATCTCACAAAAAAAAACAAACCCAAAACAAACAAACAGAAAAACCCTTCAGAAGTGATGTCATTTGTCTGGATCTTATACGCAGTATACCTTCTTATATTAGTTTCAGTGGGATTCTAAAGATAAGAAAAATAGCAGTCCTATATTCACTTTTTTCCCACTGCACATCAATCTTCTGTATTAAACACATTTTACCCTACAGCCTTTCAAGATTATCCCTTTTTCCCCACTCTCTGAGTTGCTATGTGTCTGAAGTCAGGCTTGTCCTTTGTTATACAGACTGAGGAGGGCAATGTATGGAAACATGCTCTGTGTTACCACACATCCGTGCACACTAGCCCCACGCATGTCTGGGAGCATGGGAGACCCCAGTGGCTGTGCAGCCCCCTGTCCATCCCCCTTGTATTCATCATGCAGCTGCAGCCAGGCTGGACAATAGCCTTTTTTCCCCCTACGTGATCCATGCTGAATCTCCAACATGTGAAAAGAGTGCCAGGCATGACTATGCTGTGATGCCTGACACATCGTATATTGCGGACTCCCTGGTTTGTGCACCCAGGGGTCAGTGGGAATTTGGAAGTCTAGCACTTCCAGGCAGTATTTCCTGGGTTTTTTTGAGGACATGAGGTCAGTTCCTAGTCTAATGTATATATTTGTGAGGATGCTGCCCATCCCATGTTCTGGGAAAGTTCAGAGAATACATTTATTGCAAAAGAACTGGGAATAAAAATTTCTGGTGAAATTCAGCCTATGTTCGTAGCCACACGAAAATCATAAACCTCTTAATTTCCCAGTCTTCAAGAAGGTCTGCCAGGATAAAGAAAATACGGTTTGCTAATGTCATAAAAAAGCACATTGTGCTATATGGAGCAGAGACACTCACACAGAGGTCACAAGCCTTTGTTTACTTTCCACCTGGCTAGAAGCATGTAGCTTCCTTGGGAGAAGAAATATGTTCTTGTTGAATTATGCAGTTTTGCTTCATTTACACTCAGATATACTTTATGATTACTATCATTATTCATTTGTGTTATTTCATTACCCACTAGCTCACTTCCAGGGTAAACTGTTTGGTGGTGGGTGTTGCAGAAATCTGAAAGAAGACAACAGTGACTACTTCACAGAGGTGAAAATGTCTTTGGCTTAGTCCTGGCTCTTCCTACAAAAGCATGAGCTGTGCAATATTCAAGGCAAACATATTTCCACCAATAATAGAATTAAACAATTTCCCCAAACAAACAGATGCATGAGGAGGGGAATAAAGCAAAGCTAACCTGAGAGGGTGTGCATGTAGAATAGCTGTGCACAGTTTAACTCACCACCTGCCTGCTCCTAACCTGCATGTTCAAGATAGCGCTGGGTTTCACAAAGGAGTGAGAATTTGCCTGATGCATGTGGATGAAATTGCTGCTTCCTGTACAGCAGTTTGTTCATGATTCTTTTGTCCCATCATGGTGGCTTTGTTTTAGCCGTGCTAAAAATAAACACTGTTGCTATTCTTTATATGTATTTATATATGTGTGCTACATAGAGAAACTAATAGATATATCTGCATGCATGTGCTGTCTCTACATGTATGTACAAGTATACACAGACATACATTATTTTTCTAAATGTATTCATCTAAACATAAAAGTTTCATAGGAATAACAGTATTTGAGAGGTATATTAAAAGTGTATATCTGGACATTCATGAGAGAAAGGGAGTAATAGAAACCCAAATTCAGATTTCAGCACATTAGTTCTTAATTATAATAATAAACAGCTTGTCTACAGGGAAAATAGAATTTTCACAGGATTAATGGAAAATTTAAAAGTCTTAATATATTTAATGCATGAGTTGCTTATTTGGATTTGTATTAGAAGAAAACAAATATATTGACTAACCCCTCTTAAAATTATATTTGCAAGTAGCTGTTTAAAATAAAATGGTGACTAAAAATGTAAGAGATTATGCCATTTTTCCTCTTATTGCTACAGCTCCTGTTTTCAGACTTCAGAACTGGACTCAAACTGCTCTCCCAGGAGGAGCTAGGCCCATGGTTTCTTGGGCAGCTGGCTTCCAGAGGAAAGGGCTTTTCCTACCCTGAACAGTCAGTTTGCCCTTTGCCAACCCGCACATATCTATCATCCCACCACGCTTTTATAAAGGCTATTCTTTTCCAAGCACAGAGAAGCATCCTCTAAACTCTGAAACATGAATGGGCTGAAAGGGTCACAAGCATGTTAGGATCTCTCAGTCCTGCAGATAACCAAACTTGGTAGCCCAGATTTGCTTCCAATTGCATATCAGCAGTGGAAGTGAATTCAAGAAGTCTTAAAGAGCACATGGTATCCCAGCTCCCCATTTGCATTTTCATAGCTTTAGGGTTTTTGTGAGCAAACATGATGCTTTGCTATGAGCTTCAAAAGCAGAACACAGAACTGAATAAGTCAGGCCCCCTATTTTTATTATTTTTCAGAAATGGCCCCATCTATATTTTCCACTGCTAATTTATACCCCACAAGAACCCTTTTGGCTATACAAAGGTCCCACAAAATGTAAGGTCACAAAGATACTGCTTCCAGTTTTTCTGTTATAGGCAATCAAAGGTGTCCTGCCCCTGACACTATTCACTCCTTAAGGTATTCCACCACATCCAAAAAAAATCTCATTTAAAATCCTGGGTGGGGAAAAATATCGAGATCTGAAAGACTACAGGAGACACAATATCTGCACAGGTCTGTGTGGATTTCAGGTGAGAGCCGATCCCCTTGTTCATCACCTAACAACAGAGAGGAGCAGAATTCATCACTTGAATATAAATAAGTAGGTGAGCTCTGTGATGTATTGCAGGACCACCCCCTCTGCTCCAGCAGCCTCCTAGATGGTCTCTGCCTGCAGGAAAGCCGCAGGTTTTGTAAGTGGCACTTTCCTCATCTCTGCTGTTTTCTTCTGGCTGGCTGTGTTTAATTTTTTAATTTTGTTCAATCCATCTTTCATATCCTCTCAGCACCGCTTTCCTCTCTTTCCTCTGTTCTCTTTACTAACCAGACACTTTCAAGAGTCTTCCCCATAATTTCCAACCACTATCTATTTCTTTGCTTATTTACTCTAGGGAGAATGTGAGCACAAAAACATTAGTTTTCAGTCAATTGAGGACTTTCAAAATTGATCAAACCTCTTATTCTCATTTTGTAATGATTATTATAATATTCTCATTTTGCTAAACGAGCTTTTTAACGTACTTTTTGCTGTCTATGCTTTCTAATGGCTTTCTAATTACCAAAATTTATAGAGCAATTTATATTTAATAAAGCTGATGTCTGTTTGCTTAACACAAGAGAATGTTTGCTAATAAGAGGGCACTTAAATAATCAACTACACAGCCCTCAGAAGCAGTGCAAGAAAATGGGAAGCTACAAGTCACCATGGCTCTGTAATGAAACAATATCCTCCACCCAATCATCCTGTGAGAGGAGCACCTGAGCTCTACTGAATCAGCTAATCAGAGCAATGGAGGCCCTCCTTCCATGAAACAAAGCCAATAGATAACTAGTGTCTCAGGACAAGCTTCAAAAACAAGATAATGAAAAGGGAGGATCTTAAGCCTGTTGCTGCAGCATTTTCCAAGGAAGGGGATTTTGTACTGTAAAACTTCAGAGCAGACACGCCCAGGCAGTTTTCACTCGGTGCCTGGATGCAGCAACAAGAGAATGATTCCTATTTCCTGCCCTACCCTCTAAAGTTTTCTCAGATGCTCCTCCCTCTCATTTCAGAAGCATTGTACTTAACTTTTGGTGTCCTAGTTTCTTTTTCCATCAATATATCTTGTGTCATTTCCCAGAATCTTTGATTTGCTCACTTTCCATTGTTGGAGAGTCTCACAACTGGAGTATTTCCAAGAGTATGCCTCACAAAGACACATTAAAAGATAGCAGAACAGTTTGAATCCCAACATGCCTAGAGATCCTTGTTAACAAAATTTTCTTATTTTTCCATTTGCATTATTTTTTGGGACATTGCCACCTTCCTCAGAGCCCTTGGCCTTTTGCCATCACTTTGAAAGAGAAACTGCCACAAAAGTCAATGGGAGATTAGCGTAATACTCAGTGACAGATTTGGCACGTTGCAACTCTAATACTAAATTTGCTTGAAGGGTCATAAGACTTAATCACTGTTCATATCAACCCCCTTTGGCCATGTAATAATATACTCCATCACTGATGCAGCGTTAAAAACCTGAAATTCATTACACACTGAACCACCCATGGTAATTTTGCTATCACTCACCCTGACCCTGCAAGTCAGCTTTGGTACCATAGATACTGTTTCATGACAGCTCTGCAGTTCTTTTTAGCCTTCACATTAGGTTGTCTCCATCCTCTTGCTACTTCTGCCTATCTTAAGGTTCTATTTTCACTACTAGTTTTTAAACTCCTGTCTCTAAAACTGTGTGTGAAACATACAGACGTGTTTTTTGCACACAAGTGGGTATTCATGCATTCATTCAAATTCATACATTCATTGTCAGATACTTCTTAGTTGGCCTTTGCATCCGTACAGAAATGCTAATTCTGAAAGCAGATATAAATAAAGGAAGGTTCAGCACATGTACATGTGAATTCAAACACCAGTTTGTATCTTGCTGGCATTTTGACCTTTTCCACTCACCATCTCAGACTCAGAGGCAGAAATGTGCAAAAATAAGGGGGGAAGTCTCTGTTTTCATCCAATATATAAGCAATAAGTGACACTACTGAAATGGGCCAATCGTTTAATCACTGAGAGAATGAAGCTAATTCAGACTGATTGGAGATGAAAACATGAACTATTACTAATCCCAACTGAAACACAGCAAACACAATTACCATTCATTTGGAGAAGTAAAAGTGAAGATTTGCCAACATTCTTTTACAAACCAAGGACAATTAATAATTCTACACGAAACTTTTCCGGCTGAGTCTAAGTGCACACTTCATAGTGTCTAACCTTTAATAAACAGCAAATAACCTCTAATAAACAGCAAGTAACCTCTAGATCAAATTTTAAATAAACTCTAGACTTGGCTAGTGAGCATCCCCAGTTAGAATTGGGGCACTAATCAGGATCTTCACCAGGGCCTTTCAGCTGTCATCTGTGGGCTACTCCTGAGAAAGCTGAATAAGAAAAGCAAGAGCACATACACGTACACATACATGTGACATTCCCTGGGGAAATGCCACTCCACCACAAAGCAGCAACAAATGCAGCAGGTCTGGCTCTGTAAAGAGTGGCCTACAGGCTCATTTTCAGCTCACTACCTATTATCCCATAGCATTTCACCCTTATTTTCACAAAGGCCCTTGCTACACCTTCCCTTCTGATTTGCCTCACTGTTCAAAGTGTCAGTGACAAAAAATGAGTGTGTGGTGCCTTTCACTGTCTCTGGCAGCATGGAGATGAAAGATGTCCTTTGTAAACAAGAACCCCTGCTGCTGCACTTTCAAACCATTGGGGCGAAACAGAGGCTGACAAGCTTAAAACCCTTTTTCACAGTTCCAGGTCTTCTTTCAGGGTTTTACTGGCTGAAATACTGTTTTTCTAGCTTAGTTACTGGAATTGCATCCAATGTTTACATTGCATTACCAATATCTGCTCTATATTGCTTCTGTCACAGTGTTTCAGATAGCATACATTTTCATTTTATAGCTCTCCTGCTTCTCTTTAACTTATGACCTTTATTGAAAATGAATGCATTTGTTTGCAGAATGTCAGGCAAAAGGGTTGAATCACAGGGGCTTGGCATCTGTGAAATGCTTTGCAATCCATCGCAGCTGTATTGGGAAAGTAGTGATGGAAAACTATAAAATGCCTGAGGTTAGAAGTTTATTCTGAAGGACCCTAACTTGCCTTTGGATTGCCAAGCACATTTCACTCACCAAAATAAAAAAAAAAGGCCTGTTGGGAATGATTCTCTCGATACTTCCCTAACACATTCTTTTGTTGACTCTTCTATAAGCATTTCTGTCATTTTCGTCGTACCTTTCCTGCTCACAGTATCTCACAGTTCTCCTCAGTGGGCCCTAGGTGCTTGCATGAAGTCCTTCAGAAGCCAGATGGGGACTGGGTGAGTTCCAGAACTCAGAAGTGTTTATCAGCAAGGTCCAAACTGCAGTGCTGGGACATGACATGTTACAAAACAGAGGCAAAAAGCCATTTTGCTTTCATTTCAATGATTCGTTAAACAGTAGCCACTCAGGATCTTACATCTGCATTGTTTACCAGCAGCCTAAAGAATGCTGTAGTCTAAAAAAGTTCATGCATCTTGTGTACAGTGAGGAGCAGGGTGAGCTTTGTACCAGTGCCTCTGATAAGGGGAAGGATTTATCAGGAGGAGGATGGGATGAACACAAGACTACTTGTATGCTGTTGCTGCAGGTATTCCTGCAGATATTCCTAAAAGGGCCTCTTTACACCCAGACTTGGAGCTAAGGAAGTTCTACCTGAGAGGACCATTTAGGGAACTGCACAGTTTTTCAGGGTTTTAGGTGGGACCTTAAACTTAAGTTTAAGATTAAGATTAAGATTAAGTTTAAGATTTAAGATTAAGTAAGTTGTGGAAGGCAACTAAAGTTATGCAAATCTTCTGCCTACTGCCCACTACCCCACTGGTAAAGCTCCAAAAGTGTGCAGTGGCAAGGCCATGTGCAGTTGCCCCCATCACAGACCACAGATGGATATCTTCATTCCTCTGGGTGCTGCAGAATGGGAACCTTGTGGTGGCTTCCCCTAAATGGGCCCAGCCTTCAAAAGTAGCAAAGGGCTGAAACATGAAAAATGGGCCAGAAGTCAGTGGCACAGTCCTCCTTATATATAACTAGCTGCTGAACTGGTACTTAGGTTGTCCTGCTAGCTACACGCCAATTACTGGAATTTCATACAAATTCTATTGACCTTGGCACTGGTCAGAACAACAGCATCTTTATTGAACCTGAAAGGGCTTTGAGGTCTTGACAGTATGTTTGGAACACATTTCTGGAGAAAAAAATCAAGAACCACAGGGAAGAAGGTGACAGTGGCATTTATGTGTCATCCATGCATCTCAGAGTTAAGCTGGCATCCTAGGAAAACATACAATCCATGCTTACCAGAGTTTATTAGAGGCCCAGAGCAACCCAGCTGATCGAGGTTAAGCGGGAGTGGGAGACAGAAGAAACCCTGCTGAAATGAAAGAATTTAACTAAAAAGAAGTATGGAGCCCCTGGGATTTTTAGAATGGTTTGGGTTAGAATGGATGATAAAGATCATCTAGTTTCAACACCCCTGCAATGAGCAGGGTCATCTTCCACTAGATCTGGTTGCTCAGAGCTCCATCCAGCTTGGCCTTGAACACTGCATTATGCAGCATTCATAATGTCTCTGGGCAACCTATTACCATGCTTCACCACACTCACAGTAAAGAATTTCCCCCTAACATGTAATCCAAATCTCCATTCTTTTAGTTTAAAATAATTCCTCTTTGTCTTATTACTATCTGCCCACATAAAAAAAATCTCTCTCCATCTTTTTTATAAAACCATTTTAAGTACTGAAAGGCTGCATCTACACAGCTCTTCACAGAACCACAGAATATGGTGAATTGGAAGGGACCCACAAGGATCATTGAATCCAGCTCCTGGCCCTGCACAGCACCGTACCAAAGAATCACACCATATATCTGAAAGCATTGTCCAAACGCCTCTTGAACGCTGTCGGACTGGTACTGTGACCACTTGCGTGGAGACTGTTCCGGTGCCCAACCACCATCTGGGTGAAAAAAACATTTTCTTGTATCCAGCGTAAACCTCCCCTGACACAACTTCAGGCCGTTCTCTCAGGTCCTGTCACTGGTCACCAGAGAGAAGAGATCAGTGTCTCCCCCTTCCCTTCCCCTCACAAGGAAGTTGTAACTGCAATGAGATCTCCCCTCAGTCTTCTCCAGGCTGAACAGACCAAGTGACCTCAGCCACTCCTCACACAACTTAATCGCAAGGCCCTTCACCACCCTCATGACGCTCCTTTGGATGCTCTCTAATGGCTTAATATCTTTCTTTTATTGTGGTGACTAGCACTGCACAAAATTTGCCTCAGCAGGACATCTCAGGCAATGTTGTCATCTAAACCCCACTCCCTAAAAAAAAGAGAACATCACAAAACATAATAGACAATTATGGTATAGCTTGGCTTGAAGGAACAGGTATCCTTACCTCTCAGATCCTGAGCTACAGCCTTGAGGATGAAGGGAGGTATGATAGAGACGAGGCAAGTCACCTAGACTGGCCCACTGGCAAAGAACCATTAAGGTATAAGTAGAAGACAGGATTTCTAAAAGGTGCTTTATGTGGAAAATTTTATGTTTATGTGGAAATTTCTTTCTCAGAACTCATCTGGGCTATTAGGGCCAATGCTTGTCTTCCCTTAGAAACCATATAGATTTTTTTTTAAAGAGTGATTTTTCAGTGTTGTTCTCATTCAAAATTTTTGTCTGCAGTTACACAAGATTACTTGTAGGCTATAGTATATTTTGTGATCTCTTCTTGATGTCTCAAACAGCTGGATCACTCTATAGCAAAATTAGGCTTTATTTATTATTCCTTGCTCTGCAGCTGAAATACCTAACCTTGTATTTTCTCCATTTTTTGGTCACTGCATAAATGATGTACTTCTGGGCAGGCTTGTATTGATCTAAAAAAGCATTGTAAATTTTCCAGGTTCAGATTCAAGTTGCATTAACTGGAAAAGGCAGATCACTGTAAAATGCAATATTCTCAAGAATCAATAAATCTTGCTATCAGAACGGATCAGGGTTTTCACTGCCTCCCCTCCACTTTCCAGCCACCTCTTCAGAGGGAAGCAGGACATCTTGCTGTGCAGGAGAAATGGTCACAAACCAAGTCCTCACAGTACCCTCCAGCATTGCTCTTCGCATGGCAGCAGCATCCACTCTGTGGCTTCTGGGCTACGCACAGATGCCAGAGCTAGAGAAGGGCTGGCTTTGGGAAGTTGATTAAAGTAATGTTGGCAGAGCATTTCAGGTCTACTAGTCATCTTGCTATCTTAATAGAATTGAGGTGTGCCGGGCCTGCATCAATGACTTGCATGATCCCTTTTAGCATTCCTCTAATTATTAGTGTTGATTTTTAAAATTTAATTATGCATGTCACTGTTCACAAAGAATTTTTTTCCTTGCAAATATACTTTAAATATCAAGAGTAACAGAGTGCCATTTTGATTTTTGTCCTCTTCTGCATATTCCTCACTGTAAATTCGCTATCATAGACACTTGGTCACAACAAAATCTCATTGCAAGGAATACTGCCGCATTAGATTCATTGCTGTCTGTTTTGCTGTGGACAGCCGATCACAGAAATTTTATCCTGTGCAGCATTTATTCCAGGTCACGGATCTATTTCCAACAAGTGGAGATGAAGTTTCTCTACAGTTTCTACAGCTATTTCAGTTCTGCATCTTTTCAGTATGTAGAAGATTCATGCAAAGATATTTCTCATTTGGCCAACACAGACAAAATATCCTGGGTAACTGAGAAATGATAAAAGAACAGATGGCCTTTCAGAGAGATCAGACAGGGAGAAATCACAAATTCAAGTGGGATGCCCTCTGTCTACATGGGAACATTGCTTTTCTTTAAAAAACCCAAATCTCTGGCCTCAGCTTTACCAACTGGCCCTATCGTGGGTTGTCTCATTTTCCCCCGACTAAGCACTCAAATGTTCTGATGCATTTTTCAAGGAATAAGTAATTTCATTTTGAGTCTTTTTGCTTTAACCTACTGTTTTCAGCCTTGGTTTTCTTTCTAGGCCCTATATTTTTAGGTTTAAAATGCTATTCATTCATCTTCAAATTTTCTATTTAATTTATAATTGCTCACTTAACCCAGAAGACAGATGTGACTATCAAATCTGTTTATTTTGGGGAGGGGCAGACAGAGAAAGGAGGGGAGTGGGAATAGTTGATAGCTTTAGCATTAGGCAAAAAGGAATCACAACATTCTAGGGACTGGCTGGGACCTCTGGAGATCCTCTAGTCCTGATCCCAGCAGGGTCAGGGGCAGCAGGTTGCCCTGAAGCATATTCAGGTGAGCTTTTCGTATCTCCAACAATACCCAACAATATTGCGCCATTGTCAAGAAAATTTAAGTATCAACAGAGAGCCACAGTTAGCTATAAAATAGTCTTGCTAATTCAGTGTGTTAACAATTTTTGGCAGTATTATCATCTGAGACAAATGATGTCTCATTAACAATTTGGGAACTTCCTCTTATGTTACCACGATATTTTCAGTTGCATCTTTTCCATCTAATCTAAGAAAATTACTACTGCTTTCCTGTTTTCTGATGCTAAGAATTAATTTGTTTTCTGGATGGGGCATTTTAACCGCTTGCATGATGCAAATGTCATTGCAAACGAAGTATTTTATAATCCTGTGTATCTCTTTAATACCAGATGTATCAGATTTTCTTGTGATACTTCAGGAAGTAGAGCTTTGGGACATGACATCTTTGGGTATTTGTACCTGCAGGCTGGTCCCATATCCTACGACCTATGCATTCATTGCAGTGACTGTGCCTCCTATCTCTTATCAGTTTATCATTCAATGACTCTCAGCCCTTAGGCTTCTTCTAGTGACATACAACATGGTACAGCAATTACCCCAGAGGGACAACAGCTCACCTGCATCTCAGGAGAGTATATAATGAATCCTCCTCCTGGCTTCCAGATATAAATCAGTCAGGAGAGTGTATTCAACCTTCATCTGCCCTCCCCTGAAGCAAGTGCTGCCTGTTTTGCATCCCATCTGACCTGCTGGTAAGGTCGCTGCAAACTTATTGCCCTTGGTGAAAGGCCATATTTGCACTGGGTAGCATGCAAAGGTGTATTTAATAAGTTGAAAAACCTTGTTTTAATTTTTCTTTCTTCTGATTTCACAGTGATGACAAAATCTCTCAGGCAATTCAAAATTCAAATCTACAACAGGGAAATAACTGAGCTTTCATTGAAAGTGAGCACTTGTATGTGCAAAATGAAGAATGAAAGGTGTGAAAATGTAATGGGGGAGTCATTACCCTGGAGTGGAATGAAGCAGACCCTTGACCCTGGGAGAGGCTTCTCCCTTACATGTTAGAAATATATAGATGCATTTGTAATCAGCACAGCCAGGGTGAAATAGCAAGAGAAAAATGAACCCATTCCACTATTTGCCTGGGACTAGTAGGTAACAGCACTGCACTACATGAGAGGGACTCAGGCTGAGACCGGGGAGGAAAGAAGCCAGGAAACCCAACTCCTTACAAGCACAGAAAATGCTGGAGTGGCAGTTCGCTCCCAAGTTGCAGAAAGCATGGGGTTACAGAGCTGTCACATGAGTCACAGCAGCAAGGTCGGTCACTGCTCTTGTCTCCTGAGAAGACTGGACACGTATCGAGAAGGGGATCTCTAAAACAAACATGCTATTTCACACAAAACCTGCCTCTGCATCAAAAAAATTGCAAGGTTTCTCCAAGCTCCTCTCCAGCCTGCATGTAAATCTCACAAATGCATCTGTGCTCTGGTGAAGTCAGCTGAGGTGATAAAGGTTTCAATAAATCACACGGCTGACTTCTTCTTTAGCATATCCACTTACAATCTGTAAACAAATCCTGGCAGGTAGTAAACAAATACACTTTACTATGAAATTATTTATTTCTATTCTTCCAACATTCTTACAACGACAGTATAGAAATCACAGAAATAATGTGGATGGCATTTTCTGTTGCTGTTGCAAACAAACCAGTTGATGCTAACAGTAATGTTCAAATGACATTGTCCAGCTAGAATTTCAAAGCCAGCTTGCATTACCTTGATTCTGATCCCACGGAAGGATATTAGATCAGCTTTGAGAAATGATGAGAATCTCAGCCATGAACACTATTGTTCTTACCTGTAAGGTATATTCCTGTCTGAGAAGGCAATAAGCCGTTCAAATGTAAATTACCTTATGCCAGGCTAACTTTGGACCCTGCCCTATGGATGGCTGCATCAGTGACACTATTGCAGCTCACGCCATATACCACAGATTGCTTCATGTTGACCCAGCTTCAAGGGTCTGTTCAAGGTCTCAGAGACAGTCTGTGGCAGAGTGAGATATTAAAATCGATTTTCCTGATTTCTGGAGCACTGCTGCAGCCACTATTTTTACCAGCTTGTCACTGATTCTTCAGTGTTTGTGTGTGAACACCATGTTAATTTATGGTGTTTCTTTATGAAGTGTGTCTAGAACAGCTGGATTTGTCACAGGTGCAGAAGCAAAATATCACATCAGACTGAAGATGAATTACTGAGATCATAATCTCATTCACACCTCAATCTCCTCAACTTGAAGGCAGTTAAGGTCTACTTTGGTAGCACACATTTTTTCTTTTAATTAGAACATTATCTAATTTCATTGTACGTTAAGAACAACAATTTTTATGATACTTTTGCCAAAAACTCATCCTGCAATAACCCTTTTTCCTTTTCAAAGCTTTTGTCTTACTCAATATTAGAATATTAATACATCAAAACCGTGATTGTCCTTCCAAAGTCACAGCATAATTGTACTCCATTTTAGTACCAGAACATTACTCAGCAAAAATAAAAGTAATTACCACAAAACCAGTTCACATTCAGTGTGCCAACTTATTTTTTAAAGTACCACTAACAAAGGTATGCACACATTTTTCTCTGACTGTTCCTTGGAATACACACTTTACCTTTGTGCTAATTTCCTGTGATTATTAGTGCAATTTCGCTTTATTTTCATGGTGCTTACAAAGAACAAATTTCAAATTCATAGGTTTGATACCCAAAGCACCCTTCTCCAAAGGAAATCATCTCCCAAGCTTTTAATCACAAACTATATTCATCTAGAAAAGGCATGAAACCCTAAACAAAACAGAACAGGGCCACATGATTGATGGTCTAGTCAACATGTCTCAGTCTTAAGCACTGAATTCTTGAAATGTTTGCCATAAATCCAGAGTTCAGGAAGAAGGGGAAAATTTTACTGAGAAGCTCAAGGATAAGAAATAAGGATTGCCTCACTACCATTCTGGAAGAAGAAGGACCACTGAAAAAAAAAAAATTACGCGCCACTGAATTATTTACTCTACTACCCAGGACATATTTGGAACAGTATTGCTTTAGAGGGGAGGTTAAACTCAATGTTACTGCAGTCTGTGCTGTCAGGTGAGTCATATTTCTTTGGAGACTAAGTAGTTCAGGCTTTTTTTCCCCAGTGACTAAAGTGCTTATATTCACTTCTTGTCAATCAGCCACAGGGGATTGTCTGGTAGATCTTGAAGTGTAGAGTGACAACATCAAGGGGAACACTACTAATAAAGGAGCAGCCATTGGGTGGGAAAAAGAATTAAACCTCTGCTGAGCCTAGCTCTGATTCTCTGTCCTCTAGGAATTAGTGTTCAACCAGGCGTTCATAAAAGTCGGCTGAAAACATACAGAAGGAGTCAAGAATGTGATTTCACTCAGTGCTCTACCATAGAACTGCTTATATCGCAAAGCAGAAAAGTGTTGCTGTTAAATACCTATCGAATAAAAGTAGGGCAAACATGCTGGAAGAGAACAAAGGGCTTAGGGAAAAAAGAAAAAAACCAAAACAGAAAAAACCAACAACTTTTATTTTTCCTTGAAACTACCAGAATGTATCTCTCTCTCAAGGTCTGTAACTGTGCTCTGTGTCAGTCCACAGCCCAGTCCGGAGGTTTTCAGGAAGCCCAAGTGTAACACTGTGCTTCTGTTAGTGCTGTTTACTTTATTGAGCTTGGTAATCTGCCTCCGACGGCAGCGCGGCTGAGCTGGCTGTGATGCCTGGTGGGAAGGGATGGCGTGCCTGGTGGGAAGGGATGGAGTGCCTGACGGGCAAGCCTGACGGGCAGAGCTCCCACCCAGGGTCCTGCTGGAGCCAGCCAGATGCCAGACCACGAGCCAGAAGCCAGTTCAGCAACATGACAAATTTTCTGCTCTCCACAGCACCGCGGAGCTGTTTCTGACACCTCCCCCTCCTTTCTCTCATGCAACAAAGGCTATTTTATAGGGAGGGGCATTTCCAATTCAAGGGTAGAAAATCTGTGTATTCAGTGTTTTTGGGGGAGGATGAGGGGAAATAATTACACAGCAGCACAGCCAGTTGCTCTGGTTTTGTCTGATTGCTTAGCAAACTTTCAAAGGAAAGAGAGTAGTCATTACAGAAACTACTATATCGTATGGCTGGCTATGTTGCCTCTGAGATACAGAATATCTTTTAATAAGACATTTGTATTTTTTTCTGCCTTTAGAACACACTCTACAATAAATAGCTGGGCTTTGTTGTGTGTGGGTGTGTGGTTTTTTTGTGGTTGTTTTTGGTTTTGGTTTTTTTTTGTTGTTGTTTTTGTTGTTGATTGGTTGGGGTTTTTTAAAATTATTATTATTTTTTCAGGTTTGCTTTTCCACCACTGAACAGAGTACAAGGGTAGGGTGTATTTGGAAATTGATTTCCACAAATGAGAAATTACCAGGCATTTCAGTCTGTTTGAGCTTCATTTTTAGTAGCAGCATCTTATCACTGTGGAAGAACTCGCACTGGAGCATAGGTACAGTAAAACTGAGTACAAAAATAGCTGTCAATCCACAGCTCATTGGGAAGGGGAGGTGAAGAGATCACATGCATATAGGTCCAGCAAGTCCCAGTTTGATGGACAGTAATTCAAAACTCAGTGTCTACAGAGAAAAAAGCACTAGCTGTTTGCATTGACTTCATAGGTAATTGAGCTGTCACATAAAAGGTAAAACATCACAAAAAGCACCGATAAGTGCAAAATCCCTTGAGTCAGTGAAGCTCTCAGTAAATACATTAAGAAAAACACAGTGCATGTAATCTTCCAGTGATCATTTCCCTGTAATCCATGGTGACCTATTTCTACTTTATTATCTTCACCACGATAGAGCTGAGAAGATATAAATCATTCAATGGCACAAACCCACCAAACTTTGCCTTTGTTCAAATTTTCACCTCTCAGTTCCTGAATCGGGTTTTTCTTTTATTTCTCTCCACTGAAAGGAATGGAAGACTTTTGTCAGAAGTTTCTGATATGCTGTCTGGGCTCTCTCTTTTCCCACAGTGGAAGCCTTTTTTTGGTCAAGTGTTTCTTGGGACATTTGCATGAATAAAGATTTATGTATTCAGCAGTATGGGATTATTTCATGAGATTCTATGGATGTTTTCCACTCCTTCAGCATAGCCTCCAGCTCAAAACAACCTGTTCCACCAGCCTCATGTCCTACCGCCTGGTCCCTCAGCCTCATGTCCTACCACTCTTCCACACAGGCTCAAGCATCCTTGTTGATCCTCAGATGGTACTGTCACCATGTATATTGCTGCTTGTTTATTTTTTCCAGCCCCTCTTCACCCTGAAACTCTCCAGGATGCCAGCTGCCCTTCTTGCCTCAAAGCAAGCTTTCCCTTGCTTAGTCCTGCAGGAGCTACCAAGCCTTTACTTTCACCTAAAGTTTCAGGTTGCCCTCTGTACCCTCTGTGCACAGTGCAGAAAGCAGCAGGCAGAGGGAGAAGCATTCCTGGGGCCAGGCAGGGTCCTTCAGCCACACTGTGGAGCTGGAGGGCAGAGGGGACAAAAGTAACCACCGCTGCTGGTCTCAGATACCTGCGTGTGAGTAGCCCCAGGAACTAGGCAAGGAGCTCAGATAAGCAGGGGAACTGGCCAACTGGCCTAAACTGTGTCTCTGTCTTGCATAGAAATGCAAGCCTAGCAAGCTAGTGCTTCTGTCTTCATACCTTCCTTAGAGCCACCACAGCTCTTACTCTGTTGTTACCAAACCCAAGAAGGGTGCCTTTTTTTTTTTTTAAAGTAGTGCCTTCACGACATACTTCACTGTTTAACTACTGGAAAATTACTGTTAATTAACCATAGTGGACTGGCCATGGTCTGAAGACTGGAATGAATTAAGAAGTACACAGATCTTGGATCTCTACCAAGCATTACTTCAGCAGAGCTTTCAGGCCAGTTTTGAATGAGATACTGGATAAATCCTACCCACCAATATAAACTTGGTTGGTAGATACCTTTGTGTATCAGTGTGGCAGATTCATATTCAGATGTCTGCCTGCTGTTACACCTTGAAGTCACAAAGATAGATGATAGCATTTCCGATGGACCAAAGAAGTCTGTTCACAGTCCAAAGCTATTTGATGCATTTTCATTTAAATGATGACAAACATACAGCTGGAAAAGTTGGGAGTTAAAGCAGAATGGGTGGACTGGTGAATAGATGACTACCATCAGATCTGTATTCCAGTGGTAAGACAATTTCATACTAACATGTTGCATTGTATCTGTAGATAACATGTTGGATTGAATGCTATTGGACACACAAATACAGTCATGGTTCAGAAACGCGGGATTCAAAAAGGTTCAGAGTCAAGCAGGTTAACCCACTGACCCCGCCTTTCCAGCATACCTGACAAAACAAGCAATAAGCACAGAACTGTCAGCAGAAGTAAGGATGTGCTACCTCATAGCTATGTGTGGCATTTGTACAGAGACTATGGAATCCCACACCTCTGCTGGGAACCACTGTGATGGACATGTTGCAGCACTGAAAAGAGCTCAGAGGAAAACAAGGAGAATGACAGGAAGTCCAGGAGAAGCTGTTTACTGACAAAGCACAGTCTAGTCAATTTAGCCAAGGAAAGGTTGAGAGGTGGCTTGCTCCCTGTCCAGGAATAGCTGCATGGGCATGCAATTACTACTAGCAGAGAGCTCTTCAGCAGGCAGGAGCTTAACAAGATCAAACAGCTAGAAGCAGAAGCCAGCTGAATTCACAGTAAAAAACCCCTCCTATTTAAAAAACCAGTAACCAATAGAGCAATTTTCTAGGCCAGTGTTCTCACTCCAATGTTTTATATCAAAACTCCTTTTTTTTCTTTAAAGATGTGTCAGGAGTTAAGCTCTTGA
The DNA here is from genome assembly GCA_013397775.1 of Eulacestoma nigropectus. Taxonomy (NCBI): domain Eukaryota; kingdom Metazoa; phylum Chordata; class Aves; order Passeriformes; genus Eulacestoma; species Eulacestoma nigropectus. The sequence continues at coordinate 511,638 of VZTE01005528.1, forward strand.
GGTAGGAATAACTCAGTTAATTCCTATGGCCTAGTTACAAATCATGACAACAGCAGCTGCTGATCTGACTTCTAGGTCCTTGTAACATACGACTAATAGAGGCCAGTGCGGGTGCCTGGGGAAGGCTGGCACAGCTCAGTGCTCCCACAGGACAGCCTCCCCAGTCTCCTCTGTTGACAGTGTCAGGAATCAGCCTGAAGAGAGCTGGATCCCTGGAGCAAGCTGCTCGCCTCTATACACCACAAGAAGAGGCACAAGGCTCAACCTGCCAGAAACAAGCACAGAGGGTAAACAGAAATACCACCAGGAGAAAGATCAAACCAGCAAGCTTGGAAAGCTCCAAAGGCAGTGAGAAGTCTGGGAAAGAGAACCCTCCCTGCGGGGACCTTGAGCCAAGGGCATTGCAGAGCTCAGCCAGTTTCCTCCTCCCCTGCAGCCTCCTGCCCTCAAGACCAGAAATGGCTGCTGTGGTCCCTTGGGTCCTCTTTTCTCACAGGCAACAAACACTAGCATCACTCCAGACACTCAGCAGCTGCAAAAGTATCAGACCACCTCCAGATGCTCCCTCATTTCCTTCCTTTTCCCTCATCCATGCTCTGATGATACCAGTCATTATCACCTGTCAGCTCCCCTTCATCAGGCCTCCTCCTGCTCATTACCACTGTCTATCTTCCCAGTTTTCCTCCTTTCCCCACAACTCTTAGCAATGAGCAATGTGCAGTGTGGTAAAGAGTCCAGCATACAAATCCTTAAGCACTGCTTGTCCCTGTTTTGTGGCCATCAGGAGTAGGTAGATACCTGTTGGAAAAAGCCACATTCCTTCAAGGAGCTAGAGTGTCTCCAAACAGACTCTTCCCAACGGGGGCTTTTGGCAAAGGAAGCCAAAAAAAAATGAAAATCTACAGAGTTTCCAAAAATCTAACGCAAAAAAAAGTCATGGAAATATATAAAAAGTAAAGTTAGTCAACGTCAGGGATAAGAAACTAGAAATTATCCAGTGCTGTAAAAAAAAAAAGCTTAGAGGAGAAAAAGAGTTTCAAAGCAAGTGCTATGTTAGCAAAAAAAGATAAGGCTCAGCAAGGCAACAGAAAGGGAAACAGTGATTTAAAATTAAAGAAAAATAGATTTTGTAGGTAGCCAGAAGACAGTAGCAGTTACCAGGACTACAGACCTGATCATGCGATGTAGCTGGGAAACGTGATAGCCGAGTGTCCTTCTTCACCAGGAAAACTAAATGTTTGCACTCTTCACGTATGAACCCATCAGTTCTTTGGAGCAACGACTACATGGATGTAAACATAAAACACCATCAGTACTCAGTCATTAAGAGGAGTAACAAAACGTTCTGCATGGCTCCCAAAAGAGCAGGTGACTGCACTAGAGATTTGTCTAGAAAACCATCATTAATTCTTGCAAAAATGTTACCAGAAGAAAAATCTGCTTCCTTTAGGAAGGATGGCATTTCACTTCCCTTTGCAATTGGCAGCTATCTATTTTGGTTCAGAAGTATATGTTAAGACCATAAATCTCAGTGACAAGGCTATAGCCTCGTGCTTCTATGGACAGCTGGCCCTCACAGTAGCAGTGAATTTTGTCATTCACCAACAAGATTTTCATTATTGATCTACGCATTCAAACCTGGATGGCATTTGCTGAAGACTTATCCACAGACCACCTCACCGCAGCAAATCCCAGGAGGTTTGGGCTCCTAGGTCAGCTCCATGCCTGCTCAAGTGACTTTTGCTACTGTCAGCATGAGATGCACTCCCACCAGAGCCTAACTCAGATGAGTAAGGAACAAGAGCCTCAACTGTTTGAAGGCCTGCAGTTAAAAGCCTTGTAGTATCCTTCAGCCATTAAAAGATGTGTGGCCCTGTTTCTTACAATCTGTGAAAGCAGAGTACTCTATATAGTCAGATGACAGGAGGAGGTTATAGAGCCATTTGAGTCCCCCTTCAACAGTCACAGAGGCTTTTAATTGCAGGCTGTACTCCACAGGGATTGTGGTGAAGCAGGTGCTGTTTACCATTCTCACCCTCCCCTAGGAATTTTCCGAAAGGAATATAGCTGCCTCCTTGAACGAGGCCTGTAGAAAACATGTTGATGAGGATATGAGCATTTGATCCCGTCTCTTGTCTCTTCTCTTATCAATTTGAGAGGTGTTTTATCTAAATCTAGGAAGTTACAGTTTATGAGTATCCACAACTGATTCCAACAGCCTTCCCTGACTGCACTTCATGTCAGATCCTGAGCTGCGTCCATTGCCACAAAGATAGCCTGATGTGGCTCTATGACACTGCATCTTTGATGGCTTTATTAATATTCTTTATAGTAAACCATCTTCACCCCAGTGTAACAGGAGTTAGAGCCTTACCTTCTCTGTGTATGCTGGGTTCAAGAAAAAGCTTTGATTCCATGGGGAATACAGGATTTTCATTTTGACAGATTTCTTTTCCCTTTTACAATCAGTGCAAAATTATTGACTGACTATCCTGCAAGTTCAATTTTTTGAGAAAAATACAGACCTTGTATTCTGTGTTTTACACAGCTGTTGGTATAATGCTGATTGTGTTTTATACTTTCATGTCTGAGGGGCAGTTCAGCTGGTAGCAGCCTAGTACTGTGCATGCAGAAAAAAAGTATGTGCATTGAAAAAGCTCTTTAGAGGGAGAATGGTTGGTTTCTATTTCCCATTGAAAAAACTGTAGTCCTTTGTGGAGAAACCTCTCTTACTAAGAAATGTTAGAACAGTTTTTAATAGGCTTTTACAGCATAAGTGTTTAGGAATTGAGAAACCTCCCACTTGCCCGACTCAGCAGGCAGTGAGGGCTCTCCTGATGACTGCCCCACTCAACTGGGTTACAAAGCATCTCCCTGATGCTGGGGAAAAAAATATGCAAAGAATAAATTCTAAGCATTTTGCTGAGATTTCAGCTATTATTTGTTTTTGTCCTCTGAAACAGCCTTGTTCTTTGAAACAAAATCTTTCTCTCTGGAAAACACACTTTCTGCTGAGAAACACCAAAACAAAGCAGGTAAAGGATTTCAAGAAGTTATTGAATAGGAAATGCTGTACCAGGTTAGACCAAATCTTCATCTCGTGTCCCATCATTGCCATCTGCCAAAATCCAACGCTCAGGGCAGGGCAGAGTGAGTGTGTTGAGAAGCTGCCCCTGACCACTGTCCTGAGAGCAACTGGCAGCACAGGATGTTGTCAGCCAGGGCAGCTGGGTTTGTCATTAGCAGCTTCCAGTGGCTTTTGCTTTGAGAAACTCAGTGCCTTTTACATTACTTGGGAATTTAGCACCTACCTGCTACTACTCCTGCGCCCAGGAGTTCCCATGCTCAGCGGCAGGTCACATGAAGATCCACATTCCTGTGGCACAGCATGTGATGAAAAAGGCATTGAGCTGTTTTTCGTCTGCCCACATCCCTGTGTCTTTCAGTGTCTACAGAGCCCTCTCAACAACACCCTGTCAGCTCCTCTCCGAGGTAGAACCCTCTCATTCCTTGGGCAGAGGCTGTGCTGCCTCTGGCCATCTCCTGCCTGTGGTTGGGCTTTTCTGACTTCCGCCATATCCCTGCCGAGACGTGGAAACAGAATTCCACAGAACATCCAGCATGTGGGCACATCAGAAATTTACACAGCATCAGAAATAGATATTTCCTATCCTCCTTCCGAGTAATTCAATTTTCAATCCCAAGCAAATTTAAATTTTCTGGACTGCTTCTAGTTCTTTGTGCTTTCAAAGATCTAATACAAAACCACCATCTCATTTCCAAGCAGATATAGCAACAGTGTCTTCAGTCCAGAAAGTAAGGGAAACTGCCCCTTCCCTATAGAAAGTTCAGATTTTTATTGGTCCAGAAGATGTTCGTAAAGAAGGGGAGGCTTTGCTGAAAAAAAACCCCCACCTGGTCCAGGAAGGAAACTTTCACAGACACTAGGCTAAACTGTGAGGTACATTGCACCTGATCTTTCACAACACTAACTCCTACCCCAAGCAAAGCTGTGCTTCTCTCAGCATCACTGAGAAACTGGGTTCCCTACACAGGCCACAGGTCCTGCCTCTTCCATCACTCTCTCAACTAGCACTGTGCCTGTCGTGTTGCTAATTAACCCACAGCATGATTAGTCAGGTCAGACATATTGTAAATTCAGTTCTAGAGGCTGTTAAAACCTGATATTTGAGTTAACCTTTAATTAAAATATTTATAAGCACAAACCATCCTCTCTTAGCACACTGCACCAGACATGACACTGGAAATTAATTGGCCTAGTAAAACTTAAGGATTAAGAAACAGTGATGATAAGAAGAAAGGACAGCAGACACTGTTTTAATGGTAGGTTGCCCTGAGTTTACAGTCAGGAGACATCAAAAGGAAAGCTGCAGTATCTCCGCAAGTCAGTAACTTTTTCTGTAAAAGGTGAAAACAGTAACTACAGTTCAGCCAACAGGTCAAGAGAAAACAAATATGTTCGAAAGGGAAAATGAAAAGAGTAACACGGAACATTTCTAAAAATACTACTAATGTTAATAGAAAGACATGAGCTAGCACTTTAGCAACAGACAGAGGACTCAGCGGCTCCTGTTTTCTAAACCCACCTTCCTTTGGGGGCTTCAGCGAGCCAAGCTCAGTATCAATCTGAGGCATTTGTAAGGCTCTACCATTTCATTTCTTTCTATGTAAATCAACCACTTTTATCAAAAACCCTCATGCTCTTTTAGGAATTCCTGGCACATCTGCATTTTTGTGTAAAAATAGCAAGTATGGGAATTTTTTGAATTTTGGTTATTTCACTTCCTGTAATAAGGAGCATTTTTAGTTCCTTGGCAGTTTTTTTGTTGTTAGAGAAATAACAAGGAAATTCTCAAACAATAATCAGCCATTTCGGGTCTGTATCTTGCTCAGGAGAGAACACTGTTCATTACCTTGGAGATAAGATGCTTATGAAAATCTGTGCACATTTCTAAACCACGGCAAGAGATGACAATACAGTCCAGGTTGTGACTGGTTGATTTATTTGACCTCTTCTGTAAAGGAGAGGTCACAGACCAGGGGAAAAGCACTGCCTTTGTTCTTCTTCCAGACTTTCACGTAGGTTTTGCAAGGCTGGGTGTACCATGGGCCTGAACCTTCTTGGCCTGGTGGAGTTAACCTCACCATTTCACTGGCTGGGCTACATACCGTCTTTGACTGGAAGCTTGTGGATCTATTTTGCTCGAAAGACTCAGGCCAGATACACAGACAAATGATACTGAGCAAGCCAAGCATGCGGCTCATCAGTGGTTATCCATCACCCAGCTGCACATTCTTACTGCTTGCTCTAAGTGCAAGGTGGCTTACAACTACCACAGGCAAGCCATTACATGTGCCTGCGACTGTTAAAATCTCTCTGAGGTTTGTATTCATTTCTAAAGGATCTATTTATAGGTGAAAAATAATCTCCATATTTTTAGAGACACATTTGCTGTACCCTTTTAGTGACAGCAGCCAGATCTAAAATAGCCATCCACTTAAAAAGGTAAGAGAGTTTTTTCCATACCCTTCAACGGAGACGGTGGTTTTTTGCACATATTGAAATTCCATCTTAAGAGCACACACTATGCAGAAAATTCAGGTCTCTCATTGCAATCACACCCCTGTAACAACTGTGCAGACTCCCACCGTGAAGGTAGGGGTACAAAAGAAGAGTAACCAAAAGCCAGAGAGAAAATTATCTAGTGGGTAGAGAATAACTTAGGGTAAAAACAAGGTTAAAGCTAAGGTGTCCTTGTATCATATCTAGGGTACTTTTACTTAGGAACAAATTGCAGTAAATTTTCTTGCAAAAGCCGGATGCTGTGAATGCACATGTATCAATCTGTGAAAGGTAATAGGATGACTCTTCTGAGAAAGGTGTGAGGTCTAAGCAGCAGTGTAGAATTTTCTTTGTTTCAGAGCTAATAGTAAGGAGGAAAAAGACAAGAGAATCTCTTTTTGCAGAGATAAAGTATGGAAAAAAGGAGTTTTTTATTTCTTCTGGAATTTCCTTTAGGATTGGCTAACATTTGTGATGACAGTTACATGTTTAAATGCAGACAGACTTGAAAATCTCACATGTTATGCATGAAAAATGCATAGATAATAATCATGATGGTTATTGTTTCCTTCCATTGTGAGATGCCTGCTGCTTTTAGGTTAAGTCCTAGAGAAAAAGTATTGGATTTGAATGTACTGCTACTGGAAAGGACGAAAGGCAATAGGCCACCTGGATTTAATTTGAAACCTTTGTGTTTATTAAAAATTATTTTTAAAAATGAAATTATGATAAAGAAGATATAAACCGGAAACATTAGCAAACCAGAAGGGCAGCAAACAACCACACAGTTTGGGAGGTAGCTGAAAAGCATCACCAAAAATAGAATCTAAGGAAGATTAGGGATTCTTAGTTGATAATAAATGGCTTTAGGAGGTTGCACAGTGACAATCTTAAAGGCAGGTTGAACCCGAACACTTCTCTGAAGGGGTGCTTTTTACTTCCTATATCTTTGCCACCAGGTTCTTCTCCTCTCTCTCATCACTGCTATGCTAATGAGAGACCATCTCCCATCAATTTCTTCCTGTTACTGACCCTGACTGCTATGCTTGTGTGCCATATATCTAATGTAATTGAATTAATCCCCTTTTACTGTAGAAAACTGAAATACTGCCCACTGGTGATTACTTTCGTTTTCCCTCTCTCTACGCTGTAAACTTGACTAACATGTCTTCACAGAGGACTCTCCCATGGAAAGAAAATCCATAAAAATTATGAAAGTAAATGAACAAGCAGGCAGACGTAGAGATTCACGTGTGGATGACCACCATGGCTTGTTTTCATTGAGGGGTTCATGCTGGTGGTAGCTGCAAAAGCTGATTGATTGAAGTCAGAGTGATTTTTAGCAGTCAAGGTGCAGGCATTAGATGAACTATAAATCTGATGTTGCTATGAAAGCATTATGGTGAGATGATAGATAAATAGATATAAATAAACATATAGATAGTCTCTCTGTGCTCATATTTGTGGTATTTCCATCTGTGGCTTGGTGTGGTCTTGCTTCATCACTTTCCCTGTAGATTAAATTCTGCATCTCAGAAAACTTGTGAAAAGTTAAAGAGAGACATGCTTCTCCACTATTTCATAATGCCCTCTTTCCTTACCCTCTTCTTCCCTAGTACACACAAAAGATTCGTTCCTGCTTGAGACACTTGTGTCACAGCCCGATGAACTCCCAGACTGAATTCTGCTGCTGAGACATCTAGCTGCAGATACCTCACCGCTCTGAAGAAAAATTACACCTACGCTGTACTGTGATTTGTCTTCAGATGCATTCAGAGTGTTAAAATCCAGCTCCACAACTATGACCTGACAGATCAGAGAGAGAGGGTGAGCCTTAAAAGGACAGCAAGCCTCTCTGGCAGGGGCGTCTGTTGGAGCACACGCAGTCCTGAGAAGGGGCAGAAGGACCAGTTTGCTGTACACCTCCTGCACTGGGGACTGTAGAAAACATCTGTGAATTTAAGCAGAAAACACGTGAATTTAACTTTTAAATAAGAAAGTGAAATACATTGTACCTTTAAGGTCTGAAGCATGGTGGCATTGTTCATACAATCATAGAGAAGCACAGAAGTGTTACCTGGGATGGCACCCTGGAGATCTTTCCTCTGATCTTCCATCTGAGGCAGGACTTTCTCCATATCTCTGACAGGCTGGTGGGGCTTTGCCTAGCCATGCCTTTAAAGCTTGTAAGGTTGGAGACCCCTCTGTGGAGCGCTGCATCACCTCCGAGGGAGAAGGATGCCTGTCCTGAGCTTGCAAGCTGCAATGCTGAGGCCTGATCTCACCAACTTCTGCCACCCCACCGCCTTGGCACTCACCCTTTGCACAACTGCAGGTAACTCTTAGACTGTACTGCAGATTCTTCTTTGCAGACCAAGCCACCGCAGCTCCTTTAGTCTTTCCATGTGCCTTAGGACCTGAAGTCTGAGTTAGACCCTCAGAGGTTCCTCTTGTCCCCCTTTAACAGGAGGCTAGACTCCTTGCACAACACCCTGAGTGCAGCCTCACCCAGGGCCATAGAAACAGGGTTCATAACTCTCCGTGGTGCTCTAGCTGTAATATCCAGTATATGATGCGCCTTCATCATATAATGCCCACTGGAAAGGATAGTAGGAAAAATCTGAAAATGGAATTTATTTAGCACAATTACAGGTTATATTCATACAAGCAATACTTGCTGACAAGCATGTTTTCTGCTGCTGTTACTTACTTTCTTCCTAAAGTTCATCAGACACAGGACAAAGACAAAAAACTGCTTTTGCAGAAGTGATTAGGAGTGTGGGAATACATGGTCCTCTAAAACTTGTTAGGAACACAGATAAAACAGCTATCTTTCTCTTGTATTTATAAATCAACGTGGAGCATGTATTGACATGACTCGTAAAAACCAAGATTCTTTAGCCAGGCAGTGGTCAGAGGAGTCCGTATTTCATGGGCATGTGACTTTCAAGAGCCACAGCTGAAGCAAAGCTATTACCTACAATTGTTTTTGAAGATTTAGTATGAGAAGGCATTGATAAAATTTTACTAGTGAATGATCCCTAACTGATGAATTATTTCAATTTCAAAGCTTTGGAGAAGACGAGAGGAGCTTGAAAAGTACTCTTTGAAATGCACATTCACAGGGCTGCTAAAGGTGCAGGAGGCTGCTGTTGTCAGAAGCAGAACTAGGCTATTTCATGCATTGGACATGCTTACAACTTGGTGAAATCTCAGCATCTTTCCAACTAATGTGGCACACATTATAGAAAAAGATCATGGTGTTTCTTTATCTTCAACAAGAGCTCATGAAGATTTCTTTAACAATTGTGCAATTCCTATGCACTGCTGATTGACCTTTGTGTTTGCTTGGCAGAAACGGCAGCTCTGATTGAGGTGGAGGTGCTGTTCAAAAGAGTAATCCCAGTATTTGTGTTTATGGAAAGCCTGAGCACCAGCAGCAAGATACAAAACGCTTGATAGTAGTTTTCAGGCATGAACTCGTGCTAGATGTTACAGACTGCGTGCATGATCCCAATGGAGAAAAGCCTTCCCATAAAATAATGGTTCCTCAAGACAGAAAATAACCCATTTCATTCCTCATTCCAGCAGAATGTGAATGTCATGTCAGCTGCCTGGACCTGCATGCCAGATACGAGCATGTCACAACTGCTCTGTATCCAGTTTGATATTGCCTGTCAGAAATGAAAGGCTGTCAGGTACTGATTTGAGTAGGTGTGTGTGGGTGTGTACAGTGTGTGTATGCACACATATATGCAAAGTTTTGCTGGATACATGCACACATCGAGTTTATATGTCCACCAGAAATGTTTCCAGGGCAGAAAGAAAGCAAGCCATTTTCACTTGAACCCCTCATCTTCATGTGCTTTCATCTTTCTGAATGAAATGTAGTTTTGTGAATGTTTCATGGTCAGAATCTCCTATCAGTGGTTTTCGTTCCCCCAGACATGTTAGTAAGATTCCACACAGTTCAGAAAATGAGTTTGCAACACTTAAGCAGTCTCTTCAGATGATTTTTCCTGTTGACTTCAGCTAAATTTAAATTGTAATTTCCTTTCTAAAAAATAAATGTACCTTTATCATTGAGGATGAATTAGAGTTTATCAATGCAATACATCAGGGCTCCAGCCCCTTTGAGGAGGTTACAACAGATTCCCTAAATTCAGTGCTTATTAGATAAACACATTTGTTCCTAAGGAAAGGACACTAAAAAACATGAAAGAAAAGAAAATAGGGGCAGCAATGAGGAAAGGACATCCCCAAGTCATGGCCTGTGCTCAGGAACTTCCACTGTCACCTGCTGTGGGAAATTGGAAACATGGGGTAGCAGCATGTGCTCGCTTCTCTGTATACACACCTAGAGGTGTGTGAAAGTGATGATTTGCTTGAAAGAAGTGCATGATTAGAGTAGAATATCTAAGGGCTTTTAAAAATAGTTTTAGGCTGGGATTTTCATGGCTCAAGGGAAATAGACAAGTGCACTCTAGATTTTGTGATTCTGGCAAGGTAAATTAAAAAAAAAAAAGAAATTACAGCATTTGTGCTTTTTTGAAAAGAGAATTCCATGTAGTCACTCATTAGTTTTGTGAAACCTTCGTCCTGAATTCACGATATTTTCAGCTTAGAAGATGCAACATGCTAGTGCAAAATACGTTGCTAATCAGTCTGTCCTTGGCATCATCTATGTATCAGTTGTGGACTCTATACCATACAGGTGACCTCTCAGAAATCATGGCTTTACCAATCTATGTGGATAATTGCAGCCTTTTAGCTCCTCTGACAGGCATTATGTTGTCAGGCCAGGGAGCAGCTTGCTGATGAACTCATAAAAGAGCAACAATGTGTAGTCTCAGACAGCTATAAGATCCAGCCCCTTATGCATTGCCAAGCATTATTTAATAGACTGTTAAACACACTTTAAATTTTAGCTAGAATTGTGATTTAAATTTTATTTTACAAGTACATTTTAGTTGCTAGACTTTCAACTAAAACCTTCAATTTTTGTTTCATGAAGGAAAGGACCAGCACTCCTGTCTGAGGTTCCTGGAGAAAGGTGTACCAAGGTGCAAGGAGCACACTCTTTGTACACTGCCTCCATCAGGATAGTGAAGCTACATGATCTCCAAAATGGTTTCAGGGTATGGTTTCAGGCTGGGGCCTGAGATCTGGTCAGGAGCAAAAGTCTGGAGGAGGAATACCTGCAGGCGCTGACTTTTCGGCAGGATATCCCCCAGGCAAGCATCCATCTTACTGGAAGAAAATAACCAAGAGACACACCGTGACTCCAGGCAAGAACTGAAATATCCCATCTGGGTTCTGATTTCTCCATAATGATTAAAATATGCTCTCTTGTCTAATGTAAACATACACATAAATGTACCAGTAAAATGCAGATGATTAAAGTGGGTGTAACCTCCTTAACACAAATGAGAGCTGCCATGCTCTGTGCCAAGCCGAATGTCACTGCCATGCTGCAGTTATGTAAGGTTTACCTCAGAGCTGGTGAGGGGGGAGAGTGTGTGTGAGAGCTATCAATGAAAAAAAAATTAAACATTTTGTCTGAGTCAAATAAATCATAGCCCAATCCTACAGAATGGAGTATGCCTAACAAGCTATCAGAATGCTACTTAAAAACGAAAGTCAGAGAAATAGTACTATGTTTCACAATGACAAAGGTGGCATAAAGCTCATTTGTTTTAAATAGTAAAGTACATTTCTGAATAACATCCTTTTAGCTGCCTGCTGTGCCTATGCACACTCAGATCAGTGATCATGAAGCTATTTTCCCAGGAGGTTACTTTTCAGTAAGTCACTTCTGTGTGAAATGTCACTTGTAAATGAGGAATGGGATCTATATAACCATAAATTTGATGGGAGACAAACTGCTGGGGGTGTTATTTTGATGGTTGCTCTCTCTGTGTAGCCCAGGTAGGAGACAAAGCATGACACATTGCTTATAGACTCAGTGCAATAAAGTGTAAATAATCAAGAGCGTTTTCATATCATCCTGCTTTCTTTTAGAACACATCTTCAATAAATCAATTTTTTTTTTTCTCTAAAGTGTTTTGTTATATATCTTCAGTCATTTCCACAGTTTTCTTGATTAACCTCAGGATAGAATGATTTACTCTATACATGCATTTTCATTGCTGTGTTATTGTTTGTATGCTCTAGGAATTTTCCTCTCCCATACTCATCATTTTCCACATCACGTGTGAATCATCACATATTCTGCCTCTAGTAACCCCTGTTAGCAACAATAGGTAACACAATTACAGCGTTCAGTGTTTTAAGTAGGATTATGATTCAACACCTGCAGTTTCTTCCTTCTTTTTACTATGTCCTTGCTGTCCCTGGAGAATTCAGGCTGCCCCTCTGGGTGCCACGGAACACCACTTCCCTGGTGCTCAGGTGACATACGATACAGGTAACATCCTTTGTGAGACCAGACTGCCCCCAATTTATTAACCTCACTTTATATTCTATGACCTACTAAAAACAAAACCAAATCAAATTAAAATCAAAAACTAAACCCCCCACCCTGTCCCCAAACTTTAAAAAGGTTTATTGTTCTGCTTGTGAGATGTTACCACTTTTTAAGCTTACAGATTTTGAGGGACTGCTTTTCAAGACTAGAAAACTCAATTCTGGCTAAAAACGTCTCACGTATGATCTGTAGAAATATGTATTTCCTTCATTCATCTTTGTGATCTGATTTCTATGCTTGTTTCTGCTCTTGTTTCAGTCACCAAAATCTACTGCTTAAACAAATAAGGATGGGCTCAATCCCTTAAAGTTTCTTTTGAAACACTTTTAATTTTTAGGCTATTTTTACCATATTTTTCATGCCCATTAATTCAGTTTTCTGGTTTTTTGGATAGAAATGTTTTGCTGCTTTGGTACTTCAAAATGGGTTTCTTTTGCTGAAGCTTCATTAGTCTTAAAAGACTGTTTCCAAAAAACATGAAGGAACAATACTGAAGAGGGTAAATTGCAGAGACAGTAGATAGGAGGTTCAGAGTAAAAATGGTTTCAAAATAAAGCCTGTTAGGAAACTGATTGCTCCTCACACTTTGTAATTAGCACTTCCCTAACCTTTGGGAAAAACAGACCCAGAGAAAAGCAGGATTCATCATCGAAAGACAGAAATAGAAAGCATTAATGATTTTCCTATAATGTCTCATTTACATTTTTGCTGTGTTTCATAACATGCATTGGATATTTCTGTAATAGTTTGCCATTGCAATCATTCTGCCATATTATTTTTTGTAATAATTTCTAATAATATAAATAATATATTATATTTATCCACCTAGATCTCTGTGTGTGTTTATATTAATGTGCATGACTGTGATCCAGCTTGCACAGGTACTTTTACATGTCTAAACACAATTCTGAATTACGGCATATGAGAAACAAAATATATGGTTTATTAAGTAAATGCATATCAAGCCAACTTAATTCTACCAATTCTTAAAAACATATGTAGTACATATGTTTCTGACACCTGTGTTTTCTCTGATTTGTCACCTTTATCCAAACTAATCAACTGAGACAGACAGCAATATTTTTCTTTCACGGCCTTTGTGGGGCCAAAAGGATTGATATTTCAGTACTTATCCCATGAACTGGTATGTTTAATATGCTTCACTGAATACACACCTATTTATGAGTAGAGCAGGAAGTCTGCTCACCATTGTTAAATTTCTTCCAGACTGACGCGTTATTTACTAAACTTGGACTGAAATGCACAATTAGTTTTCAGTAAGATCTCCCTGACTGGGAACTTTAAAACTCTGAAGTGTATACTCTGGTAGTGTTAGCTGCTGTGCATATACCAGTGTGTATATGTCATTCAGCACACACAGGTATTTGTACAGCTGAACACATTCATGAAATGTGCCAGCTTAAACACCACATATGTGATCTGCTCAGTGAGGGCATCATTTACCTAGACCTGACTTTCTTTCGCTAACCTGGCAGATTTTCTAGGTCTGAGGTGGCTCCAGCTAGATGTCTGGAAATGCCTACTGTTTCTATAAACTAATAATAGTAACACCACTAACTAAAATGCTTCCTGATGTATGTTAGTGCAAAAGATCAGGCAAGCCAAAGCAGTAATGGTGAAGCGAAGAGGGTGAAGAAAATCTGTACGCGTAACATTGAAATGGGGCCTGACACACTGAAGCCATTTTGTTAAAAATGGTTTCATCTTGGATCCAGGCAACTTGTTCACACATCATATAGTCCTACAGAGCCAAGATGAAATGCAAAATGATTTTGAAATGGTCTATTTTTCTGCACTTACTGCCTAAAAAATTTGTATTGGTCTTACATGGTGAACCTCAATAAAAAATGTAAGCAACATCCACACCAGATAGATCATTTACCCCCTTTCTTTAAGCAGCACATGGTGGAAGGGAGAGCAGTGATTAATTCTGCTTTTTTTGTAGACAATTACACTGACTAATAGCATAACATGAGCAAGAAGGATTGCTCTCAGTCTCACCTGTTGAATGTCCAGAACAAAGCAATTAATTTTAGAGGAGATGTCATCAAGAAGAGAGAGAGGGAAAGCAATTGTGCTAGCAACTCACCTCACTGTCCAGAAGACCAAGGTCCTTTGGGGTTACGTGTCAGTGTTGGCTTTGAATTTATGCCATTTTGGAAAAGATCACCAAGCTGTGCCATCCTTGGTCCAAGCTTTGCTGCATTGTTGATAAACAGACTCATTTGTGGCATCAGATCTTCAGGCCTGGTGAGGAGAGGGAGGGGTATTAACTTACAGGTATAGTTTGCAGTCAGCATGCTTCAGGTATGCTGCAGAAGTAGTCTTCCACACTGAACAGAAATGTTCGCACAAAAAATTTCTTCCCAGTGTGCTGGGAGAGGGCCCCAGAGGAAGCCTCCTTGTAAAGACAAGCACCATGCATACAGCAGCTACCCAAACTCACCATCAGGTATTTCACATTTCATGTTTATGTGAAGTTTGTGTAAGAATGAAAAATATAGGGTTTATAAAAGAAATTATTAAATGTACAAATGGGACCTCTACCATCAGATCATAGTGTTAGGAGAGGCCAGGGAGAAATAAAAGGTGTAAACAAAGCAATAGATGTATTCACTAATCAAATATAAAGACATGAAGCAGAAATGCCTGTCCCACCATCCAGACAGCACAACCAGTGAGAAGGAAAATAGGAATGAGAAATGCCATTTTGAGTGAAGGGAGCTTGTTTAGAAGCAAAACAGGCTGTGTGACATTGGGTTACCCCTGCCTGCCCACCCCCTGGATATGCCAGCCCCCTGGACTTCCTCTGGCAGGGAGTCACCTTTAGACAAGGCGATGGGAAAGACACTTCTTGGTAAAAACAGTACTGATGATTTTCTGGTTTCATACCTTTCTCTGTAATTGCCAGCATAATATTTGACCCTTTTTGATAGAAAATAGCATACTTAATCTTTTCTTTCATTTGACTCCAGGAAACTGAATAGTGCTCCTAACTCAGAAGGCGTCAAACGTGTCAGAAGGAGGTGGGTGGCTTGTGAAGTGGTGTGCACTGTCTGCAGATTAGGGTGACTTAGCAACACTAAGGGCAGTTGTCTACTAACCTGAAAGGCCCTGACTGGGAGCTTCTAACACTGCACACCAAGACTGTAAGGAGATCTCGAGGTTCGTCAGTAACTGCAAACTCATCGTTGTTGCGTAACAGAAATAAAACCTGATTTTATATTGCTAATGGTCTCTGGGCTTTAAAAGCAAAACCAAGAATTTTGCTTGCACATAACGCAATTCAGAATGAAAATGCAAAAAATCCAACCCCCAAACCCATCAAGAACACAAAACCAGCCAAAGATCTACTGTTCATTGTACTTATAAATGGTAAGTTTGATAAAGAGTTTCCACACGTAGAATCACAAATTACAGTCAGGACTGCAGATGTGGCTAAACAGGCCACTTGCCTTCACTGGGCGCTCCCCAGAGGATTTGGATGTGTACTGTGGAAAATTGCACTTGTCCTCCCTTGCCTTCCAACTGACTTCCAATGCGACCTTGGGCAAGTAACTCCTCTGTGCCTCAGATAGCTGGCCATAAAATTGTGCTCTCATTTTAAATCTTTTACTGACCTTGTTTATTTACATTGTATACTTACCAGAACAGATGCTGTTACTTAGTCTGTGTTTGTACAACAGGTAGCAAACAGAGACCCTGACCTTGGCTGGAGGTCACAGGTGACCCACCATGTTGTGAAAAACTGCAGGGTGTACCTTATCAACAGAAACACAAATAATGCTAATCTTTCTCTTGTCTCACACCTCTACTTTAAAGAATTTGAAACGGTCTACAAAACAGTTCAACAACACTTTAGGTATGCATGGATGGCATCTTTTTCTGTATGACTTTCTAAATTTATCTCTAACATGGAAAATGGAAGACAGTGGACTTGACTTCTCCAGCATATGAGAGTATTTGTTACACTCAATTCTTCTGCTTCAACAGCAGATTCAGTTTGGCATGAAACCTCAATTACATGACTTGTCTCTGTTCAGAGATGTAAAGCACTAGTACTCCAGTTGCCTGTGCTAAATTTAGAGAGGATATCTGATAATGTAGTGTCGTTTTCTTGTCAAAGGAAGGAAAAAAAATCCCCATGTAAAGCAGAATATTACCAAGCCTGTGTCTGCTAGCTCACCTAAGGATGGAGGCAGTGAGTGGCTTCTGGCAGAGGATACCAGTGGGATAGCTGGTGGCAGAGCAGTTTGCAGCTCCAGAAAAGGAAGTCCCAGCACTACATAAGGAATGCTTCCATGTAAACACGCGTAAATTGCTTAATTTTTTAACTTTTACTAAATTGGTCACATCACTCTGCTTCTTAGCACAGGCAGCAAAACTCTTTCTCAACTGCAGAGTCTGCAGAGTCCTGCAGACAGCAGGTCCTGAGCTAAGTGCTGCTCCTCCATTTCTGTAAGAATGCCTAGTCTCACCAGGCTGGTGTAGCCTTTGGTCTCTAGACCTATGTTTGCATCTCTGAGAGCATGAAACAAACCTCAAGATGCATCTACTCTTGTTTCATCTACAAATTCTAGCAATTGTTTTTCCTAAGGGTAATTTTTTCTTAGCTGTAAATGCCATATGTGAGGAGTTGTTCTTTCAGAGCATCCCTAGGTCAATGTCAAACTTGCAATAGGCAGTGCCAGTCTCATCAGCGAGGTAAAAGCCTTTAACTTTCCTCTATATCATAATAGTGGTACCCTGCTATGAGGCAGGACTGCACAGCAGAAGCAGGGAGAGATGCAGGAGTGCTCAGGGACCAGCTTTGCATTAGGGGAAATAAGGATTAACTTTGCCCTCATGCCATAGAAGCAACAAGGAAATGCTGGAATGGCTGGACAGCAGAGAACAACAGGAGATGGGCTAGATCTCCACAGTGTAAAAAGTAGCTCTGAAAAAGTATTGGAAACAGTGTAACTGGGTTCACTGGAGTGGCTAGTTGAAATTTCCATGTTGTAGGTTTTGGGACATGCAGCCTCAAACATGCAGAGCAGCTCAATCGGAGATGCTGAGGATTTTCACTGCAGTTATTGGCTGCCAGTGGTGTTTACCGTGCACTTTCCACAAACTCCACTGATCCCTCTCTCTCTGATCTGCAATAGAGAGTTGAGTCTTGCAGTTACGATTAAAGTTCCTCTCCCTTTTTGGATAATGATCAAAACCCTGCCCAAATTTAGCATACACATCCACCCTTCCCAAGCAGGCCAGCTCTGTGCAGAAGAATGTGCTTGCTCTGTTTGTGAATGAAACCAGGCTGAGGCAGGAGAAGTCGGGACTAAACTCATTCCTCTCTTCTTGCGTGGCACCTCCCCTCCATTGCTCTGCTGTCCCTGAAGCCGAAAGGAGAACACCATTGGAGCTCCTGCTCCACTGTGGGCATGTCTTGCCTCAGGGAAATAATGTGCCTCTCAGCCAGAGCACCCTGCTCTTTAATGCAGGCATCACTTCATGGGAACCAGGCAGTGTGCAGCCTGCTCTATGCCCCTGACCATACCTCTCTGCCCAGATGCTCAGCCTCACCTAGCTTTTGCTTCACAGGACTTTGAATATTGCAATACCGGCCTTCCCAGCAACACCTGGATGTGCAGTGTTCGGAAGCTGTTTCCTACCAGCTGTACTTCATGTAGTACGGGGCTGTGGCAAAGAGATTTTATAACCACTGAGGTCTGTCCTGGAGGACAAATTTCACCTTTATCAGTGGTCACTTACAGAGCAGGGTCCCATGTCAAAGGAAAACCAAAGAACTTGTTTCTTTGAAATCCAGGGGAAAAAAATACATGGGAAACACAGAAAATACTAAAGCAGGTCACTGTGGGTTCAATTTCTGCAGACATAAGACATCAACAGTATCAGGAAGAAACTCCAGGAAAGGCAGTGCAGGCAGCAGGGCTGCAGACAGCCTTGCCAGGGGTCATAGGCTGCCCTCACCCCATCATTTGTCCCCACACGCAGCTGAATACTTTGGCAGCAAGAGGAGGAAGCAGCCCCAGGCCCAGGCAGGCATCCAGGAAGCCCAGCCTGTTCGCAGCCAGAGGCAAAGGCTCATGAAATTACACTGTGAAGCTGAAAGGTAGTTATTCTGCTGTCTTTATTTTTTCTTAAGACAAGGAAAACACAGGTCTACAAGCTGAAGACTGCTGTGCCATGCTGACAGCATTTCTTGTAGATGACCTCAGTACTTGCTCATTCTGGCATCACTGTCAGGAGCAATATAATTCAGGCTGGTGTCCTGTGAAATGCTCCCTGGGCAGATCTACAAGACAATAAGGGCATGTGCCCTTCTGGACAGCAAGCCACTACGTACTTATCTTTCAAAACAGTCTGTGAATAGTAATGAGGAAAGTTTGAAACATTCCCTCTTGTCCATTAAATGGTTCACTGCTGATCACTTCCAGTGCATTAAGAAATGAGGGATTAAACCCCGAGGCCTTCACAACATTTTCAGTACGCTTTTGAGGAAGAAAATTCTGGTGCAGAGGTCTTTAAAGAATTTCAGACCAATATCCATCTTCTGCAGAATTAGAAGTTATGTGTTCAACAGAACATTTTGCTGTGCAAAAGATATACTGGTTGAAAAAGAAGGTAGAAATGGCTTCATAAAAGTCAATAATTGCTTTTTTTTCTGAAATGAAAGAGAGTGACCTGAACTCTGCCTTTGAATCCCAGGAATAACCTTGTCCTCTTTGATAAGTCCCATCTCCTCAGCAAAATTTCCATCCTTATAAAAATGAACACAATACCATAGAAGAAATGAGCACATCAGAAGCCGGACCGAACTGATCCATAGAGCATGACAAACATATTGCCTGAACATGTGTGCTAGTTAGGAGAAGATCAGCGTGCATGCTATTAATAGGAACTGCCCTGCACATTTTGTTATCGAACACTGAACCCAGCTCAGCACTCTACCTGTGTTTCAGACAACGTGAAATCACTAATTGCATTTAGATGACATTCAACTGAAAAATCAGACTGTCTAGGTCCCAAGGACTGCATCCTGGCCGAGGATGCCATAATGATTTATGCTGGTGCTAAGCTGCAGTTATATTTCCTTCACTGTGAGCAAAAGGCAGATACCATTAACATCATGTAGAAGTGATGGGCTAGTAACTGAGGCAAAGACCTCTTCAGCCACTGCTGCTTAGTCCTACATGCCGAGACGTGACTTGATTACTTCCTTTTCCTGTTTATTGATCCATCCTCAAGATATCTTTTCTCCACAGTTACCTCCAGCACAAATGTACGGGCAAGTAAAGCATACCAGGCAATGTCTTAGTTGACTCTCTCAAAGGCATAGCCAACACATGACTGCCATCTGACTAGATGACCAGATATGATATTAAGGATGAGAAAGGCATGGAGTTCCAAAACTTCTGTGCTCTTTCATCCTATTTTCAAGCTTCCAAAGACTTACAACACTCTACCAAGTCACTTGCAATCTCCCTCTAACTGGGCAATTTTTTTGTGGTTAGGCACAGCATGCTACCTGCAACGTGATTTCTTCAAACGGGAGCCAAGACCTATACATTGACTTATTCTATACTGCGGTTGTTATTGCAAAATGAAAAAAGATAATCACCATTCAGGTTATAGTGGCTTCAGAATTTTACAATTATTATCACTTATTTAGCTCAGTGGAGGAATTTTATTAGGGACCTTTATCCACGTATGTGTTCTGCTTAAAGGGTTGTGTTCAAAAAGAAACTGTGCTTTTACATTGCAGCACATACTCAGAAGTTATTTGCTGCTCAGTATAACTATAAAAAAGCTCATGTAAAAATTCAAAGCTGAAATTTCTTGAAAATTATCAGCTAAAGCAGCCAATGTATTTTCCTGGTGCCTTATTTTTTGCCATGCTTGTAATACCCCAGCAGTACTGCAGCACTGTTAAAAGGCAAGAGCTAGAGGCTTCCTGTGTTTTTTTTTTTCTGTTGAATTTGGTGGGAGTGATGTTTGAAATGAAGTGGGGTCTTAGATAAATAAGAATAGTGAAGAATCTCACCATAAGGCTTAGGGGCACATGGCACATTTGCTTTGCATGGGCCACAGGGACCCCAGTGCGAACACAGAGAATAAATGCAAACTTCCTCCCTGCCTGCTCATTCACACCATAGTGAGGCACAGACAAGGACTCAGTTATCTGAGGCTGACCTCAGTCACAAGATAAGTTGTGAGAGATATTTTTGGGCAGGGGAACAGACGTGGGTTTAGTCTTGTTAAACAAACAGCCTGTTGTTTTGCCAGTGTTGAACTGGAGTGCAGAAAAAATCCACTTCCCACATAAAGTTGATCTACCATACAAAGGAGCAGCTCTGGTTCTCATCATTCCCACATAGCACAAATCCTGCCACCTGTGATAAACATGAAAGAAAAGGCTGCATTTCAGTTAATTTCTCTTCTGTCATGTAAAAGCTCCTGTAATGAGCCTCCTTTCTATCAAACATGGTTTCATAAGACTCAAAATGCAAAGAGACTTACTTATTACTTAGATTCTGCTCTGAGTTTTTGTGGAAGAAGGTAAGGCCAGCACAACCCTTCTTTCCTGTCTGCATGCTGGTATTGCTACCAAACAGATCACCACAGAGATAAGGGGAATGCTTGCAGGGAGGCTGAGCTGCTTCTCCCTCCTATTCAGCAGAGGAGGAGGTTTGAAACATGTTATACTACTTGGTTCCAGAGCCATTCTTGCTCTTGGGCAGATGGGATGCTAGGACAACGGGACAAGGCGTAATTCCTCCAGTTTCAAACTTTAAATGATGCTATAGCTTTCTCCAAGCCAAAAATTCGAATCTCATGAGCTTCCCCAAACTGGAACTCCAAAAAAAATTTTTATCTAGGTCAACTGAAACTTTTTTCTTTTCTAATATTGTATATTCTTTTCCATTTGTCTTTAACCTTTTTTACTGCAACTGAACAAATGAGACTGTGTTTCAAAGCAAAAAAGAAATAAATTTTTTTCACTTGACAATTAAATTGATGATAAGCACCCTTTCTAAAGGAAAAAACAGCCGAGAGATCTCCTTTCTGTGATCTCTCCCCGGTGTACCAGTGAAGATCATTAACATGTCACAGTTCTGCGGTAACATCCAGCTGTCTTCCCCCAACAAATCTCACTTCTCTGAAGTCCCAGAGGTTCACTTCCTGTACTGGGTACAAGATCAGTCTGGGTCAAGCCATTCATTCCTCACAGTGTGATTGATCATGGTTGGCACAGGACCTGGCTTCCTCTCTCTGGCTGAACAGCAGACTTTGGAACAGGTTATTAACTAATCATAAGTCTGGAACTGGAAATAGGGAATGTTTGAGGATGAATTTTCAAATGGATGTCACCGATGCTTGGCCTTGTAACATTTCTCGGTTCTACATGCATGCCTATTAACACAGCACCTCAGCCCACGCTGCTTGCGCTAACCACACACAAAGCAGTCAAGCTGAATTGTTGTCCTTAACTGCCAGAACACTCTGGTGATACCTTTTCACACTATTTGAATTAGAAGTCCTGTCTCAGATCTGGATGATGAAGGGTGGCTTTCTTTTTCCTTATCTCACTGGTCATCTGTGGCTTCAAGCTCGAATTACATTTGATGTTTAACATCTTAAGGGAAGGAATGGGCAACTAGTAGCACTTAAAGCTGAAAGGTCTCTGTCTATAGTCAGTACCAGTGCCCTCCACACAGAAAGGAATCAGACATCCCAACTTGGTTCATTCCCACATCACCCCAGATGGAGGTGTTACAATATAACACCTACTTCTGAGCTGGAGTGGAAAGTTTAAAGCTTGCTGAAGTTCAGAAGTGGCAGAGACAAAAGCACATCTGCCATCTCCATCTGCTGCCCAGCCCTGGCGCTGGTGTGTGTCAGTGCAGATGTGGTTGCCACCAATAGCTCCCATATCCTTTATTCAAGTGGATTTGGGTCCTGGCAGTCCCCAGGACAGCTGACATTCTTCCCTGGCCTTTGTCATCTGCCTGACGGTGAGACACAAGACAGCGTGAACGTCTCCTTTGGGACACCCAGTAACCTTCAGTGTTGTGTGAGAGAGTTACTAACCTGAACAAAATGAAAAGTCTATTTGCAACATGGTACATGTCATATATGAAATTAGGTAATTGGCTTTTGCATATAAAAATCATCTTATAACCAAGTTAATAGTTATTAAAGTTGTTAAGATAGTTAAATTGTTAAACACCTCCTCTCTGTGAACCAATGTCCCTCCCCAGCAAATGATCCATTGGTGAAAGGGACTTGTGATGTACCTTGGAATTCACCAATCATCTTGTGCCGTGGGGCAGGACAGTGGTGGGTTCTGGGAAGAGCTAAGAGGGGATAAAAGTAGGATCCCAGAGCCCTTCCCCTTCTCTCTCCTCCATGCGGCCAAGCTGGTGAACATCCCCTGCAGCTGAAAAGTGTTGCGTAAGGGGGGGGGAGGGGCCTATCTCTGTTCAGAGACCTCGTGGTTTTTTTTTCTTTCTCTTTTTTTATTTTAAGCGAATTTTACCTCAGATTAGCTGAGGTAAATCCAGCGCTGAAGATTTCTGCTGTGGGTACATAGCCAGTTTGGCCCCAAGAGTCTCTGATCCTGTGCTCCTGGGTTTTTTTTTAATATGGTTTTAAGAATTCAGATGCTGTTATTTTTCCAAATTATTTTTTTGTAACAAACAATTTTTTTAATTAAAATAAGAGTTGTCCATATTTTTAACAGTACAGTTACTGAGTGACTGAAAATTTTCATGCAAATTTCATTGTTGTAGACTTTTAGGGCTATTGCTCTGCTTGTTTTAAACTGTGAGAACAGTTTAAAAGATACTACTGTAGCTCTGCAAAAGCCCTGCTGCTGCTGCTGTCTGTGATTTCATTCATTCCTCATCTACTGTGATTGTCTTATTCTTCTGTTTCGTGTCAGGCATTTCACACAATTCAGTATCTTTTAAAACAGCTAGACTTTGCTTTGCAATTATGCGTAATATTCATTTCTTAATCCAGCCAAGATAACTGTAGCCTTCATGGGTCAGATTTCTGCACACTGCTTTCTATGACTATGCGATCTAGGCGTTGCTGAGGCAGTCACACTTCTAGGAGAAGCAGAACTTGCAGAATCCACTGATCATCTGTGTGCATGAGTCAAGGATCAGGCTGATTAAAACAGTTGGGGCTGCTGACCTCTGGGGTGCAAGGAAGCAAATCTTTCATGACAGGAATTTCCACATGCCCAATTCAATCCACAGTAAAGGAAACAGCTTTGAAATCGTGGCTCTTACACTATGGAATGTAGTGTAGCAGAAAGATTGCCTTGAAACCCGTAAGGATTGAGGAGTATAAGAAGTCTCAGCCCTAAGAACAGTCAGAGACTAAACACTGGTAACAGAACTACCTGTTGAATGCCTACAAACTGCTTCCACATAGAAACAAGATCTGGTCATACCTGAAAACTGGGAAAATAAAACGTTTCAAGCACACTTTGGAGATGCACAGCAAAGTTTCAATATTTTCTGCTTCCCTGCTTACCTCTCTTTAGAGGGAGCAGAGCTCATTGCAACAATACGTTTCAAGGAGTTTTTTCCTACAGTGTGCAGACATCTCTTGTTGTAGCTACAACTGCTTGTGGCAAGCATGCCACTGCTTTTACTACAGAACAGGGGCATGTCACAGAATCAGTGTCCATGAGCAAAGCGATCCTTTAAAAGATGAAGATTTTATGTTTGAAGATTTTATGCCCTTCATCTTCAAACAAACATTATGTTCAGATGTGAGTCCAGCTGGAACTGACTGTATGGAGACTCCAAGTCACCAGGACACTAGTAAAAGCCCAATCTTGAAAATAAGTTGTTTTTCTATGAATCAGCATGTGAAATTTAACCTCTTCCCATAACAAAAAAGATCACATTTGCAAATCAGTACCTTTGATTCTGAAACAAGGATAGTGAGGCTTTCTCTTTACACTTCTAATGAGCTTGGTATTGTAAAAAAATGCACTAATTTATTGTATTTTAAATGCAGTTTTCCGCTGCCAGTGACAAGATGATTGCATGGCAAGGACAGCACTGGATGACCTGAAGTAGCCCTATAAATACAGGTTGAATGTTAAGGTCATGTTGGTGTCATTTGGTGGTGTCACCCCAAGCCATAGAAATCCCTGTAGCAGCAAAGTCAAGTCAGAAAGCCATGGCTACAACTATGAGTTCTTTGCAATGCAGAATAAAAGCAGCTGTTTCAAATAAGAGTATGTACATGTTTAAACTGTGCCAAATGTAGAACAATATGAAAACATGAGGAAACCACTCCTGGACTGCAGTGATAAACCTCTGGTATAACCAGGACTGTGGAGTCAGCAAAACTCCGTGACAGCTGGACTAATGCCAACACTTTGTGCAAGTCTCACTTCTGAGTTCAGGTGGTTTTCCTCAAATGAATGAACTGAGGTGAGAAGAACAAGTATCTGCAAAGCTTGCAGAATTCATGCAGTGTTGCTTGACAAATTTGCTTTCATGTTTCCTTTCATTTGCTCAGATTAGGAGAGGGAAGAAGAGGGGAGACCTGGTGATTCTTGGCCTACCTCATAGCTGAGCTCTGGGAGCACAGATGCTGTCCTTTTCACATTTCAGGTCTGCTCCTCCTACAGCATGCTGGGTTTGGTGGACTTCCAGCTTCTTGTGGTAGTGATGCACAAAGCAATTTCCCTATTCCAAATCTCCAGAGGCAGCAAGGAAGAACCAGATCATCTGACAAGCAGAATTACATCATGGGGGAGACCAGTGGCTGTAAAAAAAATGCTTTGATTAGAAGGAGAGTCGTGTTTTCAGGAATCAACAAGATGCTATCAGGCAGACAGAAAAAAGTCCTCAGGAAAGCATTCTAGACACCTTAGATATATTTGACTTATGTCCAAGGAATGGTCTGGAACTTTAAGGAAACTGTTTCTCGTGCTGGCTAAGACACTGAATGAGCAAGTTAGAAAATCTTGCCAAGCCTTTCCATTATATGCTTCAGTAAGAATAAGCTTCTGAAAAGGAAAAAAAAAAAAGGAGAAAAAAAGAAAACAGGAAAAAGAAAAAAAGAAAAAAAAAGACAAAAGAAAAAAGAGAACAGAAAAAAAAAAGGAAAAAAGAAAGAAAAAAGAAAAAAGAGAACAGAAAAAAAAAAGGAAAAAAGAAAGAAAAAAGAAAAAAGAGAACAGAAAAAAAAAAGGAAAAAAGAAAGAAAAAAGAAAAAAGAAGAAAGAAAGAAAAAACAAAAGATAGAGAGAACGATTTAAAGGGATTCCCTCTGTTCTGGGTGAGATAAAAAGACCAGTCAAAGTGACAGCCTGAAAATGAAAGTATTGACTAGGATTTCCTAGCTGGGTCTTGATCACAGAGTGTTCACCAACCATCTCAGTTCTTCCATGCGAAATATGAGATGACCAAACCACCTTGCCCACAGGAAGCCCTACCCTGTGCTTTCTACTTGCCCAGGCACCTTCAGGAGAGGTCTGTATGCCCTGGCAAAAATACCATCTGAGTGGCACCAAGAAGACCAGACAGCTGCTATATCTCCTAGAAGGTGCCTGGGGCCACATGTGGAGGGGTCAGAGGGGATTTATGGGCAACTTAACCTCAACCGCACTCAGGTTGCCAGAGGCACCTTTGGCTGGGAGGCACTTGATCTGTGGTACCCGGTTTTCTGCTGGACAGGTTCCACCTTTCCCTGTGAATGCCAGGCAGTCAGACAATTAAGGAACATGCAGTAAAATCAGTAGGAGGTAAGCCTAAACCACATGGAATCCTTCTTTACCAGTACACCCAGCAAGTAGTAACTTCTGTAATTTTCTGCCACAGGGGTCTGGGATAGATGGCATCAGCATAGTGGGAAATGTTTTAGGTGGGCAGATACACCACAGTTCTACAACAGGATACGGACAGGATGGCTAAGAGTTATCTTCACCAACACATCTTGTACCAGAGTCACAGAAGGAAAAGAGAGGGAGGGCTGGAGGCTTACATCTCTGCCCCATAAACTTCTCCCATCACTGGTGGGACATAGACTTCAGGGCAGGATCTGCCAGCCTGATCCCATCAAGAAATCCTTGCACCCTTCATGCATCCTCATGTCTCTGTGCAACAAGGCTCATCACATCTGGGTCTCAGATGGGCTGCTGGAAGTTTTCTTTATTTTGTTTTAAGACAATAGTTTCCGTGTACCTCACATGCACCCTCATAATCCTCCCAGGGCACAGTAACATATTAGGCATTGAATTGCAAGCAGAGCATTGAGAAAAGGAGAGTGAATCTCTCCCCCGAGGACATGCAAGGACTCCGCAGTCTCACTTAGAATTGAGCACTGGCATCATTATTTAAGTGCTTCATTTTTCAGACCATTTAAACTAGAAGGCTGTTCTCGAGCTAGGTTGGATGCAGTGCGTAAGGTGCACAAGAAATGGGGGGGATGTGCTGTGAGCTGCACACCACGTGATCATAATACATGTGCTGAAAGCCACGTACTCTGACACACAGGACAAACAGTTGTGCACTGGCAGTCAACCACGTGCTGTTCTAGAGGGAATCCCCAACAACTTCAGATGCCACATCACAGAACATTGTCTCTAACAGAGAAGGTTTCCAGTGCCTAAACAGAAAAGAGCCCAGAGCTGCTGCAGATAGTAATCTTCAAACTGATGCTATCAAGATATTTATATGTATACAGCCTGGGGCAAAAAAATGCAGTGCTATGACATGGCAATGATGCACCATTTGCTTCCTCAGAAGATGTAGCATCTCCGCTGTGTTCACCACAGGCTCACTGGCTCATCACAATCAGATGTGACTCAGGACTGTCTGACTCAGCAGCTGTCCAGACTGCAGGTCATGTGCCAGTGCCAAAGGTCTGTCACTCTTCACTCTTACAAGGCAATACATAAGGAATGCACATATTCAACATACTAGCTGTAACACTCAGGTATTAATCACATGGGTGCATAGAGCTCCTAGGATACGACTGAATACATACATTGCGTTTCAGCAGGAAAACGTCTGTTCCTTTCTTTGGCTTTCGCATTTGTGATCTTTTGAAATCTGACTTCCCTCACTCACCTTACTGCAGTAAGTTGTATGGCCTTGTGCTTCAGAAGAATGATGCTGCCTCACAGGGTGTCAGGACCCCACTTGCCCAGCTGTGTGAACCTTTGTGGCACTGACATTGGGTGGATCTTGTCTTGTGAGACCATCAAGTCCACATCTGATCCCCCTGAGCGAATACGGTATGCTCACCTTGGTCTTCTAGGAGCAGGCATAATTTTGGGTGTCTCCCTCATCACTGCCCTATGCAAGATCAGATCTCTGCAATCTGTGGAGCTTGACAACTTGAGGCACCCAAACTCACAAACCCTTTGTCAGAGTTTATACTAGTGCTGACTCATTTGCTTGCACAGTTTCTGCATCAAGACAGAAACAAGAGATGTGGGCAGAAGCTCAGCCACTCCCAGACACGTTTCCTGTGGTAAACTGTTGAAGGCAGTTTTCAGAAGCCTTTAAAATTCCAGTCGGCTGGGTTCTTTTGCACAGGTATCACTGATAGCTTAATGCCTTCATCTGCTAATGACTTTCCTTGCTATCTCTTCATTTATTTTTTCAGTATTAACCATTAATTTGTTCAAATACTCATCACTGTAACTGCGCTGCTGAATCTCTGTAGTCTTTTGTTTACCCTGCCTAGATTTATTTCACACAGAAGATTGGCACAACTCCCAAAAGACACAAAACTAATGAAGGATTGATTTCCACTGTGACAATTAGTTGCCCGTCCAAGTTATAAAGCAAGAAAACCTGGCATGTAGATGACATTGGGTGAGACTGTTTACAGTAAGTGCTTCAGTCTGGAGATTTAATGTAAAACTGTGATAAACACAAACGGAATTTATTTTTTTGTAACCGTGAGGCTTCAATTGCAATATTCTTGTCAAGGCTGGCTATTCTACCCAGCAGTGCAACAACTACATGAGTCCTACGGTCCTAAGAGATGAGTGGAATATTTTACCCTCCTTAGCTCAATTCCTGCTGAGTACTATGCTACAAATATGTCTTTCCTCACTTCCAATAATTTCCACAGATAACCTTATCTTCACTTGTATGTAGGCTATAAGTAACTCAGTAATCAAAGAGAAAACATCACAGTGGTGCTGTAGATAATTTTACCTACACGTAAGAGACTTACAGAACAAATGGTAAGGAGGACCTAGTGTTGGTTATTGACATTGTATCAGAAAGCCAGTAATAACCAGATTAAAAATCATCATAGTGATATGTTGTCAAATGTGGAACTATTCTCCCCTGGGACATAAACCGTAGCTTCTATGATGATGACTAGATATTTCCAGTGATTTTTGAAGATCTAATGTCATTCAGTCATTACAAGTCTAGCAAAAACAAATGGCTGATAGCTCAAATATCAAAGTAACAGACCCCAAAGCCAAACCCAAAGCTCTGCTGGACTTTACTGTTGCTACCAAAGGCAATGGTGTTTCACAGTGCAAAGGACACAAGGGAAAAGATGTGGGCACTTCCTGCACGTTCCCATCCCCTGCTGTACTCATGGTTCACCAGTGCATCCCAGCCCAGAAGGGGCAATTGCAAAGCTCATCTTCTTTTTGAAGATCAGAAGTCTTTCCACTGCCAATTCCTTCTAGTTTCTGCATCCTGCCAGAGCTGCCAAGCCACTGGAGAAGGTGCCCAGATGCTCAGCAGGAATGCCAGATGGGGAGCAGCCCCAGTCCCACCAAGCACTGGGTCAGCTGCTTGGCAGGAGCAGGGGTTGCAGGGGGCAAAGACAAAGGAGCGGCAACTGATCCTGGCAGAGTGCTCCTGCCATCAAAACATCTATGGGGTCACAGTCCAGTATCCACTGTCTCTGGTGTGGAGTTATCCACAGGCTGCAGGCAGATCTCTGCTCCCCTGTGGACCTCCATGGTCTGCAGGGGCACAGCTGCCTCTCCGTGGTCTGCATCACGGGCTGCAGGGGAATCTCAGCTCCAACGCCTGGAGCACCTCCTGCCTCCTTCTACTTTACTAACCTCAGTTTCTGCAGAGATGTTTCTTTCCTCTCACTTGTCTCTCTGCCTGCAGTCTCACAAGGTTTTCTCCTCCTCAAACAGATTACTATGGAGGTTCTGCCACCATCGCTGATGTGCTCCTCCTTGGCCAGCAGCGGGTCCATCTGAGAGCCAGCTGGCACTGGCTCTGTTGGACATGGGAAACACTTCTGGCATCTTCTCACAGAAACCACGCCTCTTAGCCCCCCCACTACCAAATCCTTGCCACACAAACCAATACACATACAGAGCAGTCATTTCTCAAAGATGCATTCAAACATACCATACGGTGTCTGAAATACTCCGCAGGAGGTGATCCAGGCAGGACTGCGCTACAGTTTCTATTTCCTCCTGCAACTGGGACTATTAAAACATTATGTGAAAAATCAAAGGAGTCACAACTTAAATATGCCAGGGAGACAAGACAAGTCAATGTACCATAAAATTTCCTGCAAACATGAGCTGAAGAGGATAAAGTTAAAAACAACTGTTTGAATTCCTGAAAGCAGACAAAAGAAAACCAACTGAGCAAGGAAGAACTGCAGGCAACATTGAAAATAGGGCAGAGGTCTTAATGTTTGATAGCATTTAATTTCAATTAATGTACAGTATTTAATTTCAATTACTGTACTAATAAAAGTTAGGATCTTGGGCATAAAATATTGAAGAAAACAAGGTGGTTTTGCTGAACAGAGATTTTGTAATAAATGCATTCACATATCTGTAACTTGTGGTTCTGCAGTCCCCCCAGTGTTATTAAAAGGTAGTCACTCTATCTGCTTTGAAATTTCAGGTCTTTGACAGTCCTGCCTATATCTAATCCCACACACTTCATCAGTTGCTAGGAGTTTAGAAGAGTACTTCAAGATCGACCTGAAGACATCTGTCAGCATCTGCAAATAATGAAGAAATATTTCAAAATACAGTTTTGTTAGCAATAGCAGTTATTTTGGTAAGGAAAATAGTGCAAGGTCATAGTCATGGGGTCACTTAGTTTGGAGTAATTCAGCAATACAGTGTCACCGAATTATCAAAGTAGTGAATTATCAAAATATTATTTACCTTGTTCCTATGTGTGACACGTGCAGATAGTGTTTCTGTGCAAACTGACAAGGTAGCAGAAAGACTACCATTTCTAAGTCTCATGGGTGCAAATATAGATATTAATTTGCGGTATGAGACTACTGAAATAAAGTAGTATAGTGCTAATTTTTGTGATATAAAAAAACATAGCTAACAAAATCTGATGTCACCATTATTTCATTTATTATGGATGTAATCCAAGGAATGAATAGAACAGCATGCTATGGATCCAGATCTGTGCTCTGTCCTTTCAACCCCCTTGGAAACCAGAAAAAGGAAAATAATTAATTTGATTAATAAAATGGAACTTTGATATGTTCCATTAAATTCTTGTCGCAGGAACTTTGGATGGTCAGTTTGGATACTTATGTAAACCTTTGGTCTACCACTGATCAAAAAATTGACTTTTTCTTTTAATTAAATATCTGATTTTCTTTATTTCTGAAAATACAGAAATACTGGATCTTTATTTCCCTGGTACATTCTAGCCTCCCTAGCACTGTATTTTAGTGAGATGAAAACATATTCTTGGAGACAGTTTTTCTAAATAAAAACAGCAATTCTGTTTTAAACTTTTATGTGTTATTCAAATGGTAGAAGTAAAGAAGTATTTTTTATCCCGCACTGAAAATACTTTATTAGTGAGGAAAAAATACTCGGTCACATGTTTACATTTACTGCTTTGGTTCTAAATGATACCCTGTCACAAGACTAACTTAAAATGTGTGAGTAGTCCTCTAAATTAAATTATTCACTTTTATAAATTAGATATGCACATAAATAATGAATCTACATTATGAAACCAAAGAAATTAAAACAATCACTGACAATCAATCCAGTCCCCATACAAGCTACATGCAGAGTCTGCATATTTTTTCCACTTCTCTTGCAATTCTAAAAGTTATTTTTAATTTATAAATAAATTCTAATAGCAATACATTAAACAGATGCAAAAATAGTGAAGGATGACAAATTATCAAGCACTATTTCCATTTTCTTTTATTGTCCTAAAATGGTATCTTCCTTAAAAATGAAAAAAACCCCCACCATTCAAATGAAAAACATTTTACTACAGTTCTATTAAGCAGAAATAAAAATCCATGCATGGAAATTTCTGACTACCTCTGGTCATGCTTTGCCATGGTAGATGATCTGTACTATATGGAGGATGTTCCTCATGAACTCGAGCTTCCTGTTAGGTTTTCATTAATCAAAGTATCACAGTCATTTCAAATTTCTTTGTTTCTGAAAGGGGATTAGTTTTACAAAGACCTGCATTAGAAATCTTGCATTACATGTCTTTTATTCTACCTATTTCAAAAAGACTTCAGGCAGAGAAATATATTTTTCTCCTATTTGTTCCATATTTTCTCCCTTGCACAAAAAACACAGCCATGTGTAAAAACTGTGGTCTCAAAATTCTGTATTTAACTGAAAGAAAAAGGATTCAAAGGTCAGCCCGCTACAATATATACTGAAATGGATTCAAAACAGCGACGCTGTTGGAAAAAGTAATAGAATATTGATGTCCCTACTATTAGTGTATCAAGAAGGTAAAGAAAGTGATATGTTATCATCATCTCTATTTGGAAGGATACAGTAAGCAAATGCAGAGTCTTCCTTCTAGACCTCTTCTATTGCTGCTTAGTGCTGATAAAACATTAGTTCTTGGACCAAGCCCCAGGACTGGAGGCAAAACATCAACACACAGAGAACAGACAGGATTTTCAGTCCTAAAGCTATTTTAAGGGCACCTATTACAGAAACCATTTGTGATCTCCATGCATATGCTTGTGGATTGCCTGTGTTTTGCCTCACTATAAAATGGTGGGGGAGAACTAAGATCCATTTCTGACTTATATTTATAACCATCTTCATCATCACAGATCTGCCAATTTTTTAACTGATTGTAAGAAGTGTTTACCTTTTGGCTTCTAAACTGATTTTATGAGCCCATAATGCTCTGCCTTGCTGTCATCAGTCTTTGCAGGCCAGCTCTCTGCCAGGCTGATTCCCATGGCATGATCCTATGACTCAGCAAACGGACACAGATACTGCCCCCAGCCCATGTTGCTAGTGGTCAGTGCTGGCCATGAACGTACCCTGTTCCACCCAATAACCCATAACTTGCTTTCTCCACAGGGTTGCAGGGCAGATGGGCAACAGTTAGTGAGAAGGAGAGAGTAATTGGGTGGGAAATCACACAAAAGCCTATGAAAACCTGGGAGAAAAACTTACCTGGAAGGCCAGTATTTATTATCATTGCTGTTCTTGCCAATGAACATAATGCACAGATTTAGTCTACAATAAATGAACAGAATTTAAATCAAAAAACTAAAAGTCAGAGAAAGCCACAGACAGGAATGAATACATGCTCCATGAGCACTGACTCCTCTCATTTATTCATTAAAATATTTATCCTCCAGAAGACAAACACCTATACACTCCATGCTGCCATCAGTTAATGTATCCCAAGACTCTACTCATCCAGATAAGTTTGCAGTGCTTTTAAGGAAGAACTAAGCATGCCACAGCATACTCTAACTGTAACACACAATGAAGGCTGCCCACAGACATAGCAAGGTGATAAAACAAGGCAGCCCAGCCCCCAGCAGAACCACAGCAAGAAAAGACCAAGAGATACACCAGAGGAGGGCAAATATGCCAAGCTGCACCAGAATAGCAAAGAAAAAAGGTGGTTATGGACTTAAGTCAAGGTGAAAATAAGATAGTGCTGAGAAAGGGCTGTGGGGGAAGAAACCAGTTTGGTCAGATGAGAGACAGAAGGATCAGGCAAGCATAGTAGGGAAGGAGTGCGACGTAGGGGAGAGATTTTGTGACACCATAGTGTATTACCACTGTAACCAGTTTTTGCATAGCAAAAATTTTCCTTGTTTTTCTGTTTTCAGCCTTTGAGACAAGTGAGAATCTTAAAAGCCTGAGCTTTTGTAAAGATTAAGTGTTAAGTCAGTAAATGCCCAGCACTAAGCCTACTGGAATGATGGTAGGGTGGTCTCCAAGGCCTCTTCTGTACCTTCCCAAGGGTGAGACAGTATATGGCACTGAAGAGTATGCCAGTGCTCTTCAGTGCCAGCTTGTTCATTACTGCAGTGACTGTGATGCACATTTCCTCTGGTCTACAACCAGTATTTATTAGCAATTACTCCTGTAAAAATTGGAAAAGTGTAGGTGATGCATAATGGATTCAATATTGGTCCCACCATACCTAGAGATTGCAGATCACTCACTAGTTTATGAACAGACTAACAGGTAGAGTCTGAAGTAAGAGCAAATTAGCGTAAAGAGTTTTAGATGCACATGTTAAATCACAAAAGCTATTCGACCTCCTAAACCACAAAGAATAGAAATATGATCTAAATGTTGGTTTGCTCTAACGTATCTTTGCAAATGGAAGATTATTCTGCTGTTAATCGAAGTCCATGAAATGTACTGTATTCTTTGTTCTACTACACCAAACACCCAAAAATAATATAATTTCATATTTTCCATTTTAAACATAATGAGCCAAATTTTCAAGTGATATCAAAAGGTCATTTTCAAAAAAATACAGAACAATTACATGGCTAATTTTTGTTCAGTTATCTTGACAGTGCTTACATAGCAGGTAATCTGTCTTCCAGATGGGCAATTATGTATCACACAGATACAGAAATTCAACTGATCTTACACAGACTGTAGCTCTTAGGGATTTGGTGCCTTTCTGATAAGTAGAAACAAAGGGCACAATGAAAACCTGTTTCCCTACCCCTTCATTACTATTAAATCCATACATGACTTTAACATTTTAAATATCTTCTGAAATCAGGTTTGGCTCTGGCAGTTCCTGCAAGACTGTAATAAGAGTGTCATCCACTAGCACTGAGTTTCTCAGAAACTCTACTGAATTTACTGTCAGGCCAGTTGTTCTCATTTATGTGTTTCTGTGCAGATCCCTTTTTTTTCCCCCTCTCCTTGAAAGAGCTTCTGCAATTTCTCTTGATACCCATTGATCAGAGTGGTAAAGAATGCTGTGTATCATTGAGCAACATCTTCTGGTACAGTAACTCCATTAGCCCTGCAGCTGCTGCTGCAGATGCAGCGTATGCACTCTCACAGCAAACAAGCCTTTCTTAAAAAGCTGTGAGGGTGTGTGGTGATGGCAAGATTCCTGCTCCCTGCCTGGGGCAGGCAGTGAAATCTAGATAGCCTCTTTGGCTCCTTGACTTCTAACAAGTCTTCCAGTGCTACCATCTTCATCCTCTCTCTCCCACTAGGATGTTACAGGGAGTTTTATGATCACCTCCTTCTGAGAAATAGCACCTTTCAAGTCACATTAGCAGCCATCAGAAGAGTTTTGTTTCTGCTTCGATTGCTCCCTGTTTGCCCCAGGGCTCCTGGAGAAGTCTGTAGAGCCAGTCCTCCACACTGTGAGTCTGCACCTTCTCCAGCCTGCCAGGATGAGGGAAACGCAGACGCTCCAGTCTGTGACTGTTTCCTGAGTGCTGATGGCACAGCCCAGAGAGAGGGTCCTCACCTCAAATATACTTACGAGTCTTCAGACAAGCAGAATTGATCCATTTTCTCAGGGCAATCGTGACTCCATGCATCGCCCACAAGGTAAGTGTTTGCTAACACCGTTTGAGTGGGTCAGTAAGTCAGTTGTCCTTTTTCTTCCCAAGCAGCCCATTTACAATTAGTCATTTACAGTGCAAGGGGCAAGATGGGGCAAAGGCTGTCACAGCTTCTCTACTGGCTGGGGAGCCCATGCAGGCCTATCCTTTGAAGGGAGGAGGACAAAGACAGTGCCACCATTCCTGGGTGAAGGCAGGCACTGGAGGACTAGGGGCAGACACTGGCACAGCCTTGGTCTGTTCTCACAGCAGCTGGAATGCAGCATGCTGCAGAAGCTGAGACAAAGCTGAGCCCAGGAACAGGTTCAGTTTTGCCCTTTTGGTCAATGAGCACTCAACTCCAGTTATATGAAAACCCCTTGCAGAATTTTCTTGCAGAATTTTAATTTTTACAGAAGTTAAATTCGTAAATAATGTACAGCAGTGGATAATCAGAGCAGGTGGGAGACAATACAGATTTGACAAAACCCACTTCTACATTGGTATTGCAGGAGCTTGACTGAAAGTATTAGTTCTTGCTACAGTATTTTAATTTACAGTCCTTTATTCATAGATTTGCCACTGTCTTCTGACACTGAAAGGGAGAAAATAATATATACTCTTGAAATGTGTTTTTACGTTGTTTTCTAAGGGATATCAAGAGGCAGAATGAAATCTGTTGCCCAGCCCCTACAGTACCAGTCATTTGGAGGGCTGACAGTTTTCAGGGGCAGAGAAATGCCAGAGAAGACAAAGCTTAAGAGTTAATAATTGGTGCGGATATGATTGGTAAAATATGCCAAAAGTCTAAGTGGCCATATTACAAAACAGATCAATTCTGCATTTATGCTGACTGTAGAATCATTCCCCATGGTTTTTGACCACTGAGCCCTGGCTCTTGCTGCTGCACCTCCAAGTGTTCTGGAGCCCCCAGCTCTATGGTATCCAAGAGAGAAAGCAGAGGCCTGAAAGCTGGGAACTGATTTATTCTCCCAGGTTTAAAAAAAAAAAAAAAAAAAAAAAAAAAAGATTTTTTCACTTGGGTGAAAGGCAGATGTGTGAAGCAATGCCTGACAGCGTTGTTCTAAAACCAGGCAGAAGGCTTAAACAGTCACTTTTATGTGTTTTATGGTCTCTGATTTTCTTTTTCTTGCATTATCAAATTTTTACAGCACCAGGATTTTGCCAACTGTATGTGATACCAAGACAGGAAGTTCTGCCAAAGGATTTGCTTGAAGGTAGGGGAAGAAAGAAGAGAGTGTTCTTCAATTTATTGTCCGTGATGAGCAGTTTATAAGGTCTGCATATTTAAAGCACTTTTCATTGTTCCTGCATAATTCCAGCCTTGCTTTAGAAGCAAAGATATGACTGATTATCTCAGTTGCATCCAAAAGTTTCCATTTCTTGACATCAGCTGACATTTTGTGAATTATTTACGGTGGGACACTAAAGCATACATTAAATCTATCCTAAAAGCTTAACTCTCCAAGGCAAATGTCTAGGTTTCCTGACACTGGAACATCTCATGCAAAGACAGTATGCAGGAGCCAAACTCATCCTTTTGGCCCCTCAAACCTATTGCTGCCATTGTATCATTTTGCAGATTGAGACAATCTAATAAGGCACACTGAGCCTTTGAAAATTAGTGAAATCCAAAGACTACATTTTTTCCTAAGGCAGGAAACTGCCAGGCTGACAGTGGGAACCTTTGAAAGACGAACACTACAGGCTCTGCTGTGAACATCTTTCTCACCAGCTGCAAATCTTCAGAACTGCTGTACCAAGGAAGACAGGCCAGTTCAGCAGATCCCCGCAGTCATGCTGCTAAATGACTTCCAGGAAATGATGTTGATCTCCTCTGGGATATGTGGGCAGCACTGCCATGTGAGGCACCAGAATATGTGTCAACAACAGAAACCCAAAGGCTGTGTGCTGAGACAGAGTGGCACAGAGCAAGGATATCTATCCAAAGGAGTAGGTAGAGGTTAAGGACTAGGACTTCCATTCAGAGAATTACAGAAACACAGAATGGTTAAGGTTGGAAAGGACCACTGGAAGCCATATAGTCCAACCTCCCTGCTCAAGCAGGGTCCTCAGGACCCTGGATTGTGTTCAGGTGGCTTTGGACCATCTCCAGGGAATCTGCAGCCTCTCTTGTCAATCTGTTCCAGCGCCCAGTCACGTACACAGTAAAGAAGTTCTTCCTCATGTTCAGGTGGAACTTCCTGTCCATCAGTTTCTGCCCTTTTCCTCTCATCCTATTGCTCAGCAACATCAAGGAGGGCCTGGCTCCATCCTCTGACACCCTCCCTTCAGACACTTATATACATTGATAAGAAATCCTCACAGTCTTTTCCAGGCTGATCAGGCCCAGCTCCCTCAGACTTTCTTTGTAAAACAGATGTTCCAGTCTTTTCATGCTGAGGAGCCCAGAACTGGACACAGCACTCCAGGTGAGCTCTCACCAGCTGTTGTAGGTTTACCAGGGCTGAGTAGAGGAGCCAGATCACCTTCCATGACTTGCTGGCAATGATCTTCCTAATATCCCCCAGGATACCATTGGCCTCCTTGGCCAGCAGGACACTCTGCTGGCTCATGGACAGCTTGTTGTGCACCAGGACCTCCAGGTCTTTCTCTGCAGAGCTTCCCCCCAGCAGGTCAGCCCCAGCGTGTGCTGGTGCTTGGGGTTGCTGCTCCCCAGGTGCAGGACCCTGCACTTGCCTTTGTTGAATTTCAGAAGGTTCTTCTCTGCCCATCTCTCCAACCTGCTGAGGTCCTTCTGAAGGGCTGAAGAGCCCCCTGGGGTATTGGCCACTTGTCCCAGCTTTGTGTTCTCAGTGAATTTACTGAGGAGGCACATTCCCCTTTTTACAAGTCAGGGATGAACAAGTTGTACAGTTCTGGCCCCAGTACCAAACCTTGGGGGACATCACAAATGACAGGCCTCCAACTAGACCCTGTGCCTCTGATTTTGACCCTCTGGGATCTCTTATTCAAACAGTTCTCGATCCACCTCTCTGTCCACATATCCAGCCCACAGCCCTGAGTTTGTCTATGAGGACATAATGGGAAACACCATGAAAAGACTTTCCGGGGTCCAGGTAGACAACATCCATCCACCGCTCTCCCCTCATCCATTCATGTAGTTGTTTCATGATAGAAGGCAATCAAGTTGGTTAAGCATGATTTCCTTATGATAATGCATGCTGACTGCTCCTGGCCATCTTCTTGTCTTCATGTTCAGAGATGGTCTCCAAGATGAGCCACTCCTTCACCTTTCTGGGGATTAAAGTGGCCAGTAGTTCCCTGGATCCTCTTTGTTCCCATTTTTGAAGACTGCAGTGCCATTTGCTTTCTTCGAGTCCTCAGGCACCACTCCTGATCTTCATAACCTTCCAAAGATGATAGTGAGTGACATACCAATGAAGTCTCAGTTCCCTCAGCACTCGTGGATGCATCCCACCTGGGCCACAAGCCCAAATTTGTGGATGTCAAATTTGACTCAATGGTCTCTAACCCAATTCTTCTCAGCCAAAGGAAAGTTTTCCTTTCCCCAGGTCTTCACCGTGGTCTCCTGGGTCAGGGTTTCCCTAAGGGATGGGCTTGGCAGTAAAGAATGAAGCAAAGAAGCATTCAGTATCTCAGCCTTCTCTACAACCTTGATTGTGAGGGTCCCTGTTCCATTCAGTAGCAGACCCACATTTTCCCTAGCACTTCTTTCATTATTGATGTATTTGAAGAAGCTCTTCCTCCTGACCTTAGTCAGATTTAATTCCAGCTACACCTTGGCCTTCCTCATTGTAATTCTGCATACTCTGACTATATCTGTGTATTCATCCTAGGAGTTCTGTCCCTACTTCCATCTCATGTCTGGGTTTTCCCCATTCCTTGTTCATCCGTGCAGGTCTTCTGTCCCTTTTGCTCACTTGCTAGCCCATGGGGATGGATGCATCTTCCTTGAACCTGGAGGGAAGTAATCCTTAAATACTCACCAGCTTGTTGGACTCACTTTCCTGCAGGGTCATTGCCATAGCATTCTTCCATGAAGTTCCCTGCAGAGGCCAAAACTAGTCCTCCTGAAGTCTAGGGTTGCAATTTTATGTTCTCCATCCTTGCAGGATATTGAACGCCACAATCCATGGTCATTGCAGCCAAGGCTGCCTCCAGCCTTCCTTGTTAGTTAGTATAAGGTCCAACAGCACACCTTTCCTTGTCAGCTCCTTCACAGCCTCTATGAGAAAGTTAACTTCAGGGGTAACCTGGAAGAAACCTCAGGGATTGTTTAGGCTTTACTGTGTTGTTCCTTCAACTGACGTCAGAGTGGTTGAAGTTCCCCACAAGAACCAGGGCTTGTGACTGTGAGGCTACTTCCAAATGCCTGTAAAAGGTCTTGTCCACTTCCTCCTCCTCAACAGAGGGCCTGTAGCAAATACTCACAGCAGTGTCACCTTTATTAGTCTGCCCTTTAATCCTAATACATAAAACGTCATCTTGCTCATCATCCCCCCCAAGGCAGAGCTCTAGCTGCTTCCTTGCAGTTCTGTTCATCAGGCTCTGGGCTAAGCCTATGAAGAGCTGAGGTCCCCATCCCTATTCGCTGTAACTCCACTGTACCATCAATGTGAATATTGCCTTGGTAAAGGTGTCTGCACAGATCCTTGTGTGTCTCACCAGTACGGATCATAAACATAGGCCCAACTATCTTTGCGCTGCTTTTCTGTAAGAATAAGTGACTATTTTCATAGGAGGGGATTTGCTGTTAATGTTTGTGCTTGGAAAAGAGAAAATGCATGAGGCTAGTGCCCAAGCATGCCTAAGCACAGATTTCCCTGTTCAATGCAAGTCTCAAGAACACAGATTTCTGAGCACATTTAACTTCTCAACATCTTCCAGAAAATCCATGTGCCACCTGGGAACTGGGCAGTGATCTTTTAGGTCTTTATGGACGTACAGAATTCTCCCACTCTAAATACAAGTGAAGTCCTAGACTGGAAGCCCTTCTTCAAGCACATGCCTTAGAAAAACAATATCATGGGAATCATCCTGCATTAAATGCAGATAGTTCAAAAATTTCTATGCCCTTCAGAAGACATGCTGTGCAGTGCAGCAGCAGTGAGGGACAATAGTTACATTGATTTTTTTGGTGATTCAGGAAGGGCTGAGTTTCAGCATAGGAAACAGTTGCTTTCTCTTGGACTGATTGGCTACTGTACCAATAGAACAGACCAAGGTAGGCAGATTGCAGGCCTTATCCCACTGAGGTGAAAATGAAGACCATTTGAGACTATTATTTATTTGGATAAGATCAGTGCTTTGATGAATTCTCAGCCTGTTAGGTTATTAAACCTATATATTAAACCTATATTATTATGTTATATTAAAATACGTAACAATCTTCTATCTGTTAAGTCAACAGCATAGAAATTCTCATCAATAAGATTCATCACTACCAATATGATGTGAGGAATAGTGTCAGCTACCTGTCTCCTAAATCACAGAATCATAGAATCAGAGAATGATAGAATGAAAGAGACCATAAAGATCATTTAGTTTCAATCCCACTGCCATGGACAGGGACATCTTCCACTACATCAGGTTGCTCAGATCTCCATCCAACCTGGCCTTGAACACTACCAGGGATGGAGCATCCGCACCTTCTCTGGGCAGCCTGTTCCAGTGACTCACCACTCTCACAATAAAGAATTTTTTCCTGATATCCAATCTAAACCTCCTCTTCTTTCAGTTTGAAACCATTCCCCCTTGTTCTGCCACTACCTGCCCTTGTAAATAGACTCTCTCCAGCTTTCTTATAGGATCTCTTCAGGTACTAGAAGGCCACAGTCAGGTCATCCCTGAAGCCTTCTCTTTTCCAGGCTGGACAAATCCAATTCTCTCAGCCTTTCCTAATAGGACAGGTGCTCCACCCCCTCAATCAACTTGATGGCCCTCCTCTGGACTTGCTTCCAACAGGTCAATGTCCTCCCTGTGTTGGGGATGACCACACAAATGTTCTTGTCCCTGCCTAAGATGCATGCATATTCACTGTCACCACGGCATCTGGTGACACTTGCAATACTGTGTCATCAATTAATCCTCTTCTACAACCACAGAAACTGAGACATAGAAGACCTTCAGTTACAAGAGAATATCATGTACCAAGATTCAACTTCATACAGCAGATTTAAATCCAGAGTTACATCCTTAGGTCTTTGTATCATTGGAAGCCAGCTCTTTGGGAAACGAAAATGCAGGGACTCTTTTAAAATGTTGCTATCAGTGCCTTGCTTGCAATGACGTGGGAAATCAGTTATGAAGCAGCTGTTTGAATCTGCAAGTATTGGAAGGTGCAGGATACCATTTTACTCCAGATGTCCCTTTCCTTTCTTTTCAAAATGCCTGTTTTCCAGCTGACAGCATTTGCTAAGTCTCAGCTTCTGACTAAGGGGTTTAATGGCTGAAAAACTGCCTAAGGGTCAGAATCTTCCAGCTCGGTTCATCCTTGGGTCACTGCATTGATCTGAGACTGCGGACAAGAGCCTGACCTCTCCGAAGTATTTTATGCCTTATAGTGAAATGCAAGTATTGTACTTGATGCATTGTTTAGAAATGTAATTTATTTTAAAGAGCTCAGAGTCTCTTGGATGAAGCCACTAATGGCACGCAGAACTGTTATTGTCATTCTAAAATTTGCTGTAATAAAATTAATGCTATAAAGAGCAAGACCCTACCTAGCAGTCTAACTAAGGTTTCTTTTTTGTA
This sequence comes from Eulacestoma nigropectus, assembly GCA_013397775.1. Lineage (NCBI taxonomy): Eukaryota > Metazoa > Chordata > Aves > Passeriformes > Eulacestoma > Eulacestoma nigropectus. The sequence continues at coordinate 553,286 of VZTE01005528.1, forward strand.
CATCTGTTCAGAAGACCTGAAACATGAAAAAGCATGACATTTGTACCCTGCTCTGATGAATCAGGCAATATGTTGAGGATATTCTGGCAGCTAAAGGGTACATTGCCCTATTTTCACAGAAAAGTGTGTGTGTGTCTGCATGGGTGTTACCTCTTACCTAAACAAACATTGAAGAGCACCTGGGTGCAACAAGGTAAATGCATGTATAGATCCAGCACAGGCTGGATACTAAACTTTCCATGTGAGTGTATGCAAAAGAAATCTTGTTTGTCTTCATCACTCTCAGAAGATTTGCTCCATATATTCTTGTGCAGGAACAGCTGAAAAGTGTCTTATGCATAACTATGTTACAATATGCAGACAGGTAAGAGAGAGGGAAATGGCATTAGAGAACCCCAAGCAATTTGGTCAGTAAAGCATGCTCTGGTACCCCTGGCAGTCTTTCAGAAACAGGTTTAACTGGTCAGCCATTTGTACAAAACTTCAAAAACATTTTCGGCTATGAACCATATAATCTGTAGACCAGTTCCTTTCTGATAGAGCACAAGCTGTGACAGTCCCATATTTTATGCATAGCAAATCTCCTGTGTTCCTGTAGATCAATCCATCTGGTATAAATTAGAGTCTCTGTGAAGGGAAGTATTGGCTCGTAGGTTTTTTTTATTCACCACAAGGGAAAATGGAAATATACTCTTTCTCCTTGTATTTTTTATTCATCAGAAAAGAAAGTGTAAATATACTCTTTCTCTTTGAAAACTGAGCATGGAAAAAATATGACAGTGCAGCAAAGGAAAAGGAAAAGCACAACATTAAAAACAAGAATGAGTGCATTTTTTTTCCTACTGTCTCACACAACATACAACCAGAGGGCATTTCATATCTTTATATTCTCTCAACAGCACAACCATATTCTGCATATAAAACCCTGGGGAGAAATTACTATGGAGAAACTCCACAGAGTCCTACACCAGCCTACCACATGGCTTTTTGATCTGCAGAAGGGGCTATTCCCAACATCACACAGCACGAGCCATCAGATGCAGATTTAATGGCCCAAGCCCCAGCTGTTGCTACTCATGAGAACAGGATTTGGGCTCTGCACATGTTACTGTACAGGCTGAAGCACCCAGGCAAAGCATCACTCCATACAGCTGAGCTCCATAAAGGAGCCTCATATCTTGTGCAACTCAGAAGAAAATAAAGCTTTTGCTGACAAATGCAGCCATGATTTTTTTTGTTGCAGAATAGAGATTAGCTCATTTGTTTAAAGCATGGCACTAGTAGCACCAAGATTGCAGGTTCAATATGGGCCATTCCCTTAAGAGTTGTGGGTCCCTTCCAAATCAGAATATTCTGTGATCTGTGATCTATATCAGTGAAGTGCTAAATAATGTTTTGACAACAGTGTTAAAGGACAGTATAAAACCAGCTCTTTATCCCACAGGTTTTCTAGGACTAGAAATACAAAAAATTACCTGCAAAAAATACAAAAAATAGTTTTATTTTACTCATAGTTTATTGTCTCAGTCAACCAGTTCCTGAGAAGTACCACATTGATACTGCTGGTCTAAGCTGTAGCATTTGAGACATTTCCAGACACTTTACTGATAAACACAAACAGGAATCCCTTAAAAATATTGATTTCTAATGCCAATGATAACATCCCTATTACTAATATACGTGCCAGCATCAAAAAGATGCTGATCATCTCAGGCAAAATTAATGCTGACAACAAATTGGTAGGATGGCCACAGAGACTGCTAGAAGATACAGTTCAGGAGCCTGGAGCTGGTAGAAGGGATGGAGACGTTGCTCCCCCAGAGTGGCTGCACCAAGAGCTGCCACAACATTTCACTAAGGAATTAATGCCTTTTTCCCTTTCAGGAAATGCAATTGTCTGCTCTCAGAAGGACCTCCAAACATGGAGGGTGAATACTGCAGAACACCTTGCAGAACAGCCCTCTGAAAATCTGGCCTTGGACCCATGTGATCCCTGGGGAGCAAGGCTGGCTGAGCACACAGTGAAGCTGGAGTAAAGCAAGGGATTGGGCTCAAGCATTTAACATGCATTCCTTCATGAAACACAGGTGCGGAAAAAACCCTCTCATGAACACGCAGGTTTCTCAAAACTGTAAAAGACCGTCTATACTAGAAAGCCAAACGTGTCCTGGGCTGCATCCAAAGCAGCGTGGGCAGCAGGGCAAGGGAGGGGATTCTGCCCCTCTGCTCTGCTCTGGTGAGATCCCACCTGCAGTGCTGCATCCAGCTCTGGGACTTCCAGCCTAAAAGGTTGTGGATCTGTTGGACTGAGTCCAGACAAGGCCATGAAGATGATCGGAGGGATGGAGCAGCTCTCCTAGGAGGACAAACTGAGAGACTTGGGGTTGTTCAGCCTTGAGGAGAACAGGTTCTGAGGAGACCTCCTAACAGCGTTCTGGTACATAAAGAGGGCTACAAGAGAGCTGGAGAGGGACTTTTTACAAGGGCAGGTAGTGACAGGACAAGGGGGAATGGCTTCAAACTGAAAGACGTAGATTAGATATTAGGAAGAAAGTCTCTGTGGTGAGTGTGGTGAGACACTGGAACAGGTTGCCCAGAGAAGTTGTGGGTATCCCATCCCTGGTAGTGCTCAAGGCCAGGCTAGATGGAGGTTTGAGCAACCTGGTGTAGTGGAATATGTCTCTGTCGATGGTGGGGGATTGGAACAAGGTGATCTTTATGGTCTCTGCCAACCCAAGCCCTTCTATGATTCTATGCAATTATTTTTCTGCAGATTATAAAATCAGATTGGTGAGCAGTACAGCAAAAGTAAAAAACTTACATTGAAGGATGTAATCATATGTATGAAAATATGTGTTTCTGTCTGTATGTGTCCCAAAGTTCCTATTCCCTCCCCACTGCTTGTGGTAATTAAACACACATAGCAAGATGCAGAGCTCAAGGAAAGATGCATTTGTTCACACTCCTGCCTGTTGAGTATGGGTTTGCAGTGGTTTTGTATCAGTGTCTGACAAACAGTGTTGCAATTGCCAAGGATTCTGGTGAGAGCAGCAGAATACTTCTGCAATGTCACTCAGTGTGGCCAGGAATGGTTTTAATCTCACGGATGAGCATTTAACTTATGCAGTGCCCTTTAAATCAATGTACTCAGTACACACATTAATAATTAATATTGAAATGCACTATAAAAATGTGACAATGCTGCACATTTAATCCAATATAGTTACACCAAAGCTGAATTTGGCCCTTTGTATTGACTTTCAGAATTAAAAACAGAGGCACAAATACCCCAGGAGCTGAGAGAAAAAAAAAGAACCAAATATGTTGCTGTGGGGAAAATAAACCAAACAACTGAAAAAATAACTCTATGAAAGTATAGATTAAAACTTGAAATAGAAACCATTTATTTCTGTGTAGAAATAGCATTTGGAAAGTGCTTGCGCAATGCTATGGCAGTATTTCCCTTACAGATATACATATGTTGAAGAAGAAAGGCAAAAACAAGCCTGTGGAAAGGTGGGGTGAATCTCAGCAATAACCAGGTTGACTGCAGAGAAGTACACGCAGCAGTCTGGGGTCTTTTGTTTTAATAAGCCCTCTGAAGCTGGAATTTTCACAAGTGCTTTTAAATTAGCTCTGCACAGTCTTTGTTGTATGAGGACAGCCTGTGTGTGCATCTATTACCCACATGATGAACGTCAAAAAAGGCAGAATGCAAATTCAAGCTGCAGCCAATTAAAGCTGGGCTGGAAGACGTGCCAGGGGACTGTGGAGCAGCCGCAGCTCCCTGCTAGTTACTGGCGAACCCATGGTCTGTGCTTTCAGCTGCAGACCCACACACATCCCCCACCCTCAACAAGTCCCAAAGCAAACACACCATGCACTGAGAATTTGCCTCGCCAGCCTCCACCAAGGACCTGATTTGTCAAATGCTGCACTTGGAGGGAGTGCAGACCCCAGCACAGCTAAAGTGTGAGATCATTTCTGGACAAGATGGTCCCAAACAATGAGTGCTCCCCACTTGCTCGGATGCATAGCTCTGGGAGAAAAATTGTGTAAAAAGCCAGCTTGTACTGAGGCAAAACAAAATCAAGCAACTCAAACCATGTAAAACACCTTAGAGTTGATGTGGGTGTCTCTATCTTCTTGAACCCTGTATTCCTGTCATCGACCTCCTGCATCACCACTCACCTTCACTTTCATGCTTAATACTTGCAAGTAGGATCCGTTTTGACACAGTGAATTACTGGGAGACAGAAGGCTTTGCCCCAGTCAAGAAATTAAACAGTCATACCCTTCAGCTATAATACAGTTTACCTCCCACAAATTTAATAATATCTCCATGTAAAATTATACATACAAGTTTCCAATATTGTCTTTCCTTACTCTATGCCCAGGCATCATGTAATATTTGCAACCTCAAAGATATAAAACATTCCAGCTGCTCCAAAATGTTCAGAAGTTAACTCACAAGAGTCACTGTGGTCTTTATACCTTGTTCTGGAGCTTTAGAGACACTAAACTGTTCACAGACAGGCAAGAGCAGGATTGCAGAACAGAGGAACAGCAAGCATTAACTAATCACTCTAAGACAGCACAGTAAGCAGCAATTTATTTCAAGACTGGTTTAATCAAAACAAAATATCTCTGCTCCAGACATAACACTTGATCAAGATGACATTTTGCTGTTTGCTTATACAAGCTCCTACCTTTATAGAAGACCATCACACCCTCACGTCTATATATCCAGCTTCAGCAAAAGTTTCTGCACATTTGCAATGATGGGCATTGCTCCTCTGCAGGTGGTAGTAGGAAGTCAATTAAAGGAGTACTGACACCTGGGCCAAATTAAGAAGCCAGAAGTAGAAGTTGGAGGCTACTGAGAAGGGATAGCGAGCAGACGATGAGGCCTGCCTTTCTGCAGGCTACCAGTGGGAGCAAGAGGAGTTACTCATTGCCTCAGAGACATTTCAACAAAAATGTTGGCTTTCTCTATCCTTCATGAAGCTTTGAAATTTCCCTTGCTCAGGAATGAGCATTGGTTTTTGGGTGGACCATGGTGGTGCCATGGGTGGTGCCCCAGCACAGGGTCTGTGGCGTCTCCTACCTGAAATGGAGGATCGGAGAATTCATGATGAGACGAGAGCAAAACCAGAAGAGATGTGTTGTTCACCAATGCACACCTGTGAGGCCAAGGCTTCGATTTACTCAGTATTCTGGGTGGATGCTCCTGGGGTAGAGGAATGTTATTTTTTATCATCTGCAATAATAATATTTCACTCCAATCTCCACACCTTTCAGCATTGATTTGGCTGTAAAAGTAAAGACACTGTCTGGCCCTGCTCTATTCCCACAACTTCTCTGCAATTTAAGGACTCCGCTGTGTGGCCTCCAAAGCAGTCCCTTGCTGGTACCAGCAGCAGCAGCAGGACAGGGACAGGGATAGCCTGCGTGGTCTCACCAGGCCCACCATCATGGCATGATGCTGGGCTGCTAGAGGAAGGAGGAAGTGAATGACACAAGGGCCTCTTGACACAAGGATGTTCAATCAGCAGCTAGGGCACAAAGTTAGTATCTTGCTGTAGAGCCATGGAAAGCATTTTATGCGTTGTCTGTATGAAAATTGTGTTGCTATTTTCCCAGCCCAAAAGCTGTTTCCATGACTTTTGCAGCTTCGTAATGTCGCACAAATAATTCATTCATCCTGGGTGTGCTGGTTTAGTCTGGGGTAGAGTTACTTTTCTTCACAGGGGCTGGCATCAGGCTGTGTTTTGGTCTTGTGTTGAAAACATGTTGATGATATAGAAATGTTTTTGTTGTTGCTGAGCAGTGCTCAGCCTGCTCAGCAGGCTTTTCTGCTTTTTTGTACTGCCACTCTGGCAAAGAAGCTGGGGGTGCTTGGGAAGCTGGGAGAAGGCACAGCCAGGACAGGTGACCCAAACTGACCAAAGGGATATTCCAGACCATGTGTCACCATGCTCAGTGTAAAAAGTGGGGAGAAGAAGGAGAAAAGAGGGGACATGTGGAGTGATGGAGTTTTGTCTTCCCAAGTCACTGTTATGTGTGATGGGGCCCTGCTGTCCTGGAGATGGATGAACACTTGCCTGCCCATGGGAAGCATTGAATTAATTCCATGTTTTGTTCTGCTTGCATGTACAGCTTGTTTTTTCCCTATTAAACTGCTTTTATCTCAACCCACGAATTTTCCAGCTTTTACCCTTCTGATTCTCTCCCCAGTCCTGATGGTGGAGGAGTGAGCGAATGGCTGTGGGGGCTCGCCTGCTGGCTGGGCTTAAACCACAATATTGGGCCAACTAAAAGGCCAGATACCCACCTTCTTCCATGGGCCTCTTCTGGTGCCATTAGCCCCTCATCCATTCCACTGCATTTTGGATGAGCTTCCCAGAGCAGTGACACAGGCAAGCTTCCCACTGCAGACAGTGACAGAGGTTTTCACTGACAAGTTTGTTGTGTTCAGTTATTGTTTCCATTGATGCTTTCACAGATCCTAAGTTAATGTATTTTAATCTTGTCAAGTGCAATGACCTGCATTAACCTTTTTCATGCAAATCAATCATCTACTTATTTCCCTCTGCACATGTTGCCTTCAACAACAGATTGATAATGAGAACACATAGGCAGACAGAATCCATATGAATAGGCCTTCATCTCAGAGGACATTGCAGTATCTGTCCTAACTTTCCTCACTTTATCTCTGTCCTTAAGCAAGGATATCCCCTTTCTTAAGGATAAAGGAAAAGGAAAGGAGAAGCAGAGGAGAACGCTGGCTTCCTGAAATTTGGCCCATTGCAGAGTTTTTATGCTTAAGGTCAGCTATAAAAATAATTTCTGATACTCACATACAAGGCTACAGTCACAGATAATTGCTTGTCTTGGCTACTACATCTTAATGATCTCTCAAACTGTCATACCATGGGGTCGTGGTGCTTGGCATCTGTTGGCTGGACATGTTTGAGCACTCACACTTCGGGAGTGTCATATTTTAAACATGACTTTGTCTCCATAAAAGGGAAAAAATAGTTTCCTGACACGGCAGCGAAGCTTCCGAAGGAAATTTTTTGAAGGCAGAAGTGGCAGAGAGAAGGTTGATGAAATGTGAGAGGCAACACAATGTCACAATGTTGTCTCGAGTGCTAGTTGGGCATTCACATTGAAGCAAATGAAAAAAAAATTAAGAATTAATAAAGCATTAGATACCAGACATTAAATCAGAATTACAGTGCTGGAGCAGAGCTGCCTGGAGAATACTACACAAGCCAACCACCTGATTGCTATTGAGGTAGAACAGGGACTTCGCATAAGATTTTTCTCTGCAACATTGATCCTTTTGTTCACATTTTGCCTAATTCGGCACTTTTGTTAGTTGGAAAACAGTCTCCTACTCTCATTGTTGCTGTTTTAAAGCACAAACTTGCACTCCTCTGACAAAGGGGTGGGGGTAGAGATTGCTGCATGATCAGCCATGGTGCCTTCAACAGGAGTGATGCATGGCCCAGGAGCCCTTCTTGCTGCTCATGATTCATGACTTCAGTAGCATCCAAGGGGAAGTACTGGCCAGGGAATGACACCTGCACTAAATGTTCAGGGATGGGCTGGTCTGTGCCAGGGTGCAGGAGCTGCTGCCTCCCTAGTGTGAGTAATGCAAGACATCTTTCTCCTGCTGCTCATTGCTGGAATCCTGCCACAGATCTGTGCATGTGCAGCAGCACCTGCAGCTTAGAAACTTATCTAAAAATGTAAGATGAGGGCTTATAATTTCTGGTACTTCTATGTTCCCTGAGGGCAAGGAAGATACCTAAAAACTAAATATACTGCTCAGTAAAACAGAAGAACTGAGAAATACAAAGCCATGTTTGATGGGAATGTACAATTGTTTGGCACCTGCTACTTAAGTTTTATACCAGAAAAAAAAGGAGGAACACCTTCAGTCTGGAAACACATAAATCATACAGCTAAGTGGCTCACAAACACCATGTTTCTTTAATGCTGTTGACAAGAAATCCAAGACTTATCTAAAATACTTTTTATTCAAAAATAACTCATGAAGTAATTTTTGCAAATAATCTTTGTTCTCACAAAGGGTTTGTAACAACTGCTGTTCAAAATTGCTTTGTTGTGTTTCACCCAGCTAATGAGCCTAAATCACTGTTTTGGTCATGGCAAGGGTTAGACTCAGATTGTTGTAGCAAATCCATAATTTCAAAAACAGTTTCCCAACACTGTTGCAAATTATTGACATAATCCCTACACATCTGCAGTGTGGAACACAACCTCCATTTTCAGAGCCAAGCAGTGCTGCTCAGAACCAGTAGTCAGAAGCCACGGCAGCTCATCTCAAATCTCCACAGCCTGGCTATGGCTGCCCCTCACCTTGGGGAACTCCACTGGAGGAACCAGTGGGACTGCTGGAGCTGGACAGCAGAAAGGTGGTGTTTCCAGTGCAAGGCCTGAGGGGCTGTGTGTTGTCTGGCTGATTTCCTGTGCAGACACCACAAAGCTTACCAGGCAGCCACGGAAAGAAGGGATAGTACACACCTCTGCTCCTTGTTGCCAAACAACAGGAAAGCCCAAAGCACAGGTGCTCAGCTCAGGGGGCACTTGCCAGACCCACAGACAGGAGCTGTGGGGTGTCTTGGAGTCCCAAGACTGAGAAACTGTGAAACACTGCTAACATTCACCTGAGCTCAGACTATCAGAGGGCCAACTATAAAGTGGGATCATCCACAAGAGAGACCCAAACCTGCTGATAATGGACTGCAATACTTCTGGCAGTAATTTCATTCTCTACCTTTTATATAAGATCCTGATGGAAATCTTATGAAAAATAACTGAAAACAAGTGATGAATGATAAGAAGGAGTCAAATGAAGGCTGAAAAGACAGCAAGGTAGATTTTCTGCTTCTTCCCTCCTATGCTTATATAAAGAATGGCATACTTCAAATTGTGAAACCATTTCTTAAGCACTTTATCTCATAAAACTCATCATGCAGCTTAAGTTTAAAACAGAGAATGTTTTCATTATAGTGACCTTCTTTGGAACTGCTTTGACAATTACTGGGAAAAGGCATTATACAGGAGCTACACATTTCTCCACCATTAAAGGAAAGAGCTTCACAGGATCCTAAACAATAACTGAACTACAACGTGAACAAAGATAAAAACTATCATTACAGCAAAATATTTACTTTAAAAAGCCATGAGTTTTGGCAATGTTATAAGCTTTCATTATTCAGTGCACACACCAACTTCCCATCAAATGGGATCATAAAAAAATTCTTTTCCGGAAAGGCTAATTTATTATTGCCCTTATCAGAAACTTTGCATATATGTCTCAAAGCTGCTTCATTCATTGCTGAATACTGGATTAGATCAGCAACTCATCCACTATCACAATTTTCAAGCTACTATTCCAAACAAGTGTAATAAAAAAGAATGCTAAACCAGCTTAGATTCTACTTAAAGAAACTGGTTTTTGGACATATTTAACATGCTCAAATTAGTAACTAAGTGCTCAGCCAATAAATTCACCTTCTTTGTCCTGAAAGTTTGTCCATCCTAGCATGGAGATCCCTAACAAGGACATTATTTTCAAGATACTAGTCAACACTGAAACATCCATTTCAACTGAAGCTACTTTAGTAGCTTCACTAGGTAATCAAGTGGTAACCCCTGTTACTAGCAGTGTAGTTGTCACAAGATGCTTGCCTTGGCCGTGAGACTGACAGGGAATGTGTGAGAGTATTTTTTATACATCTGTCTTCAGCTAGGCAGGAATGGAAAAATGTCCATTAACAAAATCACACTTTCTTCAATACTTGAGAATTTAACACTAGGAAACCTATTGGCAAAAATGGCTAATTATCAGATTAGTTCAGAAAAAGAGAATGTCATTATTAATGTATCTGATGACACAGAAATGCTCAAACTGAATATATGGTTCTCTCTACAAAGCCTCTGTATAAAAGCCTTCCTTCATAAACATTTCTCAGTGCTTCATTCAGTATTTCTACCATATAAAGAATTAATTAGTATTCTTACAGATGTAAAATATTTAGAATACTTTTTAACTTCTGCGGAATGCTATTTTTGTACAGGCATAATTATAATGAAATATTTTTGCTTACTTATTTTACTGCATGCTAAACATAGCTGGTTTTGAATTTCACAAAGTAAACCACCCCAAAAGTCCATTTGAATACATTAGTGCTACAACCAAAACATAGAACTTGTCTCAGTTCATATTTCTTGGCCTGAAGTATTTAGAGCTGAACTTCAATTGGCAAATGAGTCATCCCTTGTCTTAGGTGACTCTCTCCTACTTCTTTGATTTATTTCTTAGGATGGAAAATCTTCACTGACAAGAAACTGACTTTGAGAGCAGAGCTAAATTACACATCTGAAATGAAAGCTGCATAGTTGAGATTTTGGCTATTGAGACATTGTACCTCTGTTTTTGCAGCTGTGATGCTCATAATGGGAAGGTATGCAGAGGACAAGACTTACGGGATGGGTCACTGTGAGTGCCAGGGGCCTGTGGATATGGGCACTCAGTGGAAATTACTCAGAGAGAAGGCTGCCAGGCAGGAGTGTGACCATTGCTGCAGCCAGCTGCTTCCAGCAGGCTCACAAGCTTCCTGGGAGACTTTCCCAGAGGTTGATGTTTGCCCAGGTGCAGCAGCCAGAGAGCAAGGGAAAGCTGGAGCCACAGATGTTCACTGCATTGCATCACTGTCCTGTTGCACTGCTGTCATACTGCTGGGCTGCAGAGACAAATTTGGAGCAGAGGGGATGGATTTACAGTTTGTGTGGAGTTCTCTGGTGAGGTTTAGTAGGTGAGGACATACTTTTGTCCTTTTGATCTTTTTGTCTTTTGTATGGAAATAACAAAAAAATCTCAAAAAACCCCCCACCCAAACTAAAAACCAAAAACACAGCACACCAGTATCTGAAAAGTATTTTCCAAATAGTTCCTGCCTGCCTAGAACAAATCCCTGAGAACCAAACTATGTAATTCCACCTTTGGGTATCTCAGGCTTGTTATATCCCATACATTCATCTACTCACTGCTTGTATTAAGCTAATATTAGTCTGGTATGCTAAATGTAGAGAACAGAGAGTGAGAATAACCTAATATTAAACGTAAGTTCTATTTATGTATTTCCAAGTGATCGAGTTAATCTATGTGTACATCTTGAGTGTGACAGTCACTAATCTGCCACAGCAGTTCAAACCAGGCCCTTTAAAGGAGATATCCTGCACCTAGAAGGTGCTGGGAAGTGATTCTGCACAGATCTATGAAGATAGCAGTAACTGCCATAAGGCTTTACGGTAACTTCTCAACCATAAGGCACCATGAGAATGGAGCAGATCATGAAAGACATTCCAGCATAACTTCTAGCAAAGCTTGTGAATGGGTTCTTGCTAAGAACTGTGAAAATGCAGAAGATGATGGCAGAGTGACTCAAGCAGAAGACTGGATTATAATACTATTCCTATCCATATCCTTGGTGATAAAGTAAGTTTTATTCAAGATTTGCACATAGCTGTACTATACATAAAAAATCCACATATTGCCTTGATATAGTACTCCCTCTTTCAGCAGAGGATAAAACTGGAGTCTTGTCTCAGGAGCACATAGCTGTCTATATGGGCACAGTTTGTCTGAAACTCTGGAAATAACCAAAGTTTTGCCTATCTGGTTTTTATTACAGAATTAAAAATAAATAATCCCAGGGTTTGGTAGGGGTTTTTGGTTGTTGCTTTGGGGTTTTTTTGAGACAGGAGTGCTGCATTATGAACTTTTGTATCTGTAAAGAGCGTGCTACAGCCAAACAGCTTGAATCTTGACAACAGATTATGTTTTGCAGATGATTTTGGAACACAGCAAGAAGAAACACTATCTATTTAGAGATTAATAGAAAAGTAGGGTGAAATTTACTTCTAGATAATGGTTCCATTTAGATGATAAACTATGCAGCAAAATACACTGTAGATAGTTATAATTTAATCCTAAAGATAACAAATTCTGAATTACTTTTATTCATCTGCCGAAAGCATTTCAGAATGATAAAAAATTCATTTTGTCAAATGTGAACATGCCTGCATACCAAAGCATCCTCTCACAAGACAATTATGGCTTCATCCTGCTGCTGAAAGGCCAAGCATGTCTATCAGCTATTATATTTTACTTCTAATAATTCTGACCTGACTACCAGCTCAATTAGAAAAATCTCACTTTACATGCATTAACATACACAAGCAACACATTTCTTGAAAAAGTTGGCCCAAAGCTTGCTTCAGCAAACTGATTTGTTCTAGAGTTAAGAAATTATTTGTCTGGGAACATCTTACAGTCAAGTAGGGAATTGAAAAGTGATTTCACTCCATCATATATTGAATCTCAGGTCTGATTGCACTTATGAACTGAGCTAGCAATTGAAACAGGTTAATCTTGCTCTATTCTATCCTATTTTTTATTTTGCAGAAAAAGATGCTGGTCTTTCAATGTCTCAAGCTTTCCATCAAGCTTGGTAGCACTTCTTTATGTCCATGATATTGTAGGCTGAGAAACACAGTAGTGTTTGTGTATGCATCCTTTAAGACCTTAGCACTGTTGATATCCATCAAAGTACCGTTTTAAGTACTAATATGAAAATTACAATGACTGAACTTTCATTTTTGAAGAGCAGAAAGTAGACTTTGGTAAAGATGCATTTTGGAACAGACAACAAGGAAGAACTAAGAAATCACCTTAGAACCAATGACATATAAAATACATGCATTCATCGTGACAGACTGTCCTCTTCCCTATTCCTGTATCACCTTCTGTCCTCAACACCCAGGACAGATGTAATCTGAATTCAGTCAGTCCACAGTAGGAAAATGAAAGTCCCTCTGCATTATAAAGGGATCAGACTGTGATCACCTTCCTTCCCCCAGAAGCATCAGGCACCCCTTTTCTGTGGCTGGGGTACCTGACCTTTCCTCCACACATCAAACTGCAGCCACACGGGCTCCACAACAGCATATTCCCTCAGCTGTGGATGCTTCTCATTTCTCCTCTCCTAGTACATCCCACTGCAAGGTCTGGGATTGCTGGGATATCTGCAAACTGTTGTCTTGAAATATTTCATTGTCCGTACGGATCTTCTCTGCATCAGGTGGCATGTTCCCACTTTCCTCCTAAACTCTGTGGAATAAACACCTTGCTTTGAAATGGAAAACGCTGCACTAGTTGTACAGACACTGTACTGGGCAATGACTGGTTTCTAGTAACTGGAGCTGGTAAAAAATATTGCCCTGTGTTTATGTGAAAGAGAGCTCACAAGGCTTTTAATTACAGTTGTGGATCTGGTTTGTGGGCTTTAGGGTACTCAGCTGGCACCTATGTCTTTCTCCCAGATGAAGAATCAGTAAAATTGCGAACTTTACTCCTTGAATCTTACCACGATTTTTCCTTTAACTGTGATCTTTCCAAATGCAAAACTGTTCACTTGTGAAAACATGTCAGGAGCTTGCAAGAGGTGAACACTGCCCTACACATCTTCTGGACAGAACACAAAGCCCTTTCTGAGACAACATTGCTTGTCACTACCAGACATAGTTCATTAATTCGTGAATTTTACAGACAAAGGAACATTTTCCTATGCAAACCTTATTATGACAGGCTCTCTCCTCCCACCCTTTAGGAGATTGCTTCCAATGGGCCAGCAGTGATGTTCACTGCCACAGCAATCACAGCCATAGTCACTCATGTATTTTCACAGACTGACTGTTCGGAACATGTCCCTGAAAGGGACGTCTTTGAATAGCTTAGTCAGAATTGTATTTAGCAACTCTCTTTTGACCCTGGAACATGGAGGAGCAAGGACTCAAGGAACTTGAGTCAGCAAGTCTGAAATGACTGTGTTTCTACAGACCTCATCCCTCAAAGAAAAGTCATGAACGGCTTGATGTTTGAGAGAGATGCTTAATTATGGCATTAGAACATCTCCCCTCATTTATCAGTAAACAGCTTAGCAAAGACCACAGCTGATGTAGCAGTTGCCTTATTTGGTTTCTCTAAAGTTAAAGCAGAAATCTAGACCTTCCTTACCCGCTTTAGCTATAGTGGCATTTTGGAAAAGCTGTTCTTTTCCTGGCAGAAGCACAAAGTATATCAATAAATTATTTTTCTTTTCCTCAGAGGTTTCTGTTACATTGAATTGAAAATCGAATTTTACAGATAAAATATGTTTCTGAAACAAGAGGTGGAGGGCCTTTGACGCCAAGGACTTTTCTCCTCTGTTGTTTTTCCCTACAATCTAGGAATGAGAAGATCACTGTAGCTAAATCCAACCACTGTGGCGAAGCACAAGCTGTTCTTTTTTTTTTTTTTTTTTCTGTGGTGCCCCTTGTATTTTGAGCTACACGACTGCCCAGCACTGCAGTGCATATTCCCACACAACAGCTACCAGCTCCTGAGTCACTGGGAAATTGAAAACCAAGCTGTGATTCAGCAAAATGCCAATCAAGCTGGAAAATAATACAATATGCAACACAGACTAAACCACAAGTAACTCAAAACCCAAAGGACAATAAATGCTGAAGAAAATCATTACTTTTGTATGGAAGAATATTCTGCATTAGAATGGCGTCATCCATCACCAGCTGTTAGGGAACTTAAAATAAAAACAGCTACAAACACATTAATATCTCAAATACTACTGTTTCTTTCTTTCTTCCTATATGCACAACAAGCTTAAAATAGACAACTCTATTAGTGCTTGATTTTTACAATGCCTTGTTCCTGCCAGCCCAATACTGCACTCTCTAAAAGCTTTTTAAAATGCAGGCTTCATTTGAGCATGGCTTTGGTCACCCTGACAGCTAACTTGTGAAGTTCCTAAGTTGGAGAGTTTAGTCTTTTCCTGATTTCAGACAGCTTCCAGGTAATGGGAGAGTTTTAGCCTTCTCGTCACCCTAGCAAAGCAGGAGAGACCAACAACAGAGAGGACTCATGCAGGGTCTGTGGTTAACCTTTCCTCTTACAGATTGGTTAAGAAAACTCTGAGCCCATAGTGAGCCTTGAAGGGAGCAGAGAGGAAATATTTTTTATTTCACTGATTAATTTCTGAGGACCCTGAAGAAGCCAAAAGGGTTTCCATACAAACTGGGAGGGTGCCTGGTTAGATGAGCCTGCTATTCCCAACCATCAGCTTCTTCCACAGATTTCTTTTATTAAAAGCAGCACAGACCTCACCCCACGCAGCAAAACATGTGAACTTACTCCTATGCACTATCTAATTAGTCTCAGTGGAGAGTGAACCTCAAAGTCATGCTGACCTATATCAGCTGAGAATCTGCCTTCTAAAGGCTCTCAAGAAGACATTAAATGGATTCAAGTGTGACATTCTCTATCACAGCTGCCTGTTCAAAGAGAGCTGCAGTGTAAAGGGTGAATGTGGAAGTTAGTGTAAGGTTGCAAACACTAAGTGCTTCAATGTCTAAACATTATCTTTTAAGATATTTCTATTTCAGCAGTACCCCAGTCAGCACTGGGAGCTGACTGTGAGACACAGTCATTTCCCACCTGTATATAGAGTAATCTGCAATACTGTGCACACAACCCTTGTTTTCGTTCACTTTCTTTTTAGCTATTATTTTTTCCTTAGAGATTTGGGTAATGAACTCAAAGATGAGAGAAACACCCTACTCTATCTGGAAAGAGCATAATAAAATCAAGAGCACGGGGAAAGCATTTACAAGACTGGTGCATTATTTTTTGACATGAGTTTTCAGAATGAGTCTTATCTCCCACCTTCTGCAGGCCACACTGGGGTGACACATAGCTTCCACCAGCCTCCATTTTGTGCTACCAGTGGCCACAGCCAGATACCCAAGTCAACAGTAGTTGCTGGAAGCCACAGCTGGGCTCCTCCCTACTACCCAGCTGAGTCTCTTTGGATAACAGCTCTTCAGATTTTGCCAAACTGTCACACTTTGCCACTGCCCCATGGAGAACAGCCACGCTCTTTTGCATCATGCTCAGAAGCATTAAAAAAGGACTCTGCTGCTGTGGTTTCCTTATAAAGCATACTCCTTGTCAGGAGCTGCTGCAGCTCCAGCTTGTCTCCAGCTGGTGCTGGAGATGTTACATTTGCTATAATATCTCTCACAACTCCATCATTCCAGATGAACAGCACCCAGAGTTTCTCTCTAGCTTCTCGAAAGCACAGGTAGCAGGATTGAGCTGTGCCTGCACCTCTCATCCACCCTGAGTAAGAGGACAGGGAAAAGGAAAAGAAACCCTCCCCCTTCCTTCTCACCTCTGTACTGGGTCCTTGCCTGCTTCAATTTCAGCAGCAGCCAAATGGCACTCACCTGCTTCTTGGTGTGCCCACAGCAAAACTGCTATTTAACATCCATGGGAGATGGATCTACATCAAAGAGCCCAAACCCAGAGCTGAATCCCCCAGGAGCATGGTGCGTACTGGTCTGGGGTCTTTCTTCCATGTGCCACCAAGGCTGAAGATACTCTGCTGCAAGCTAAGGCTACAAAAATTGGTATTCTACTTCTGAAATCAGCTTATTTCTCCTTCTTGGTTAGAGAAATGAAGGAGATTACATAATTTTTAGAAAGAGAGAGAAAAATGCCCCAGGCAGCAATGCTAAATGAGATGGTGAGATGAGCTGTGGGGACAGATAACCACAAGGATTATAACAGCAAACTATGAGCCCTGACTATTACCAAATAACTACTGAAGTATTTGTCAGAAAGAAGGATTTGTCTGAAATCCAGTCACATACTAAGGCTAAAATTTATAAAAGCAATGCTTTGTCGATGCTTCCACAAGAAACATAGACAAAGCAATCATCAGAAAAAAACAAGTCAGCTGTGTAGATTGAATAGGCTACATTTTAAAGGATTTTTGGTGTCAGATGCCAACAACCAGTTAAAAAAACTGGAGACCTATTACCTCAACAGCTTGTGGGAAATTAGCCTGGATAATGGCCGTTTATGCTTATACTTGCAAAATGCCCTTGTGAAATACAGAATGCCCACCCAAAACCACCTGGACACCCATGTGGGGGAGCAGCAGCAGCAGATGCTTTTCTCTTTAAGACCCAAAGGCTCAGAGCATTAGCAGCTAAGCTTTGCCTGGGCTTCATTTAAATAAAGAGTGAGGGTGATTTTTATGGGAATCGTGCCCTCTCTTGATGCAGGTAAAACATTTTACTGAGATGGTGCTGCTGGCTGAGGTATGGCTGCTTCAGTAAAATATGTTCATAGCTAGGAAAGGGTTGGTTTTGTTTGTTTGTATAGGTTTTTAATGATAATTTTCCAAATAACCCCACAAGAGACATCTCCTGACAAGGTCTACATAGAAATGCACTAACCTGGAAAAGTTTTCTGGTCACGTCTTATGAATTTCCCTCCTGAGATAAGCGTGAGAAAAGCAGGCCCACGTGTCCACCTCCCTCTGGTGACTATACACCTGAGACAGGAATAATAGTGTCGTGAGCAAATGGGAGCAGACAAGGCCATGCACTGTCATGTGCGTGAGTTGCTCCATTTGCAGGATTTTAGTGCCTGAGCTAAAAAACAGAGCAAGAATGAGAAGACTAATAACAAATTAAAATTATGGAATAAATTAAGGCTTCACAAAGCATCTGTATTTCCTCATTTGTTCCTTCAGACATCTGTCTTTTCTAAATCACACTTCTAAAAAATATTGTCTCCCCAAAAAAATGGGAGGAGGCAATGAAACTGTCCAAATGTACTATGTTGTATTCAGCATATAGAATATGCCAATATAGCAATACAGAATACACATTAATTTTCCTTTAAGAGTGTTCTTTAAGCAATGCTCTCTAAGCAAGTGTTTCATCTCCCTGGTGTGTAAGGCTGCATTACATTGCCTCAGGTTAGAGGTACCATTAAACCATTGGGGCATCCCCTCCAAGCACTCTTTTCACCTTCTACCTTGTAGACTTTGCTAACAAGACCCAGATGTTGTGTTCATTAAGGAGATTTCTAATGGCATTCACCCCAAGCCTTTCTAAAGTCTCACTGCTTTGTGCTGGTTTTGGATCCCTTTATTCTACATGCCGCTGTATCCTTTTTCACGTTTGTCATGCTTGCTGGAGCTGTAAGCCACCCTTCCCAGCAACCAGCCATAAATGCATTATTTAATATCCTATGATATGTATATTTTCTATTTTTATTTTTTAAAAAATTCATTGCGAGCAGTGATTTCAAATCTTGGTGCAATTCTTGGATGCGAGTTTCAAACAGATTGGCTGCAGGGTATGTGCATAGACACACGCTTGGATGGAAAAAAATCTGAGGAGTTCTGTAAAGACTTGCTATTTCCATCTCAGAAGTGAATACGTTATCAGAGATCAAGACATAAAGCTTGGGAAACTGCTAGTGTGGTTCAGACTCACAAACTTAAAGCCAAGAAATCTGGCATCTGCCCAATAACAATACTGGCTGATTCTCAACAGAAAGAGAAAAGTCTCATAAGGATCCAGGAAACTTTGGAAACGTTAATTAAATGGTGAAGTTAAGATTTGAAGTCAATGCACTCAGCCTGACCCCCTGTTTGCATTGCTGCCTCTGCCTAGCAAGAGACAGCCATCTGTCATGCAGCTGCACTGGCTTTCCCAGGCCTCACCATTTCTCCACAGGGAGACAATATTCATCACCTAGTGCCCGCATGAAGTGTCCATGAAAGGGACAGAGAAGGCAAACACTTTTCCCTCCTACATTTCTTATGCACCTTGTCCTGGGGTGGCTGGGACTGCTGTCCCACAGCCTGGGGACAAATCCTGCTCACCCTGCTCAGGTAAGAAACATTAACATGGAGGGAGTTGCCAGGCTCATGTCATATTCCTGCAGATTTACCATACACCAAAGAGAAAAGGAATACCAATTCCCAACCCTTAGAGACTCCAATACATACGTATGGGGAGACCTTACGGCATTTCGGTACTTAAAGGGGAGCTGTAAGGAAGACGAGCACAAACTCTTTAGCAGGGTCTGTTGTGACAGGACAAGGGATCGTGATTTTAAAATGAAGGGGGTTCAATTTAGATAAAATATAAGAATTTTTTTACAATGAGGGTGATGAAACACTGGCACAGGTTGCACAGAGAGGTGCCCCTGGTCATGGTAAGGGGTTGGACTGGATGATTTTTAAAGATCCATTCTAACCCTAACCCTTCTGTGATTCTCTGATCACAGACAGAAATGTACCCTGTGATAACAGCTTCACTGAGCACAAATAATGAAATCCATATGGAGAAGGATCCTAAAAGTTCACCATTGCAATGAGACCATGCAATACCACTGAAAGCCCCATTGCAAAAGGATTATCCCTCTCAAACTCTCTCAAATATCACAGGTGCTTTTGGAGGTGGCACAGGAGCACAGGAGCAACAGGTTTGTTCACAGAAGATGATTATAGATGCACAGTTTCTTGGTTTCTTGCTCAGCTTGTCAGGGTTGTGTACCTTATCTAAAAATGGATATAATCAAATAGTATATTCAACACCAATTTTTATTACAGAGCCCACTTACACTTGTTTAGGATAGATAATTTTAATACACCGTGCTACGCTGTGCGCCATTAAACATATCTACAATCATTGTCATCACCTTGTAAATACACGTGCTGCTTTATTTACAAGGGTTTGACACAAGAGTAATATATAAGGGGAGAGTGTGCTAGAGACAAAACAGGCTTCTCAGCTAAGCCTTTGCTTGAGAGGAGTCTGATCAAACATGCTTTCCCATGTTCTGTATTAACTGGCTGATTTCTTTTTAACCCTGAATAGTAAGATAGTCTCTGGGAGCCTAAAAATCTCATAGCATAATCAGCCATAACTTATCAACTTACGTCATCAATATATTCATTCGTTTCATAGATTGGAAGAAAAACCTGGAGGTTTCTAATCTAACTCCCTGCTTGAAACAGAGTTGATAACAAAATTACATGAGGTTTTTCATGGCCTCACCCAAAAAGGTTTTGTATACGTCCAAGGACAGAGACCCCACAGCATTCCACAACAGCCTGTTTTACTGTCACGATGAGGAACCCTGTCCTAGTACCTGATCAGAATTTCCCTAGATGCAAATTGTGTCCTTTTATAGTTATATCTTGGAAAAGGCTCTGTCTCCATGTCCTCTATAACCCTCATTAGGTACCTGGAAACAGCAACTAGATCCCTGCCACTAGATTCCCTTTTAGGCATTTTACCTCCCTGATGAACTTGGTTCACCTCCCAGGAAAGATAAATTGGGATGTGTTATGTCTCTCATGGCATCTTGCAGAGTGCTCACTGAGGTGAGAGGAAATGCATTTCCATTCACCTGAACTGTTATTTTCAAGCCAACTCCTAATTAGAGCTATCAGGAAGATTGATTTGAAACATCAACTATTTTCCTAAATAGCCATGATTCCTATTCTGGTCCCACATCAGGAGCAGCAAAACAAATAGAGCACAAACCACTGTTATTTTTGCTGCTTCTAGCTCAGCCAAACCTAGGAAAGAGAGTTTCTCTAGGGACAGGACCACCCTGTGAGACTGCCAGGCCAGGGAGCTGTGGCTGCGGATGAAAAAACAGGAGTCTTCCATGTACAGGGTTTTCAGAACAGCTTGTGCTTTTTCCACACCAGTACTGATCTGGTTCTCCTTTCGTTTGCCTCACAGTAGGAAAACACTGAGAAAAAAAACCTGGGCACTTGATTTGTAAGTCTTCTGGAGAAAGGACTGCCTTTCTTACACTTTCCATATAGTACCAAGCAAGACACCAGATCTTAAACAAGGGATTCATAAATAGGTAGGTATTACTAGGCACATAAGAAAATAGTACATATATAAAAAAGCCTTAAACATGTCTTGCATTCAGAGCCATCAATGGCTCAGCATTCCTCTCAAAAGAAATCCTGTTAATTTTAACATTGGGTTATGAACATGGGCCTCTTCCCTGTTTAACTTAGAACAGATGAGGCATCTCTGCATCAGCTGTTCACACTGCCGCCTGTATTGTAAATGCCAGGGTGATCAGATTTCTCCTGCTTTTTTAGATATTTCCACTGCAATTTCTTGAAATAATAAAAATGTTTAAAATTACCCAGTAGTATTTACTCCCAGTGGTCATTGTTTTTTAAAGGAGATAAAAAAGCTGACTAAACTGTTTTTGGTACAGCTCTGTTTGCGTTGTCTGTACCCTTTGCTGACAATGCCAGTGGGCGAGCGCATTGAGAATCACTGGGTGCAGGGAGCCCTCTCCTCCTACCCCCTTCTTGCATGGGGCCGAGCTGGCTTCCTGTGCCTACACACTCCTGGCAGGCGTGAGGAATAGCCATATGCCCCTGTTGCACTTACACCGGGGCTTCCCACCCTCACACTCCTGAATAATTAGTCACATTATTCTTCGTGAAGGAAATCATCTCTTGAGATGACAGTAGCATGTATCTGTGCCTTATTTGGCACATGACAGGCAAAACTAAGTACCAGCAGGCTTTTCAAAATGGGAATTGTTTCATCTCATGTCCTCTATAGTTCTTTCTTTTACTTGAGCTTTTTCTAAAGCAGAGATGAGTGCTGATGGTGCCCACCACACAACGGTGCAGCACAGACAACGTTGTAGGTAAAGACAGTGTGTACTTGTGTCCAAGAAGGCCAAGGGTATCCTGGGGGGCATTAGGGGGAGCATTGCCAGCAGGTCGAGGGAGGTGATCCCGCCCCTCTACTCAGCCCTGGTCACATCTGGAGTGCTGTGTCCAGTTCTGGGCTCCTCAGGACAAGAGAGACATGGAGCTCCTGGAGCAGTTCCAGTGAAGGGCTACAAAGATGATTAAAGAACAGGAGCATCTCTCTTAGGAAAAAAGGCTGACGGAACTGGGCCTGTTCAGCCTCAAGAAGAGACTTTTGAGAGGGGACCTCATCAATGCCTGTAAGTATCTGAAGGGTGGGTGGCAAGAAGATGGACCAAGCTCTTCTGAGTGGTGCTGAGCAATAGGACAAGAGGCAATGGGCAGAAACTGATGGATGGGAGATTCTATCTGAACATGAGGAAGAACTTCTTTATTGTGCAAGTGACCAAGCACTGGGACAGATTGCCCAGAGACGCTGTGGAGTCTCCCTCACTGAGGATACTTCAGAACTGTCTGGACACAATCCTGTGCCCTGTGCTCTGGGAGACCCTTCTTGAGCAGTGAGGCTAGACCAGCTGACCACTGTGGTCCTTTCCAACCTGACCCATCCTGCAAGATTCTGTGATTCTGTAACCTTTCAAAAATGTTTGCTTTCCAGCATCACCATCTACTCGTATTCTGTGGCACAAGCGCCAACTTACTTAACAAACAGACATGCTCATGTGTCAAAATGTTTTCTTAAGCCATGCAGAGATCTGGAGAAAGATCACAACAAGAATTAGGCCAAATTCTAAATACTGGTCTCAAAAACCCATGAAATTACAGGTCCAGTTAGAATTTGACTTCAGTTTGCACTTTAGATTGGTCTGTAACTTAAGATCTGTAGCAGCTGAAATTTCTGCTGTTCCTCAAACTGGCCCTTATTACAGCAATTTGGTCAATATAGGGGCAGGTTGCTTGATGAGGCTGTGAAATACCCATATCCATCTGTGGAAAGGTCTGGAGAAACCCATGGTTGGTCTTGAGCAGGGATTTGACCACAGACCCCTGGTGTTCTCCAATCCAAAGTCTGCTGTGGCTCCAACACCTCCTTCTGATTCCCCCAGTTACAGCTTGATTCCCAAGGCATCTTCTGTAGTTTCCTCTGACACACACTGGAATGAGCATCACTTGTGATGTCCCATCGGCATGTGCCCAAACTCTGTGGCAAAGGCACACCAGCATCTTCTGGAGATGGTAGGGCTCAGTATCTCTGTTGTCAGCTCTTCAGTCAACATAGCTGGTGGTCAGAGGTAAGACAACAAGCAGAACTGTTTGCTTTTGGGGTTTTTTTAAGTTTGGGAGGAACTTTTTTTAAAAAAAATAATGATGTCTTGATGACTACATTAGGCTGGATTTCAAGGAAGAAAAACACCATCTTCAAGCTGTAACGACCCAGGAGCTAAGCTTGCTTCTTGCTTTCATCGTGGTCAGAGCTCAGTCTGGGGCTGATGGCACAGACGTCCCCTATTTTCGTGCATTCTGGCTTTGCTTCTCCTTCTTTCCCCTTTATTCACCTTCAGACACTCATATACACATTGTTGAAACTGTTATGGTTGCCACGACACCCCTTTCCTGCTCAACTACCTCTGCCCTTTCCCCTTTCAAGCTCTCCATTGATAACCCTCTCCTTCACGACCCTGTTATAGTCCCCATCATCAGAGATACTGCTATAGGCTGTGTTTTACTCTGCAGAAATCAAAGAGCTTTTCTTCTCAGGCCCATATGCCACTATCTCTGATTATTTCTATTGGTCTTCGTTTTCCACAGACTCCACTCCCTTTACAAAGTTGCCATGACAAGAAGTGCAGATAGCGCTTGACCTGAAGCTGTCAGGCCACTCAGTCCTATCATGGAACTAGTGTCTTCTAAGCAGTGATATTCAGGGGAAAAAAACATCCCCTCATCATTTCCCCATGAGAACTAGAACCTGTAGAGCAGATGTTTCAGTGAGATACACACAATGATGCTCAGGTCAGAAAACAGTAATTTCGGTCTAGCAGTATGAAACATGCATAGTAGTTAACTATGACAGCTCTTTATGGGCTGAAGTAACTGGGGCATATTATAGGACTTTCTTTGTTTTCCTAATCATCAGCCAAGTCCTGGATAAGGTGAAAAATCAGCTTTCTTTTAAAATATTCGGATCATTTTCTATGCAGGCTTTATTGAGCAACCAGAATTAAAATTGTGTTCCTTAACGGTGCTTTAGATTAGAGCACCAAAAAAAACCCCCAAACTCCAAAATATTACATTTTGAAAAAGAACTTCAATAGCTCCAAAAACATGTGTTGTTGCTTAATTTAGTGGCAGCAGAAGTATCTGCAACTCCATTTTTCGTTAATATGTATCAACCCCACATCAGTGATGCTTCTATGCACTATACGCTTCTAGCAATTATTCAGTTTGCAGTTACAATTAAAAAAAATACATTTAGGTAGCCATAAGGTAGTCATTTAGGTAGCCATTGTGTTGGGTTTTTGGTGTTTTGATAGCAATCTGAGGTATCGCAACGAAGAGCTATCCCATCTCACAGTATTATTTCAGCTAAATGAGAAATTTGAGTAGTCCAAGAGGGCACTAGTAGTAACAATTGGGTACTGCATAGAAACTCTTTAGCATAACCATACCAAGTTAGATGGGGCTTTCTGTGACCCGGTTTAGTGAAAGGTGTCCCTGCCTACAGCAGGGTGTTGGAAACAGATAATCTTTAAGGTCGCTCTTAACTCAAGCTATTCCACGGTTCTTTGATAAGCAGAGGTGGTAAACTCTGGACCCCCATTTCAATTCCCATAAATGAGGGCTGGAAAGACAGAGATATTTTTCTGCATTGAGCACAAATGACCACAAAAGCACAAGTAAAGTATTGTTTTCATTAACTCTGTGTGCATACAGACCACAAAAAGGACTGAGGAATGCCTTTTTGTTAAGCTATAAACACAGATGCATATGTCAATTGACATCCTTTAGAAACCTTAATCAAGGAATATTATTACTGCATTTGTTGCCTCTCTAAATGTGGATTATTCTCCTCACTCTGGAAGAGAATTCTCTGGCAAGAAATGTATGAAGTGTGTATTAGGACCACAACACCCTTGTACAAAGATATTAAATATAAACCACAGGTATGAAGAAGATTAATTCTGGTCACCATAGCATAGACTCATAAAGCAGCAAGTAATAGCTGTTATTTAAGGAGAAAGAGGTCACTTTTTACTCTAACTGTGCCTTCTCTCAGGCTCATGGCATACATCTGTTGTTTCTATCATATGAAATGTAAGGGGTGAGTACTATCATTATGATAATAGGTTACTTCAATCTAACTACAGAACTGTACAACATGCATTTATAAAGTACTGAGGAGGTGTCCAAATTAGCTCAGAGCAGTGCAACATTTAAATGGTTTTATTGTGCGTGCTTAATTTAATACTTGGTGTTTTAGATATGCCAAAACTATATGCACAGCCTGCTACTGCCATTCAGTGGGAGTTACTGATACAACACTGGAACAGCATACAGAAAAGGGTGCCAACACTGCCACCTGGGAAGAGTTCCTGACAGAGAGGTCCAGATCTATTTCAAGGTCTTGAAAAAGGTTTAAAACATACAAAAAAACCCACTGTAGTATGTGACAAGGTCTATTGCAAACAAAGAGAGTGTCCTATCACCAAGACATCTCTCCCAAGCTCTCCTTGCCAGAGGGCTGCTCACAGACCCTCATTTCTTGAAAGCCATGAGAGTGCATGTTTCTCTATTGGTATGGTAGCAAAGCCCCACCATTAACCAAATATTTTTGTTTAATCTTTATTGGTCCCAAGATCCTACAGCAATGCAAAAAATCTGTGGCTTTCTTTTTATCTTACTCTCAACAGTGCTGTAGATCAGACACTGCTTATTTCCAAAACACCACAAATATCACTGAGAAAATTATTTTGAAAAGTTGTTTTCTCCAGCATGTAGCAGAAGCCACACTACATACCATAGTTCTTTCAAAACCCATCTGCAATAAAGGGTTTGCAAATCAAAGCTCCTGCAAAGCACAGAAATCTGTGCAAGAAGGATGGGGAAGAGGGTACCTCAGAGGCAGGGAAATGTAGCCTTGCAGTTAATCAATATGGCCACAAATGATTGTCAAATGACTGCCACACTCTTCCTAGGTTTGGCTTCAGCTGAATCTAATGTTAGTGCACAGCTTTGTGTCAGAGATAAAAATGATCTTACAAGAGCTGTTGTTTTATCAAGACAATCACTGAGGACAAAGATGAGGAAATAAGAAACGTTTCCTAATGAGTATGTGCTATATACCACAGTAAACTGCAAGCAGTGATACATCACATTGGTGATGAATGTCCCACTCACTTATTCATTTGACTCCAGCAAGGCACTGGCCTCATCAGTGGGAGTGTCGGGATGGCGAGAGATGGTCCTTGCCTTGCCTTTCCTTGCCCTTCTCTTTTAAAATGATTCTATTATGCTACCTCTAAATTAATTCCTACTATATTCTTCATGCACATGGCACTGGCCTTATCAAAAACATACCTCTTAGGCACTGAAGTCATCCTAGTTTGAGGTCAATTTATCCTAGCTTCATGTGTAAGTTTTCACACAAGCACCAGCTTGCCTTCAACAAGCCAGTAACCTGCTTAGAAATCCTGTATGTCAGCCAAAGGATTTCCACAACTGTAAGTACCAGCCAAACAAACATTTAAAAGTTTATCCTGCTTATAAAGGTACATGATTAAAATTTTGCTTAGTCTGTGCTAAATGTGAGCCTGTGTTAACCTAAGGAAGTCTAGGAACAGGGTGTTAGCAGTGTTACAGCTATTTCAGCAGCACTTTTAACTGTAGTAGCACTGCAGAGTGTGAAACAGATACTGTTCCCTCTTCCCACCTCACTGTTCTCCTCATCAGGCAAAACCACCGGCAGGCCAGAACCAGCTCCTGGATGGGTAACGGTGCTTCATGCCTGTCTGTTTCAACTACAAGGCATACTGCTTTGCCCTGCTCTTCATCTTGTAAAACACATGGTCAGGGGTGCAGCTAACACATGGTTAGCTTTTGCAGAAGAAGGCAGAATCCCTAAATCACTTTGCATGGATAATTCTCCCCCAGGAAAGAGAGAAAGACAAACCTCGATCTCACAAGTTAACATGTGTATCACTGCAGCAGTATCATGAACATTTTTGTTACTAACTCCTCAGGGGAAAGTCTGAGGGAAGATACTCTTTTCCAGAAAGTTTGGGAGCTGAAACTCCTGACTTTCAGAGCATGAAAGGCTGTGTGCAATTCTGCCTTATATCCACAGGTGTCAGTGAAAGACCAGCACTTCTGACATTTATGGGGCAAAAAAATCACTGAGTTGGATTAAACCACGGAAGTTTAACATAGCTTAACTCCATGACTGTAGGCTCATCACCTGGAAAACATGCAGTTTTAAAAGACTTCAAGAGACATTACCTGGCAAGTTCAGAAAAAAACATTCCTAGAATGAGGCAGGCTGAACAATTCAGGAGAGCAGTTCCTTTCCACACTGATCCGATCCTTTCCTTTGTGGCAGAGAACTCCATCTCTTTTTCTTTAATTCCACAAGCCAGACACCTCCAGTTTCCCCATCCCATAGCTCCTTCCACGTGCCAAAATCCTAGTGTGTTTTCCCTTCATTTCCCTGGACTCTGCAGGTCCAGGCTCGTGTTCTCTGTCAGCACTGGATAGCTCTGCCTCATTTCTACTTTTCCACACCAATTCTATCCAGCACTTAGTGCCTCCTGCAGCCCTTCGAATTAAGGCTTCCCGAATTGTTGCTGCTACCCTGAGCACTGCTGGAGGAGTGAAGGAGAGGAGAAGCACCTTAGATGTTGCTGTTTCGCAGTCCCCACACCCAGCCCAGGCTCGTGGCATACGTCGGGCTCTTGCAGTCATGAAGGCAAGATGGGTCTTAAGGAGAACTCTTGTGGCAAAGAGACGGGATGGATCCTGGTAGCTGTCCTCAGGGCATGTGATCAACTAAACAGCTGCACTCTCCATGGGGTCTGCCTGTGCATAATGCTGTGCTATTTGCGTCTTTGCGATTTCCATTCGGGCAGGGTGCTCCTTCAGGAGGCGCAGGATATGGCATCCTCTCGCAGGAACCACCCGGCACCATTTGGGGAAGTGACCTGATACACACCTCCTACACAGGAGTTACAGATGTAAAGCACCTCTTTGCTGTGAGGGAGAAAAAGGCATACAGTCCTTCCCAGCTGATCACTGCTCTGTATCATCCTAGCTGTGTGAGCAAATGCCTACTGTCTTCATTTGTGAAAAAACCCCTGTGTCACACACCCCTCCCAGGGTGGTGTACACGTGCTCCTCATCACAACTACCCTGCAAAAACTCCTTTCTGACAGGGAACACACTGCGGTGTTAAATCACCCTCCCTTGTCAAAACAGAGCTACAGATCAAGCTGGAAGACAGCTACATGGCTGCTCCGGTCATCTCATGATGCAACTGAGAATGATCTTGGCTTCAGATGAGAGCAGTGCTGCTACCAGCTGCTGAGGCTGGCACAGCCCCAGCCAAGCCACGGCATGGGGGAGGGAGCTTCTTGGACAAGCACACTCAGCTGCAGAATGAGGCTGAGCCGCTTTGCCTCTGACAGACACGTCTGGGAGGGACAACTGGGTGCAGCTCTTTGAGAGAGCCAGGAGCTAGGATTGCAGTGCTTGCAGGTCTGTGGCCCTTCAGAGGTTTTAGCACTGCAGTTGTAGAAAAACTAATAAAAGGCATGTAAGCATCTTCACCCATCCTATGGAAACTCTCACGTCCATGAGGTCTTACTTTCCTTGATTTAACTTTTTTTTTATTCAAGGTTTACAAAGAATGTAGAGAATTTGAGAATTAGGAAAGAACTGAGATGGATGTTACCAGTGAAACTCACGAAATAATGATTGTTGCAATTGTGATGCTGTTAGCATGTTACTGAGAAGAATAAATATGCACGTGGTGATTTGTGAAGTATGAAATTTCTAGCTTGCAGGAGAAGGGGGTAAGGTGCAGTGCTTCAATCATGCAGGTTTCTTAGAGAAATAAGAAGATGGTCCTGTGGAAAAACATTGGAAATTGTTCCCTGAGTGAAGGAAATAATATATTAAGAAAATTTCCTGTTGTGCAATGAAAGTTAACATAAACTCTTCCTTTTTTAAAAAAATCAATATAATACATGAATGTGTTTATATATGCAGATATAAATGTTACACCATGGTGAAAAAATAATGTTTAAATCTGAAGTGTCGTAAAAGTTTCCAAACAAAAATGACTGCTCATGAGATATTATGTCAAGTGTAAGCAGATGTAGAACTGCATTATGATAACTACTGCATCTTTTGAAAACTCCACTTAACTTCCAACTGTTCAAAAATCCTGTGGATGTAACTGGGAGAGCAACCAAACCAACACTACAGTCTGCACAGACTTATATTAATCTGCACTATTTACGGTCAATGAAGTTGTTTAATGCCTAAAAATTTACAAATAGTTCTGATTCCTGAAAACCTCTCCAGCTGTCATTCTTCATCATAATCTTGAGAGCATCTACACAGTTTTCAAGGGAAAAGTCATCATTACTTTATCGTATTGTCCCATTGAGCTAATTTGAGGTTTGGTGATTTTTTTTATTCAGAGGGAAAAACTTCCATTAGAACTAGTTCCAATCCTTTTAGTCTTGCAGACTACTCCAATTATGTGTTAGGAAGGAGAAACAAGTTGCCTATAACTTCTCTCTGAGGTTGTTTCTGAGCCCTGCAGCTCTGGTCCTTCGTGATGTTCAAGCTTGCACCTTCAAACAGTGGCCACCTGTGTGCAGGTGTTCAGCTGAGCCACGGAGCAAACCTCTGAATCCCGGAGCAGTGCACACCCATGTATCACCAGCTGGCTGGCTGAGTCAAGGTAATGCCACAGCTGCACCCATGGCAGACAGGCAGCAGAACCCTCAGGAAGTGTACAGGAGAGAGACAGGGAGGCTCTTTTGCTGAGCATCTGCCTCCGGGGAGGAGTAAAATAATTTACTGGTGTTTGCACAGGGCAGGGCATATTGAAAAGTACATTCAGCGCTGCCTCTGCTGCAGATCACCCTTGTAGCTGCTAGTGTTTGTTGGCATCTCAGCAAGCTGGTTTGAACTAAGTATTTAAGGATTTATAACTAGAATTCTATTTATTTATTTATTTTTGTTCTAGCAAACAAAACAAAACATTTGCTGTTTCTGTACAGCAAATCTTGAAGTTAAAGCAACTCTAACTTCTGCATGGGCTGGCAAATACTGTGCAGCCTCACTTGTTGAATAGACCAGAGTGTTAAATTTTTGAGTTTTACTTCAAGAGGTTTGCTAAAGATCTTCTGGGCTCTGCACTTAATCAGACAAGGTTTCTTTTGAAGTAAGGAATGAGTTGGGCTTTGTGGATTGTCTGTACATGGGGGAAGCAAATAGTAAAGTCTATCAACTACTTCTACAAACGTAGATCTAGAACCATATAAATTGTTTTTTAACAATATGGTGTGATTTATTTTGCATTCATGTTTTGGAAGAGTGTTAATACATGTACACCAGTTTAATCCTACATATTATATGTGTATGCTTTTGGATACAAAAGAAACTAAGTGCTAGGCACTTTCTGCTGTGCTCAGCTTCTGGTGTTTCTTTTTTTCCAGATACTATGGTTATTAGAAGGCAATGATTTAACTGATGTACATAAGTGATGTCTGTCAGAGGGATCACACACACTGAGTTGAGTTGCTGCCACCAGTATGATGGTACGCATGCTCAGAGATGAAAACACAGAGGGAAATACCAGCAAAGTACTGGCCAGAGGCTTTCTTTTTAGCAACATTCTCTGAATGCAATAATGTTTATTACTGCCTTCTAGAAATAACCAAATTATTTGGCCTCTATGTACCAGATGGACACTTTTTGCTGTTTTCAAAAGCAATGGAAGTACATTTCAGAGCTTCAAAAGCATAATACCTCAAAGTACTGAAGTAGCAAGGGGAACAATAAAAATTACTGTTGCTAGCTTGTTAATGGAGACGTTTTTCATGTTAGGCATTCACCAGTGTGTCAATCTCCCTTTTGCTGAAAGTGTCCTGTGGATTTTCCTGATGAGAATGCTGCATCTTTTGTACTACATCATAAGTAAACTATCTCCTGCTTGAAATCCTACAGAAAAATAAATTATTCATAGAAAGACCTCTCTGGTGTGAAGTGCACGAAGGACTGTCGAGCTCTTCTAGGCTTTCTAGGGTTCTTTGCACTCTTTTTGAATATACAAAGAATAAAACTGAACATTTTCATCTGAAGTCATACATCACCATGCAGTTATCTGGCTATTTGTACGATGCATATCTCTATAGTCAATCAGGTGTAAGGAAACATTTCCCTTTTCAAGCTGCTCATAAATATCAAAATACAGCTCACACACCACTGCTTGGGCTGGATAGTCAACTTGGTCTGATGTCAGCTGTGCCCTAGGCACATTCAACACAGATGGCATTGCACAAGAATGATGTTGTGCACCAGAATGGAGGTACCTGTCAGGGCCACCACTCAAACAGCTAGCATGGCAAGTCCTGCCTGACCAATCTGATGGCCTTCTATGATGGGGTGATGGCATCAGTGGACAAGGAAAGGGCTAAAGATGTCATTTATCTGGACTTCTATAAGGCCTTCGACACAGTCCCTCACAACATCCTTCTCTCTCAAATTGGAATAATTTGTGATCATTTGTGATCATGTTACTCTCACTTATGTACTTGACATGCAGCTCAGGTATTTCATTCTGTATTTAGTCTGACATCACTTCTGCTCGAAGGGTTTTCTTTTTCAATTCATGTTTGTGCAGTGCCTCACAATATTCTCATGAGGCCAAATTATCAGGTGGGAAATTGCATGAAATAAAAAGGTGCCAGCAGTGTATGAAACTATGGGTTGAGAAAGGATTTCAGGCTAGTGGAGAAGATTAAGAGATTGATATTTTTCCATAAGTTTTACTTTTGTGAACAACATTACCATCTTCTCAGATTGTTATTTAAAAAGTGTTGACTACAAACGTCATATGGAACCTTAAAATAGATACGTACTTCTATAAATGATGAAACTACTTAATTATCCACTTATTTCACTCACTGCAGAAGATAAAATACTCCCACGATCAAGTTTTTCCAAGGCTAGGGCTGAAGGCCCTTCTTTTTGCCTTGACCTGGAGCATCAGTTTGAATGTCCACCTTGTTAAGAACAAAATCTTAACTCAAATGAGAAATCTAGGCGCCAGGGAGTTGGGATGGTGTTATAAAGCTGTATTTTGCACACAGACGAGTAATTAGACTGCAGTGAGTATGGTGGTCCTCCTTCAGCACTGCAAGATCCTTTCATCAGGTAAGTTTGCAAACAGAGCACAGGGGAGCCTTAACATTAAATTTGTCACTAGGAGTTCAAGATGTTTTGAGTTACATCAAAGGAAATAGCTCCCACAGTGAGATCACAAGTTGCACAGTCCGAAGTTGTCTTTGTCATTGCACAGCTGGGGAGAGATCACTGAAGTTACATTACAAGAAAGTAACAGTGCAAAATTTAATTATTTATCTTCTAGCAGTCTTCTGTAGGTATGCTTTAGATAGCAAAGATGAATACAGATCTGGTCTTCTGCAGGGAACAGAAGCACTGACCGATGGCAGAATTGAAATTGTGTATGGACTGAAATATTATTAAAAAGCCTAAATTCTAATACAGTCATATACTCTTCCCTTCCTTTTCTACCTGTCTAAGATCTGTATGGAAATCTTCTAGTTTATGTGCAGACATCCTGTGTTAAAGGATAACAAGAAATTTCAAAGAGCTCTCTTTTTCCCCTTAAAAAACTCTGATGTTTGTTGACATTTGCTGAGCATCATGAGTCTGAAGAATAACAGCAGAGTTAAAATGCTGCTAATCAAAATTCTACACAAAATTGTAGTAGAATTCTGTGGTTTGTATCACAGAAATTCAGGTGTTTTGTACCTGAAAATTTAAAGAAAGGAGCAAAATTTCCTATAGTGAAACCCCATAAAGTACACCTCATAGGTGTACTTTCTTGTGAGAGCTTGTTCTCTGTCATGCTTCACATAGATCGTCTTTGCTGGCCTCAGCATTTCCAGTGGAAACAATCCAGGAGTAAATCAGACATTGAGATTAAATGAAGCTGAAAGCAAAGCAAATTACAAATGAACAGGGTACTGAAGGCTAAGTAGAGACTTCATCAGCTTTGATAGTTGCATAGCAAGGGTTAGGGATAAAGGGAAGAAGTATTCCCTTTTTCAGTAACCACGAGCAAGACCTGTAGAGTTCAGGAGTGTGGATTGCAAGCAAATAAGATGGAGTCAGTAAGAAAAATGGAAAACACTGAAAAATGTTGAAACCCAACAAGTACTGGATACTTTTTCTCTCTAAAACATGTCTATTGTCATTAAGCAAATTACACACTGTAAAGGAGGATTAGTTTGCAGTGTTTCCAAAGTTGGTTGTCTTATAATAAACTTGCTTTCTTTTCAGTAATCTCCCTCCAGGAGATGGAAAGCTGTTTTATTTTCCCCACCTCCTCCCGCTCTCACTGGGCTGAACAAGAACTCTCTACCTAACCTTTTCTCATATGTCCTATGCTCCAGCTACAGCTGTTTGAGTCATCCATACCAAGAGTCATTCAACTATATTGGCATCTGTTTTATAATCAAGAGTTAAAGTTGGACATTATGTGCTGTTCAGCTTGCAATGCTGCATCTTTTAAAGAACAGTGCAGCAGCTTTAAAGAAAGAAGTTGGCTTTGCAAAGAGGATTGGGTAAGAAGAAGAAAAAAACTGGGAGAAAACGGTGAGCAAAGAAGAGCAGGAAAGAAGAGAGAGTATGAGAAGCAGAGAGCAGAACTTCAGCCTGAGAAATGAAAAAATCCTACTCAGAATATAGGTAGGAACTGTTTCTTCTCTTGAGATATAATCAACAAGTACACAGTTACTAAAAGGTGAAGTTATGCCCTTTTTCCTGCCTCAGATGCCCAATTCTAGCTGCTGCTTCACTTGGGTGAAGGAGCTGAGCAGCTGCAAGTTGAAATAGATGAGTGAAAAAAAGGAAAAAAAAGTTCTTTTCTCTGATTCAAACTGTGGCCATTTGCATGTAAATGCTGGATCAAACAGGAAGGGAGAGGAAAAGAGGCTGGGAAGGACAAAAGGCAGTGACATAATTTCTCTCAAAGACTACACTATTGTTTTAATTAGACTATGTTGTAGGAGTTCACAAAACAGTAACTGTGGTTCAGATTAATCTGCTAAAATTAACTTCATAACCCTTATGATTAGGGTCTATATCTTCCTTTTATCGAAGTCTGTTTATGCAAGATGTCTTGGGAACACAGGGGAGGGAAACTCGTCACTGTGGATATGTATTCACTGGTATTTAGTCCCTTTCTATTTAGTTTCATAGCTGTTATATTTTTTCCATCTTTGTTTCTGAAATGAATCAGGAATTTCCCTCTTCTAAGTCTACTCATTTTCAGGCTAAGTTTCTTTCTGGCTATTTTGAATCCTTTTTTCTTATGCTTCCATAGTTAATAATTTTACTAGTTCTTTTCTTTCTGCCCTTGGCGTTCCCTTGTTGATGTGTTTGTGGACAATATCCATATTGCCCCTCAGCTTTCATTTTGCCCAGCAGACCATGTCCAGCACCTTCAGTTTCTTCCTGTACAACGGGCTGTTGATTCACTCTTTACTCAGCAGCACTTCTGTGTGTCTGCTATAGGTTCAAAGAAACCTTGACCAGGATGTCGTAAGTCATGTATGGAACCAATGCCTCTGAATGTAGTATTCCAAAACGTCCCCTACTACTGGGGGTGCTCTCTGGCCTGGGCTGGGGCACTTAGAGAGCTATCTGAGGGGGGTCTGACCCTCGACCTCGCTGGACTCTTCCCTATACCGGGGCAGCCGGCTCCGGAGGGGAGAAGTGCAGGCGAGACACCGGTGACTGGCGCTGGGAGGAGGGCGTTCCTCTGTCAGGCTTCCTCTAGTGCTAGGTAGCGACACAGCAGAAGGATGAAGAGCGCGGGAGTTGAGGTTCTCCAAAGCTCTGTTTATTCGGGGGGAACCGGGAGGGGTCAGACGACGGAGAGAGAGCTTGGAGAAGCCCCCTGCACACGGCTGTGCAGGAGCTTATAACCGGGGGGAAAACTGGGAGGGGTTTAGGGGAAACAGCCAACCGGGTGAATCTGAGGGCGGGTTTGGACTACGGGGGGACAAATTACAGAACTTGGGGGGCAAATACATAACTTAACAACCAGTCAATAACCGAAGGTAACAGAATTCTCTAGAAACAGGGGCTGGGACTGCCAGGCGACTCCGCCCAGTGGGAGGAGCTACACAGTGGTCTCGGAGTCTTCTTCCCAGGAGGAGTCATCTGAGGGGACGGGGCTGGGGGCGGAGGGAGCTCCCATATTCGGGCGCCGCCCCTCTACATCTGAATATGAATATTAACACTCCTTCATCCCTGCAGAAGAGATCTTTCTTGAGGCCTCCTATGGTCACATCTGTCTCTCTTACAGTTGTGACATTGAGTCTTGATTGATATCAGCAGTACTGCCTATTTCTTCCCTTCCCTCTTGTGAAGCCAGAAATATTCTCTGTGAAATGTTATCTTTCTCTGTGTAGTCCTCTTGGTTCCAAGGAAATTGAGTCAGTCCGGTATGACCTACATTCCCTGCTTCTTCTGCTCCTTACTAAGAATATATTTGATATTGCTCAGATTTACTCATCAGTTCCTCTTAAGTCTTAAATTCAAGGCAGAGTTGCTGTCTCACTCATCCAGACAATGTTTGTGGTTGACCCATGAGCCAACGAAAAAATCACATTTTTTTCCAGTTTTCTGTTAGCTTGCTGGTTTTTCCCTGTGCCTTTCCTTCCTTGTGTTTTCAATCACAGAATCACAGAATCATAAAAGTATTTGGGTTGGAAGGGAACTTCAAAGGTCATCCAGTCCAACCCTCTTGCAGAGAGCAGGGACATCTTCCACTAGACTGGGTTGTTCAGAGACCCGTCCAAACTGACCTTGAAAGTTTCCAGGGATGGAGCATCTACCACCTCTCTGGGCAACCTGTTTCAACGTTTCATCACCCTCATTGTAAAATACTTCTTTGTTATATCTAATCTAAATTTACCCTCCTTTAGTTTAAAACCATTAACCCTTGTCCTAAAATCAAATCATCAAAAATCCATCAATCAAAAGCAGTGACTTTAAGCAGTGACTTCCTTAGATTCTTCTTGAGTGTCATGATATTATCCACCAGGTCATTAATGATTTGTTGAAAACAAAAGTCTGTTTTACACCCTATGGTTGCCCTAACACTGATTCTGCCTCCAGTGTCACCACCAGCTGTGGTCCTACTCGGTGTTTCTAGTACCAGCCCCATCAGCCACACTTTAGATGTGTTTAGAACAACCCTAAATTTTAAACTCCGAAGAATTATGGGGTTTTTTTTCTCTGTGAATATAGAATCCACCAAGAGGTAACCAGTGGGGTACTGGACCAGAAGCTCTATGAAGTCATCAAGACCAGACTGACAGCAACCCCGGTTCATAGAATACAGTATCTTGTGGTGGAAGGAACCCACAAGTATCATGAAAGTCCAAATCTTGGCCCTTCACAGGACACCCCAAGAATCACATCATGTGCCTGAGAGTGTTGTCCAAATGCTTCTTGAACTCTGTCAGGCTGGTGCTGTGACCTCTTCCCTGGGGAGCCTGATCCAGTGCCCAGCCACCCTCTGGGTGAAGAACTTTTACCTAGTATCTAATCTAATCTTCCCCTAACACAACTTCATGCCATTCCCTTAGGTCCTGTCCCTGGTGACCAGAAGGAGGAGATCAGTGTCTGCCCTTTCTCTTCCTCTTGTGAGGAAGCTGTAGACTGTTATGAGGTCTCCCCATTAAGTCACTTGGACTTTCATGATATTGCAGACCAGATTGTATTTTAGGTATGCATACATCTGTCTGTACTGTTTCTTTGACCAGAAATAGGGTCTGCTCTGTCACTCCACACCCATGGAAAGGCTTAGCCATTGACTTCCATAGAGACTCCTACTTTCCTGCAGAGCCTTCGTGACCACCCTAACAGATGCCTCGTCTGAGGCGGGAAGTGCCCTTTAGTCTTCTCTAAGTGAAAATCTGGTAATCTACAAAGGAGACAGAGTTTGGACATGTGTTGTGAGGAGCTGAAGAGGTTCCTGCATCGTGTATAGTAGGGGATCTCCAAATCATGAGAAGCAATGCCAGTACAGCGTTCTGTAGCAGCCTGCAAAGAGAATGGAAATGCTTCCCAGAGGCATGGAATTAGTCAGCTTTTGCAATGGGACTGCCAGCCTCTGCATGCACGTGGGTCCTGCATTTCAGATCCTGCAGTAGCTGGAGACATTTCTCCTTGAATCATCAGAGAGGTATCAGTCTCCTGCACTCCATTTTCCTGTAAAGCAGCAACCTAAATGTAGGTCTCCTTGCTCTGTGCATTAATGAGTAGTATTGTGTAGGTATTCCCTGCCAGTATCAGCAGTCTGGTTTACAAACCAAAAATTGAAGAGCCCTGGGGTTCTGCTGGTGGTTTTGAGTCCACTTGTCAAAACGCAGACCTTCATCTCTAACCCCTACCTCCTAAGACACTCCTTATTACTCTGGCCTCTTTTTTTTTTTTTT